>CM060905.1:1199850066-1200450066 GCA_030737815.1 Allium fistulosum
AAATCTTTCTCCTAAGAGATAGTGCCTCCAAGACTTGAGAGCAAAAACTATAGCCGCCAATTCAAGATCATGCGTCGGGTAGTTCTTCTCATGCGTTTTCAACTGTCTACTCGCATAGCACACTACCCTACCCTCTTGCATCAGTACCTCCCCTAGCCTCATACCACAAGCATCCATATAAACTGAGAAAGGCTTGGTTCCATCCGGTAATACCAATACGGGTGTGGTAGTCAAAGCTTCCTTCAATCGACCAAAGGCATCCTCACACTTGGCATCCCAAACAAAAGCTGAGTTCTTCTTGGTAAGGCGGGTAAGTGGAGCTAATATCCTAGCGAAGTCCTTAATGAACTTCCTATAGTAGCCCGCAAGACCAAGGAAACTCCTTATATCTGTGGCATTCTTAGGGGTCTGCCATTCCTATATTGCTGCCACTTTTGGCGGATCTACTACAAGTCCATCTTTCGAAACGATGTGTCCCAAAAAGCGAACCTCATCCCTCCAAAAGTGGCACTTGTAGAACTTCGCCTTCAACTTATGTGCTCGTAGGGTCCTAAGCACTTCTTCCAAGTGAATAGCATGCTCCTCCTTGCTTCACGAATAAACCAAAATGTCGTCGATAAACACCACCACAAACTTGTTCACTGATTCGCGAAATACTCGACTCATCAGGTCCAAAAAATATGCCCGAAGCATTGGTTAGCCTAAATAGCATGACTAACCACTCAAATAACCCATTAGGAGTCCCAAACGCAGTCTTCTCGATGCTATCCTCCGCCACACGCAACTGATGAAATCCCATGGCCAAATCGAGCTGCGAAAATACCTTGGCTCCTACTAGCTGGTCGAAGAGATCGTCTATACGGGGAAGAGGATAATGATTCTTCTTCGTCGGCTTATTAAGCTCCCTCTAATCCATGCATAGCCTGAGAGAGCCATCCGCCTTAGTGGCAAAGACGATGGGTACGCCCCACTCGGAAATGCTCCTACGAATGAAGCCCTTCTCCAAAAGCTCTCCAATCTACTTGCTCAACTGACGACGTTCCTTAGGAGCCATATGCCTTACCGATAAAGCAACCGGTTTGGCATTATCGACCAGATAAATCTTGAACTCGATCTCTCTTTGAGGTGGAAGGCTAGCAACCTCCTTGAACACATCTGGAAAGTCTCTAACAATGGGTATCAAACTCAAACTATCAGGAGATAAGTCAAGAGAATAAAGGTAGCTCAAGATGACTGATCCTCTAGGATCACAAGATACCTCCAAGGTATGTCCACTACATGTGCCTAACCTCACTACCCTCTTATCGCAATCAAGAACAGCACCATACATGGATAGCCAATCCATACCAAGATTCAAGCCTAACCCGAAAAAGCCCAATACAAAGGCAGTACAGTCGAACTCAACCCCTAAATTAAACAATTTCAAATCCAGACATAACATGGACAAATAGGCCGATCCTCCTATGGGATTTGATACTACTACCGGATCGATCACTAAGCAAGCATCATGACCAAGACCCTCTACCAGAGTACTAGATATAAAAGAGTGCGAAGCTCCAGAATCAAATAGGGTACAACAGGAAAATCAGAGATAGATAACACACCTTCGATGATCACCTTCTTTCCCTTGTCCAAAACCGGACGAGTATTAGAGGAAGGAGATGCCTCTAAAGCATAAGCCTGAGCAGGCTATGAATGTGTCTGTGAACTATCCTTGGGCTTCAACGGACGGTCCTTTTTCATATGCCCCACTTGATCGCAAAGATAGCACCTCAATCTTGGTCGCTCTCCTACCCCTCTACAATCCTTAGCAAGATGACCTGGTTTCCCACAAGTATTGCACTTCCAGTCCTTCCTTGGAACTTTCCTTTTTCCACCTGCACTCCTCCTCCTCTCCTCTTTCCTTTCCACTGCTTCTTCCCATCACTCTTCTATGCCACATCTCCTTTCTTCTCAGTATCAGCATGTAAAGCCATCTCTACCAATCCCTCAAAAGTGGCTTCCATTGGAATGCGGCTCGCCGCCAAACTCTACAGTGGCTGTCTCAAACCCTTAGTGAACTTCAGCGCCTTCTTTTGAGATGTACTAATCAGGTCTAGTCCAAATCTGGCAAACTCATTGAATTGATTAACACATTCCTTAACTTTCATATCCCCTTGCTTGAGCTATATAAATTTCTCTAGTCGCACTCCCTCTTCGGCCTACGATAAGAATTTCCTCTCGAACCTAGTACGAAAATCCGCCCAAGTCAAATTATCAGCCTCCATAATCTCCCACCAACAAAGAGCCTCTCCCTACAACTGCCATGAAGCCAACTACCTCCAAGCCAAGTCCTCAAATCCCATAAGTCCAAATATTCACTCACAACTACGGATCCAACCTCTCGCCTCAGTATATGACTCGGTGCCAAGAAATGGCTTGCCTCCTAAGCTGGTGTAGTCCTTGTGTAATGACCCAGAATTTCTATCATTTGAAATTCGTATATTTAATTGATTTTAAATATTAACAAGTAAGATTTGTAAGTCGAATGAATTTTAATTCGAATATAGTGATTTAATTGGATAATTAAATCGATAATTTAATATTTGAAATTGCGTAAATAATTGGAAATTAGGTTTAATGTGTATAAAAATGATTTATAAAGTTATATTAAATCATATTGGAAATAGAGTGATGTTATAGAACTTTTAAAATTGAATTAAAAGTTAATTTGTGAAAATTGAATATTTTAATATTTAATTGACTAGTGAAAATAGTCATTTTTCAAACAGTCTTGGATTTCGACGAAACTAGTTTCATCGGATCCGTAATGTGAAATTATTGTATGGTTTCAAATTTTGTGTCAATCGGATTTACGGTTTGTCCGGGGCAAGCCAAAACGCATAGAAATCGTTTTAATCGATTTAATTTAAAATTGATAGTTCAATTCCGTAACTCGCGCATATGATCGAATTAGCTCTTGAAACACGTTCCATTTTGTTCGGAACGCGGGTAAAACCTTAGAAACGCCAACCGGCACGCTTCGTTTGGAGTTCGGAAATTTTTCGATGAATAGTGTTTTGAGCAATTTTCTATAAAAGGCCTCAGAATTTCTGTTTTGCACTCAAAACCCTAGCTAGGGTTGTGGCCGCCATTTTTCATTTCTATGGCCAGAAATTCGCAAACTTCTTCCACTAATATCTTCCAATCCATTCAATATTTTTGAATACTTTCTAAAGCAAAACTGTAGAGCTAAGCGAGATCTTTCAATCCATATGGTGATGATGGGTTTTCGAGTATTGTACGAGTAGATTTTGGCTTGCGTTTGTCTATTGTTTGTGCGCGTTTATCCACGCGAGGGGAGGGCCGAGCTTCACTCCGTTCATGCCAGGGGTAGAGCTCGCGAAGGGCTTCGACACGGCGCTTCTCGATCGTGTTCAAGTGGAGTGGTAGTGGCTCGATAATTGTGGGAAGGAGGCGGCTTCATGGGTTAGTTGCATTCGAAATAATCTGGAGGGGGAAGAAGATGGTTTGCACAGCCATGATATTCTCATAGCAAAATGAACGGCAGATGTTCAAAGTAGGGTTTTGAAAATAAAGAGATTTGTAAATTAATAGATATATTTAAATCGTTTAAACTTTAAAATACTATAACTTTTTGATACAAGGTCAGAATTTGACGATTTTGGTAGCGTCGGAATCGCAGCGTCGCAATCTATGCTGCAGCGCAGATCTGGGCGTATTTGGGGGCAAGCGAGAATTTTGGACTAAATCGAATGGTTCGATTTAATTTAAAATTTAAACGTTCGACAAACTCAAGGTGAGAACTCCTCACTCAATCGAATTGTGTTTCGATTTAAATTTTAAATAGATAAATTTAAAATTGCTTGATTGTGTGAATTGAATGATGATTGTTATATATTGTGTTGAAATAGACCCTATATGCCGTATATTAAGCAGAGGTTATTTATTAAAAACATATACCGCGATAATTCCACCGTGAAGTGGAATTGGTATTATATATGTATTTGGAGTTGATATCCCGCATTATATAGCGGATGAGACCTTATTGCACCGCATAATAGCGGGTAGTATTTTATAAATCACATATACCGCGATATTCCACTTCGAAGTGGAATTGGTATTGTGCTAACATCAGTGGATGCAGGGAAACAGGTTGGAGGGATCCAATTGGATTCCTCAAATTATATGAATTTGTTTCATATGTTGTATGGATTTGTTTCATATGTTGTGTGATTATTTATTTATAATCTGTGAATGATTATATTTGTGATTTAATGTGTTGAAGGCTATAATTTAGCTGAATGTATTTTTGGTATCGTTGGATACCAGAAATAAATGAAATTGGATTTTTGAAATTTAAGTTGGAAATTTTTAGTAAATTCTTTTTGAAAGAATTGAGTGAATTTAAAAGAAGGAATTTTAAAAGTATAAAGTTGATTTTGAAATCTTATCGAATTATTTTTGAAATATTGGAAACGATATTAACAAGTGGGTTTTGAAAATATTGTGTCAAAGTTGAAGAATTTATTGAAAGTGGAATTTTAAACCATTTGGAAGGAATAAAAGGATTTATTTAAAAGGTAATAAATTTCTAGAAATCCAATGGATAATTGATTTGGTATTGGAAAATAAATCTTTGGGAAATCGATATGAAAATTTATTTGATGTTGAATGAAAAATTGATTTGTATTGAAATAAATTGAAAATCGATTTGTAAAATGATTTGCGATTTGAAATAAACTTAGAAATCAATTTTTAAATTGATTTGGGGTTGAAATAAATTTAGAAATCAATTTGAAATTGATTTGGTGTTTGAAAGTGAATATTTGGAAATTTAATCTCACAGTTGAAATTTATAAAGAAAAAGAGAAATTTATAATATTGGGGATTTTATTCCGCGAGTGAATGTGATTTGAAATTAATTTTCAAAGGGATGAAGTGTGGAAAATGTGATTTGAAATTCGTTTTCAAAGTGATGAAGTGTGAAAATTGATTTGAAATTGGTTTTCAAAATGTTAATGTGTGGAAAAATATATATCTTGTGAAGATATTTTGAAAATAAATAATTTGGGAAAAATTATTTAAATTCGATGATTGTTGTGATATGATGTTGATAGTTAAATAACCGACTATCAATATTTGCCTTTGAAATGGCACTTGATTTGTTTTTAAAACAAACGCTCATTATTTGGTTAAGCCGAGAGAGGATTTGTGTCATATAACCCATTCCGAATAGTGATATGTCGTGAATGGATAACATTTGAAGACCGGTGTGAAGACCGGGTATTTTCGAAATTGAAAGGACAACCTGTCGAATGTCTCTGCACCAAGTTGCTCCGGTGTAGAGATTTATATCACTCTTCTTGTGATGGGAAGTCCGGACGTGATTAGTGAATACCCGGATTGCAAAGGCTTCTTTGGAAGTGCCTTCGGTTCCGTTCGATCCTGGAACGGACTTGTATGGATGTGTGTCTGATATTACACTTTGAGATGTAAAGCTGGTTTCTATCAAATACATTTCTGTTGGTGGCGGAGAATTTATTCTCTTAGCTTAACACCCTTCTCTGAGACGTACGAGCTCAGAGGTTATGTAGTTGATGGTTACTAGTGATACGTTCCCAATTTGGTAATGTGGCATACGAAGTGCTGTTGATCATTTGTTTGATCAAAGCGTGGCTTTGTGAAAAAGCGTGGCTTTGTGAAAAAGCGTGGCTTTGTGGACGAGGCTTCGTCGAGCCTCACAACCCGGTAATGGTCGAAACAGGAATGTTGTGGCAAGGTTGTTAGGGGTCGCGCCCCTAGGGTATGTCATTTCCTTCTAGATAAAAGGTGATATCATGATATGGAGCCCAGATATTTTACCTATGTTGATGCTGCAAATTTATTATACTTTGTGGTTGTTGCTTTGTGGTTGAGGATCCTCGGATAAAGGTCAGTAATGACCGGGGGATGGCATACTTGTGTGTTAGTTACCTAGTTACAGCTGTACAGCGTGAGGTAGTTTCAGTGTGTTGGTTATCTAGTTATACATGTACAGCATGAGGTAGCGTCGGCTTTGTGTTTGCAGAGATCCGGTTAGGTTCTCGGGGCGTCTTTCCAGAGGCGTTTCCATTTCGGTGTAAGGAAGTTCCTTTGCCTGAGCATTTGTTGGAAATCCAAAGAAACAATACGAACCTTGTACGGTTTTAGTTGTATAACCTGCTATGGAATGTGGCGGTAACCTGCTATTGAACATGGTAGCTATAGTAGGCATACAATAATGGTTGTATGCTGGCTAAGATTAATATTATACTTTCGAAATGTTTTTTTTTCTGCACTATGCACTAATAGTAATAATCCAATGATTTTGCATAGTAAGCATCTTTGACTATCATAAGGAGAAATCTCCTCCAATTTTGCGTTTGCATTGTGTGTGTGGCGGGAGGCCTTATGGTAGTTTCATTTTCCAAAAGCATTGCAGATGTCTTTTACTTCCTTTGTTGTTGTTGTTTAAAGATAAAAAAACTTTTTTAGTTCTCACACCAGTCCCATGACTGACCTGGAGTTTATTGTTCCTTTCCTAAACTCTGGGTGCCCATAATTTTCCACACGGGCAGCCTAAAGTCAGGTTATCAGGTCATTCTGGATTCAGGAGATGCTGTGGAGCTCAGTGGCAAGCTGGATGGCGAGACGTATCACTTGTATATGATATTATTATTCCGCTGTGTATTCTTTATGAGGACAAGTTTATATAATTGTCCATTGATGTATTGTGTGTATATTGACTTTGATGATGTAATGTATAAACTGATATAGTTCTTTGATTTAAAGATTATTCATTTATCTATTATATGTTGTTCCGCTGCGAATGTGAGATTCTGATATTGTTTCTGCTTCTTTTTCTTCTATCTTCTTCTACCTCTTCTTTTTAACCATAACAATTCGGTTTTTCGACATTCGATTGCTCGGCAGTTGATACAGTGGATGTATTAATGTCGACTTTCGAGCGTTGAAAATCCGGGATGTTACAAGTGGTATCAGAGCATATGGTTAAGCGATAACCCTGGCATTGTTGGGTGTTACTCATTAGAGATAGAGTCAGTAGTACTCTAGAATGAGTGTGAGTGTAATAATAGATATGAGCGCGTATTTTTTAGTGAATGTGAAATTGCTCTATATTGTGTTGACTTATCGGTTGATTGTTTATAGATTCTGGTCGGTGCAGTCTAGCTAACTGTAATCGATAGGGGTTTCTAAACTCTTGAACGAGATAATCCGACATGGTATCATTTTAAATTGGGTAAATGAAATAATTTGACCTCGATTATTTTGTATATAAAGGAAATAATTTTTTCAGAATTATTAAAGTGTATATAAAATTGAATTGTTTGGTTGTCGAAAATGTGAATATATATAAGTTAATAAAAGTTGTTTGAATAATCTAAATAAAAACAACAATTATGAAAGAATAAATTATATAAAAGCAACAATTGTATAAGTATAGAATTATAATTAAAATGATTTACAATTGTGAAATAATCTTTCATAAGTAAAGTAAAATAGTGAAATTATATGAGAAAAAGATTTATAAATGTGATTTATAAATAAAAGGAAATTTTGAAAGAATATTAAGCACTGAATTCACTATTGTTGTTGGGAAATAATAAGGATGATGACTGCAGCATCGTCAGTATCATTTTCGAGTTTCTATGTGATGGATTTGCTACCATAATAAATTGAAAAATTAAAGTTTTGTTGTGATAAACAAAATGTAAATTAAAATCCAAATTGAAATTGATGAATATAAGTAGAAATGAGTTTTGAACTTATAATATGAAATAAAGATTTTAGCTTTAGTAAAGTTAAAGAATTTGAGTTAGCATAGTGAATATATTATTTGGAATTTAACTAAAGGAAGTTAAATAAATTAAATCAGATTTGGAAGTTTAAATATATAAGTTGTATAACTTATAGAGTGAGAAAATGTAAGTGAAACCAAATGATAAAATGGTTAAACAAGTTTTGTTAAGCAAAATAAAATTTTATTTTGATTAAGTAATGAATTTGACTTTAAGGAAAAGTTAAATGAAATTGAATTTAAAATAAATTAGAAATGGGCTTAAGTTGTATAGTGAAAGCAAATGTAAGTGGAAATTTGAAATGGAATATAACTTAAGTGATGTTAAATGAAGTTGATTTTGGTATCGAAGTAAATTAATAAGTGAGTTAATGAAATGAAGTCATTAAGAATGTGAACTTGAGTTATATAAAGGAAATTCAACTTTATTTGTAAAATGAATTAGCAATTGAATTAACAAATGGATTGAATGTTAATCAATCGAATGTAAGTAAATTAATATGGAATGATGGATGTAAGTGTTAATTCATTAAAAGCTAATAAATTGGAAATTCAATGGAAAGCCAATTTAATATTAAACCAATTGAAATTAAAAGTGTTGAACCAAATTGAATGTAAATTTAATAATTGGGTTATGTTGGTTATGATTTGGTTGTTATATGATTGTTGGTTGATTGTATATAGTATAATTCATTAAGTTTTAATGAAATTGAATTAGTGAAATCGAAAGCTATGTGATGGAATTTAAATTGAAAGTGAACCAACTTGAATTTAAATTAGTGAATATAAACTAATTGAAAATGAAGAAATGAATGTCGTTGTATATATGAATTGGTTGTAAACAATTACAAGTAATGTCGAAATCATATAAGTTGCTTATAAACCTTGTTTAGTATGCATTTCTTTTAATATGCATGTGTTGTAGTTGTTTAAAAGAGTAAAATGTTAATCACTTTATATATATGTCACTTACGTGTTTAAACTGAGTAAGTACAGGTGTCGTGGCTGCCGTTCAGCTGATTTGGTTGCGCTAAAATGATTAATAAATAACTACTTTGCTTAAAAATGCTAAAAAGGTACGCCTACACAATAAAAATAGGAAATATGAACTGTTTTTCTGCTTTTCCGACCGTGTGGGTGGATGTATATATAATTATGTCTATTGTGATCCTACTACGATTGAACCGCGCAAAGGAGGCTATGGCGATTTTTTCTGAAAATTTAAGGCGTTAGAAAATTTTCGGGAAAATTTGTGAAAACTAAATTTTGGATTTGGAGTTAAAAGTTAAACGATATATTTGTTTTGAAAAGTATAACTAAGTATGGATTTGAAAACTAAGTAAAGTTTTTGAAAGAGTTTAACTATTGGATTTTGGGGAAGTTGTACACTTAAGTGATTTTGGAATCTAATTTGAACGAATTGTTTGAAAAGTTAATGGATTCTGTAACTTTTTCTTACTTGGCAATTTCGAGGACGAAATTCTTTTAAGGGGGAAGTTTGTAACGACCCAGAATTTCTGTCATTTGAAATTCATATATTTAATTGATTTTAAATATTAACAAGTAAGATTTGTAAGTCGAATGAATTTTAATTCGAATATAGTGATTTAATTGGATAATTAAATCGATAATTTAATATTTGAAATTGCGTAAATAATTGGAAATTGGGTTTAATCTGTATAAAAATGATTTATAAAGTTATATTAAATCATATTGGAATTAGAGCGATGTTATAAAACTTTTTAAATTGAATTAAACGTTAATTTGTGAAAATTGACGTTTTTAATATTTAATTGACTAGTGAAAATAGTCATTTTTCAAACAGTCTCGGATATCGACGAAACTAGTTTCATCGGATCCGTAATGTGAAATTATTGTAAGGTTTCAAATTTTGTGTCAATCAGATTTACGGTTTGTCCGGGGCAAGCCAAAACGCATAGAAATCGTTTTAATCGATTTAATTTAAAATTGATTGTTTAATTCCGTAACTCGCGCATATCATCGAATTAGCTCCCGAAACACGTTCCATTGTGTTCGGAACGAGAGTAAAACCTTAGAAACGCCAGTCGGCAAGCTTCGTTTGGAGTTCGGAAAATTTTCGATGAATAGTGTTTTGAGCAATTTTCTATAAAAGGTCTCAAAATTTCTGTTTTGCACTCAAAACCCTAGCTAGGGTTGTGGCCGCCATTTTTCATTTCTTTGGCCAGAAATTCGCAAACTTCTTCCAATAATATCTTCCAATCCATCCAATATTTTTGAATACTTTCTAAAGCAAAACTGTAGAGCTAAGCGAGATCTTTCAATCCATATGGTGATGATGGGTTTTCGAGTATTGTACGAGTAGATTTTGGCTTGCGTTCGTCTGTTGTATGCGCGCGTTTATCCACGCGAAGGGAGGGCCGAGCTTCACTCCATTCATGCCAGGGGTAGAGCTCGCGAAGGGCTTCGACACGGCGCTTCTCGATCGTGTTCAAGTGGAGTGGTAGTGGCTCGATAATTGTGGGAAGGAGGCGGCTTCATGGGTTAGTTGCGTTCGAAATAATCTGGAGAGAGAAGAAGATGGTTTGCACGGCCGTGATCTTCTCAGAGCAAAATGAAC
Organism: Allium fistulosum; assembly: GCA_030737815.1. Taxonomy (NCBI): domain Eukaryota; kingdom Viridiplantae; phylum Streptophyta; class Magnoliopsida; order Asparagales; family Amaryllidaceae; genus Allium; species Allium fistulosum. Next base: position 1,199,860,506 of record CM060905.1, read on the forward strand.
GGCAGATGTTCAAAGTAGGATTTCGAAAATAAAGAGATTTGTAAATTAATAGATATATTTAAATCGTTTAAAATTTAAAATACTGTAACTTTTTGATACGAGGTCAGAATTTGACGATTTTGGTAGCGCTAGAATTGCAGCGTCGCAATCTACGCTGCAGCGCAGATCTGGGCGTGTTTGGGGGCAAGCGAGAATTTTGGACTAAATCGAACGGTTCGATTTAATTAAAAATTTAAACATTCGACAAACTCAAGCTGAGAACTCCTCACTCAATTGAATTGTGTTTCGATTTAAATTTTAAATAGATAAATTTAAAATTGCTTGATTGTGTGAATTGAATGATGATTATTATCTATTGTGTTGAAATAGACCCTATACGCCGTATATTAAGCGGAGGTTATTTATTAAAAACATATACCGCGATAATTCCACCGTGAAGTGGAATTGGTATTATATATGTATTTGGAGTTGATTTCTCGCATTATATAGCGGATGAGACCCTATTGCGCCACATAATAGCGGGTAGTATTTTATAAATCCCATATACCGCGATATTCCACTTCGAAGTGGAATTGGTATTGTGCTAACATCTGTAGATGCAGGGAAACAGTTTGGAGGGATCCAACCGGATTCCTCAAATTATATGAATTTGTTTCATATGTTGTATGGATTTGTTTCATATGCTGTGTGATTATTTATTTATAATCTGTGAATGATTATATTTGTGATTGAATGTGTTGAAGGCTATAATTTAGCCGAATGTATTTTTAAAAGAATTGAGTGAATTTAAAAGAAGGAATTTTAAAAGTATAAAGTTGATTTTGAAATCTTATCGAATTATTTTCAAAATATTGGACAAGATATTAACAAGTGGGTTTTGAAAATATTGTGTAAAAGTTGAAGAATTTATTGAATGTGGGATTTTAAACCATTTGGAAGGAATAAAAGGATTTATTTAAAAGGTGATAAATTTCTAGAAATCCAATTGATAATTGATTTGGTATTGGAAAATAAATCTTTGGGAAATCGATATTAAAATTTATTTGATGTTGAATGAAAAATTGATTTGTATTGAAATAAATTGAAAATCGATTTGTAAAATGATTTGGGATTTGAAATAAACTTAGAAATCAATTTGTAAATTGATTTGGGGTTGAAATAAATTTAGAAATCAATTTGAAATTGATTTGGTGTTTGAAAGTGAATATTTGGAAATTTAAATTCACAATGGGAATTTATAAAGAAAAAGGGAAATGAATAATATCGGGGATTTTATTCCGCGAGTGAATGTGATTTGAAATTTGTTTTCAAAGTGATGAAGTGTGGAAAATGTGATTTGAAATTTGTTTTCAAAGTGATGAAGTGTGAAAAGTGATTTGAAATTGGTTTTCAAAATGTTAAAGTGTGGAAAAATATATATCTTGTGAAGATATTTTGAAAATAAATAATTTGGGAAAAATTATTTAAATCCAATGATTGTTGTGATATGTTGTTGATAGTTAAATAACCGACTATCAATATTTGCCTTTGAAATGGCACTTGATTTGTTTTTAAAACAAACGCTCATTATTCAGTTAAGCCGGGAGAGGACTTTGTGTCATATAACCCATTCTGAATAGTGATACGTCGTGAATGGATAACATTTGAAGACCGGTGTGAAGACCGGGTATTTTCGAAAATGAAAGGACAACCTGTCGAATGTCTCTGCACCGAGTTGCTCCGGTATAGAGATTTATATCACTCTTCTTGTGATGGGAAGTCCGGACGTGGTTAGTGAATACCCGGATTGCAAGGGCTTCTTTGGAAGTGCCTTCGGTTCCGTTCGATCCCGGAACGGACTTGTATGGATGTGTGTCTGACATTACACTTTGAGATGTAAAGCTGGTTTATATCAAATACATTTCTGTTGGTGGCGGAGAATTTATTCTCTTAGCTTAACACCCTTCTCTGAGACGTACGAGCTCGTAGGTTATGTAGTTGATGGTTACTAGTGATACATTCCCAATTTGGTAATGTGGCATACGAAGTGCTGTTGATCATTTGTTTGATCAAAGCGTGGCTTTGTGAAAAAGCATGGCTTTGTGAAAAAGCGTGGCTTTGTGGATGAGGCTTCGTCGAGCCTCACAACCCGGTAATGGTCGAAACAGGAATGTTGTGGCAAGGTTGTTAGGGGTCGCGCCCCTAGGGTATGTCATTTCCTTCTGGATAAAAGGTGATATCATGATATGGAGCCCAGATATTTTACCTATGTTGATGCTGCAAATTTATTATACTTTGTGGTTGTTGCTTTGTGGTTGAGGATCCTCGGATAAAGGTCAGTAACGACCGGGGGATGGCATACTTGTGTGTTAGTTACCTAGTTACACCTGTACAGCGTGAGGTAGTGTCAGTGTGTTGGTTACCTAGTTATACATGTACAGCATGAGGTAGCGTCGGCTTTGTGTTTGCAGAGATCCGGTTAGGTTCTCGGGGCGTCTTTCCAGAGGCGTTTCCATTTCGGTGTAAGGAAGTTCCTTTGCCTGAGCATTTGTTGGAAATCCAAAGAAACAATACGAACCTTGTACGGTTTTAGTTGTATAACCTGCTATGGAATGTGGCGGTAACCTGCTATTGAACATGGTAGCTATAGTAGGCATACAATAATGGTTGTATGCTGGCTAAGATTAATATTATACTTTCGAAATGTTTTTTTTTTCTGCACTATGCACTAATAGTAATAATCCAATGATTTTGCGTAGTAAGCATCTTTGACTATCATAAGGAGAAATCTCCTCCAATTTTGCGTTTGCATTGTGTGTGTGGCGGGAGGCCTTATGGTAGTTTCATTTTCCAAAAGCATTGCGGATGTCTTTTACTTCCTTTGTTGTTGTTGTTTAAAGATAAAAAAACTTTTTTAGTTCTCACACCAGTCCCATGACTGACCTGGAGTTTATTGTTCCTTTCCTAAACTCTGGGTGCCCATAATTTTCCACACGGTCAGCCTAGAGTCAGGTTATCAGGTCATTCTGGATTCAGGAGATGCTGTGGAGCTCAGTGGCGAGCTGGATGGTGAGACGTATCACTTGTATATGATATTATTATTCCGCTGTGTATTCTTTATGAGGACAAGTTTATATAACTGTCCATTGGTGTATTGTGTGTATATTGACTCTGATGATGTAATGTATAAACTGATATAGTTCTTTGATTTAATGATTATTCATTTATCTATTATATGTTGTTCCGCTGCGAATGTGAGATTCTGGTATTGTTTCTGTTTCTTTTTCTTTCCTTTTCTCCTGTCTTCTTCTACCTCTTCTTTTTAACCATAACAATTCGGTTTTTCGGCATTCTATTGCTCGGCAGTTGATATAGTGGACGTATTAATGTCGACTTTCGAGCATCTAAAATCCAGGATGTTACACCTTGCATAACCTGGGAAAATCGGGAATGCTTGGCGGACGGGCTGGAGCCCCTTCCGTTGGAGCAGCATCCCTAGCTGGTGGCTCTGCTCATGCAGTAGCCTGCAAATAACGTATGAACCAAGCAGGCATATTAAGGCTTGGAACTTTGGGGATATCTTGCGGTTCAGACATTTCTATCTATGGATATTAAAAAGATGGGATTAGGTACTCCACAAATAGTTCAATAGATAGGGATGAAGAGATATGAGGGACCCATTTCTAAAATTTCGTTTTTTCCAAAATATATACATATACTTTTAAAAGTATTATTTGGAATATCCTTTAAAAATTATTCGAAAACCTTTATATTTTTAAAATATTTTTATGATTACCGACACCTTAGGTCCGATACCAACTGTGACACCCCGCACCTCTAGGCACCCTGAAAATCAGACATAACTAGAAGCACGGGTGGTCGGGTGAAATAAAAATCCATAACATAGCAGAGAGACTAAGGCAACATCATAAAATGATTAAAATACTACAGCGGAAAAAAACTTTCACTAATTATAAATTAGTAGCAAAACGGCTTCAATAAAAACAACATTATCCCAAATTTATTTCTAAAACCAAGGTACCAAGTAGTCTCCACCAAAATATAAAACATACCAAAGTTCACAATATAGGTCCCCATATATAGAGTAAAGTACAGAAAAGAGAAACGAAGTACATGAAACAAAAGAAACAAAAGCTGAAGATAACAACTACTCTAATGACCCTCCAAGCTGCAAAGAACTACAACCTAGACCTGCCCTCCTATGATTTGGGGAAAATAGGAAAAATAGGAATGGGTTAGACATAGAGTCTGGTGAATGAGAAATAAAATGAAGCAGAAAGAATAAAACAGTTTAATTCCAGGGCTTCCCTGGATATCGCAGAGGGTGAATAATATAATGCAGTGAATCCTTCTTAGATACAATTCCTAAGTAGCCAAAGTCTATGGTCACTCTAGGGAAGACAATCATGCAGTAATACTAAACGTCAATCGGCCTGTCGGACCTGTTGTCCTTACCTATCCACGTGCTACAGCGTGAAAGTCATGCTCTTCACCGGTGCACTGTGACTAAATGCCTCTTACGTTTGACCGGCGCCGACTCAAACAACATCGCAGGACCCCGAAGTTGCGCTCAGGCTCTGCCAAACTGGACTCCTATCCTCCTGTCTCCTCGATCACCAACGTGGACTTGCCCCTATCCAAAGTGTCGGTCCTCCGAAAGAGCGCCCGCAGCTGAGTCGGCTATGCAAAATCCCTCAACGATCTGCCTAAAGAAGCCTACGTCACTGCACACTTGTCATGTTCCGTCCGCGTCGATCTGCCTGAAGAAGCCTACGATTGTGGATGATATCTATCCTACGTACTAGAAACCTATGGAAGGTAACAAACAACCTTGCGAACCTACTTGCTCGCTCCTAGTATGCACAGCCAAAACTATATTTTGGTCTTAACTACATGAAACACCTATCCAGACCTTTATAGGGTCTGCCTACCAAATCGCTTCCAGATTAATTAATTTTATTGTTACAGTTTACATACTGTTTATTTTCATTAATCTGCTTTAGGCCATTTTTACATCCGATTTGGTTACTTCACAATTTCCATTTTTCTTACATAAATGGTATTTCAATTTCACGTCTGTTCAATCAGTATGGTTTGTCTACAATTTTTATGCCATTTTGTTATAGATTTACACTAGCTTTTAGGGTCCATTTAATTTACATTTTTTTCAACCCTAATTTACGTTCTCCTTTCAGAGATTTAATCTGTACAAAAATTTTATCCAATAGCCACAAACCATTTAATTACACAAAATTCAACTTTTATATTTTTAGGCCACATATAAAACAAACAATTATGCCAATTAGACTTCCCAATTTTGTTCCAAAACCATATTCAAAATTATGTAATTATATCAATCAAAACCATAATTTTATTCAAGTAACATATTCTGAATTTATTCAACTAACCTATTCTACCATTAGAAATTGAATAACAATTCTAATTCAATTTAATTAAACCAATCTTATTTTCGCCATGAAACATGAATAACAATTTGTTTGTTCCAAATTTCAACCAAAAATGAATTAGAATTGAGAAGTGGAAGAAGAAGAAGATACAATAATTTACATAAATTTCAATCTTATTTATGCCATAAAACGTGAATATACAATTTATATGTCCCATATTTTAAACCAAACATGAATTAGATTTGAGAAGTGGAAGAAGAAGAAGAAGAAATTGCAATAATTTACATCTATTCTCAATTAATAACAGAAATTAATTCATATTAACGTGCCAGAAAAGAACTGAAATTGAACAACTTTATTTTTCTATTTCATATTAATTCCCACTCACCTGGCACTTGAGCTTGCATAAATTTGAAAAAAAGCTTTGCTTTAATCTTTCTCCTTTGATTCTTCTAAATTCCCTAAATTGCTTGAATATATTTAGATAATTTAATTTGGTAGAGATTTTTTTATTTAGTAGAGAAAAGGAGGAAGAATAATACACACTAATTTTACTGTAGAATTATGGAGATGGCTGAATAAGAGATTAGGTTTAGGTTAGATGGTTTATTTATAGATTGTTTGAGTGAATATAATCCATTAGATTATTTTAGATTAAATCTGGTTCTTTCATTCACTTAATGGTTATCCATTCTAGCCCATACACATCACTCAACCAATAAAATTTAGCTATCTCATCTTATTACATCACTGGAGCAAATGGGAAGCTGCCACATGTCAGAAACAATGCTGAAGTACATAGGAAAATCGCTGGAAACGAACCAGCTAAAAAAAACATCGCTCCAGATTTTGGGCGACAACGGGACTTGATCCCTGGTCACTAAGGAAGTCAACATGCGCTTTTACCACTGTACCAAATGCGCTTTTAATTTCTTTTTAATTATATTTCCCGTAAAATATCGGGGTGTTACACAAGCACTGTACTTGGCTCTTTCCTGAACGTACTCTTGCCAGTCCTTAAAAAATTAAGGAGCTCAATGATTGTACACTTCAATGAATTCATCTTGAAATTCAATATGAATGGGTCGAACTGTGGAGAATGTGACCCTATAATCAATTCTGTCTACAACTCAAAATCTAGAGTAGTGCCTAGCCCAGATAAGCACTCAATGTACCCAACCATAGTGAGTATATGGTTTTGGATTGAGGAACCTGTGATCACCCACCTTTTCAACCCTAAAAAATCGGCATTAATACATCCACCGTATTCACGTGCCGAATATTTAAGTGACGGAAAGACAGATTGATCAAGGGTAAAAGGAAAAATTAAGATAGACTAGAATCTTACACAAACGGAATAACATATTTTATTTCAATATATAATCTTTACAACGGAAATTTTAAATACATACATCAGAGTCTATCCTAATCTCTGCCTGGACAGTTATAAATCACTGTCCCTACTAATGCTGAATACAAATTGTCAACAAATGTAGTGGAAATGGAAATGGATAACCATCAACAGAGGGAACTCTAGCTCCTGCTCCAAGCTCCTCCAAAATGTTCCAAGCCAGACCTTAACTACTTGGCTGCCCGGAAAAATAGGGTACCTAGAGTTTAGGGGAAAAGAAAATAAACTCCGGATCAGTCATGGGACTGGTGTGAGAAACTCAAAACGTGGATATTTATGGAAACAAAGGATATCTCATAAGACCACGTTGCACAAAAACACGGACGGGTTTTACCTTATGATAACCAAAACATTGCTACATAAAAATCAATGATATTATAATAGTGTCAAGATTACAAATGCATAATAATCATAGTTGAAATTGTTACATTAATTAAATTCCAATATAATAGGTATACAACTAAGTCCAAAGGCACTTATTGGAGAATGAATTCCATACAATAGTAGGTAACAGAATACCTTTCGTACAGAACATTTCTAAAGGAATGTACCAAGGACCCATAGACGATCCTCTGCATCTGGCAAGACCGGCCTACCCCTTTCTGGTGAACAACATAATGATCCTGAATAGTACTGAATATGACATCACCCCGGTCATTTCCGACCTATTCATGGCCATAGCATACACAACAAACCCGATATATAGAGGTTAATCTAGAAAGGTGATGAGCAGACCCGAATGGGTGCGACCCACATAGTCTTGCGGCATACCCTGTTTTTGCCATTTTCGGTGTGAGGCTTGAGGTAATGTATTACCTTTTATAAAACAAATCCCACTTTGAATGCCACATTGCCATTTCTAATAACACACTATTGATTTCCACAAAAGTACAACCCCCGAGTTCATACGCCTTAGGGAAGGGTGTTAAATGTAAGAGGGGTTACCTCCTACACCACCAAATAGATGTACGTTTTGTAAAAATCAATGAATGTGGTCTTAGAAATGCAATGTTAGGCACTCGTCCATACAAGCTTTCCAGGAACAGGACAAACCGAAGGCACTCCTCCTACTACACCCAGTTTAGGAATCACCACTAGGATTAGTAGCAGGCAGTCCTTGCATCAAAGATTTCAAAATGAAGATACCATTGCCACCATATATATGATATGGGAATTTCCCTAGAGGTTAGTGGCAAGCAGCCCTACATTATGAAGATCTTCGTCTTCAGAATCATTATTTTCAACATGTCTTCACTTTCGAACGCGTATATTGGCTCGAAGTGGTTTTCAGATAGAAATCACCCAGATCCTATCCTGATTTCTCCAACCAATTATCGATAAAAGATGTCAAGTATGTGGGTGATTATTATTCAATTAACTAATATATTTTATCCAAGTAAAATATCTCCTTAGAGATATATGTCTTTAAACCATTTCCTTTTTCCAGCATATACGGGATTATTAAACCTCTTTTTAATTTTGGAAATATCAAATCATTTCTCTTTAATTACATAGGAAAACATTATTGAGTAAAAAAGGGATCCATAGAAATTATACTAATTATACTCAATACTAATTTTCATATTCAACCTGTATTATTCGTCGATTAATGGTGAAATCATTTTTTTGAATTCACACGGATAGTATGAGTTCCCAACTTGGAATTTGATATAGAATTTAACCAGAATGTTACCTATATCACCAAACATCTTATTATTTTAAAATTTGGTTTAACCTTTGGAAATCACCAAATCTCCTTTTCATTTATCTTAGCAAGATGCGGTCCGAGTAAATCAAATTTACTATCCCCTTCGTCGGGCTAGTCCAAATAGCTAGAAAGAGCAGGAAACTGGTTTTCCAAACCCAGCCCTAGAGACTACCTCTCTATCACCTAGAAGGGGGTAATTTATTTGATCAACTCTAAACCCTTTAAAATTCTTGATTTATTATTTAAAAAACATTTATAAGGATTCAGGAAGAAAACCCAAGTGTAAATCTTATTTCAGAAATTTCCAAATTCTTTTGTTATGCCAGTGAATAGTGCTTTAAGGGCTTCGTATCACAAATCTTATTTAAACCTTTTATATGTCCGATTTTTCCATTTAAAAATCTTTTATTTTAACATATTTTTAGAATTTATCTCATATTTTTAAAGATTTAAAGATATCTAATTTTAAGAGTTGAAATCCATATTTTACGAACTGCTAAAACGCGATGATTGGGACATATCTCAAATTTTACTAAATGAAATCTTGAATTTTCTCCTTCATTTGAAAACTATAGTTACTAGGATCTTGAAAATTCTTATTTCAAATAATTCTGATCTATATACCACTCTACACAATGATTTGACTTTTATGTCGTGAAATCGCAATCGCGAACTACCATTACGCGACATGCCTATTTTGACTCTAATTTCGTATCTTTTCAAAGCTTCACCGGAATGAGTTTTAATGTTTACAAAACAGTCATAAACTATTTTAAACCATTTTTAGGCATGTTCGAAGAGGTTTAACTATGACATAACACTTTTATAATTCATAAGAGAAAGTGTTTTCTTTGTGTAAATTCAACGTGTATTTATCGTGAATTATTTCCTTAACCAAGCAAACATATTATCGCATCTAAAACATGATGATCAACCATAGAAAACGCTCATAGCAAACATATTATATCATCACATGATTTATAAAATAAACTAGTAAAGTTTCTCACTTTCATTTGTCTCTAGGTGTACTAAAATTGGCTATAGCACCGCTATCACCGCACCGAAGCTTATGAATCCTGCCCTAGGATCCTTAGGTGTGCTCGGCCTTGTACTGGAGAGGGTGGAGAGGTGGTGATGGTTCTTGATGAGTTCGGCCAAGCAAGGAGATAGAAGAGAAGGTGATCGCTCACTTTAATTTCAAACTAAGGCGATATCTTTCTATTTTTGGAAGTGTATTTTCATCAGAGCTTCGCTACGACTATGGAATAATTTATAAGGACATGGAAGCCATTAACGAAGAGGAAGAAGAAGCTTAGAAAATGGAATGGGAGTGTGAATAAAATAAGAGGGTATGTCTCTTCATTTATAGGCAAAATTTGTAAATATCTAAAGACAACATCATTATAAATCACATCACCACTTTCCACCTCCCTACTCTCCATGTGCCAGGCCCACCCCTTATGACACTACCTCCATCACTTTATGTCTCTTTCTTTGATTCTAAGGAAGTGTATTTGGGTGATAACATGGCTTAAAGAGATGATAAGTCATCATTACTTAGATTTTCGCTTAAAAAAATATCATGTTATTTAGATTTATTTACCATTAGTAATTTTAAGATGTAAATGTAATTCTAATGTATGTGTACATGGATGTATATATATAAATGTATATGTGCACATGTGTGTCACATATAACATATAACGTTGCACAACTTCCTATGGTTAAACCGTTATGAAACCGAAATCCGATTTCCGGTCTTATTTTCACTTATAAATTAAATTACATATAAACATAAACAAAATTTTAAAACGAACTTCTTATTATCGTTTAATAATTAAAAGGGCCTCATTTGATTTTAAAACAATTACTAAATCATTATATATCACTTTGAACAAGTGATGCAAAATTACGTCGTCGAGCTATCGAAGCGCGATGAATTTTGTATATTTTATAAAACAAGTATAAATCTTTATAAAACTATTTTAAATCACCTATTATCAATATATTGTAATTAAAATGAATTGTTTATCATTTAAAATAATTATTTGAATACTTAAATACCCAATATACTAAAACTGTCCTTAAATGCTCATTTTGAAAATGATGACATCATCTATGACATCATAATTGTTTTTATTTTCAAAAATGGAACAAATATTTTTATTCCTTATTTTTGTTTAAACAGTTAAATAAGTGTATGAAAAAAAAATCGTACGCGACTTCTGATGGTAAAAAGCTGTTTATCGATAAAACGATTTACGGTCATATTATCGATATTTTTCTGACGAAAATCCAAAATCCTTATTTTTGGAAAACAAATTTTAGAAACAAGATATCTTCTAACAACCCTGGTTTGGAGATTACCTTTCAATATTGAATTATAATGATAATTTAATATTGTAAATTAAATTAAAATTGGAGAAACTAAATTGTTTATTAGAATAAACAATGGATTTTGGAATTTAAAATGAGAAAATGAAATTCCAAGATTTATTCTATTTTGTTTAGAGTGATAATAAATGGAATATGGGCTTTAAATAATGAAAATGATTTCATTTGAGTGAAAATACAATAATTATATTAATTATTGTCCAGTAGCTTCTTTTAATAATTTTTAAAAGAAGTATGCAATTTTTAAAGGTGGTTTATTGGATTAAAAGATGAAAATTGGGTTAAAAATAAGTTTTGGCTAAAAATAATGTTTTGAAATGGTTTGAAATATTTTTCTAAGTGAGAAAATAAATTTTTTGGAATTTTAGAAGTTAACCAATTTTAAAATTTCTTTTAATGTCCTCTGACCCCCTTTTTCCCTCCCAACACTTACCGTCAAACATCCCCATCGTCCTTTCTGTCATACCTCCTCGTGTTCACCCATCACCTCAACTTCCTCCCGAACCACACCCGCCTGACCCACCTCAACCGGCTGTACCACCACTTCCTCCTCCAGCCCTAATTGGTCCGCCCGACAATGCCACACCTTTTATCTCTTCCTCCAGCCACAATCCCATTCCAGCTAAATGGAACTCTCTGTTCAAAGTTAAGCCGCGAAATGCTGGACATCATTCCCCTGTTCATGTCCCACTGGTTTTTGATGGTCCCATCTTGGTTCCACCAGAAAACGTCATTAAGGCAGGTAATGATGTTTGGGGAGAATACTTGGTTGGTTTTTTTCTTGATAAGCCTTTATCATACATGACTGTAATCTCGCACCTAAAAAAGATATGGAAACTTAAAGGTTCGATCAAAGTTAAATCGGATGGATTTCTGTTCCTATTCAATCTGTCTTGCGATGAAGATAGAAGGAAGATAATTGAGTCTGACCCAATTATAATGAGGAACAAAATATTCATTGTTAAGCAATGGGATCAAACAGTTGGTAATACTTGTAGCACAATAAGATCTGTACCTGTGTGGGTTAAACTACACAATATTCCACTTTATGTGTGGTCCCATCTCGGAATTAATTGGATTGCCTCTTGTGTTGGTTCATTCATGTGTATGGATGCACAAACTGAAAAGTTGGAGAGGATAGGATATGCAAAATGCATGGTGGAAGTTACACCATCTGATGAACTTCTGAGTGAATTTCCTGTAAGATTAATGGACGGATCAACGTAGATAGTCAAAGTTGAATATCTTTGGAGACCTGAAATATGTACTTTTTGTAAAGAATTTGGTCACAAGACACAAGAATGTCTGAAAATGGAACTGAACAACCAAGCAAAGGCAGATACAAAACAAAAAGGAAATAATGAAAGCATGAGGAAGGAAATAATGCATGGTAAAGTTTTGAAGAATGTTAAACATAAGCAAGAATGGAAAAAGGTGGAAAACAAAGGAGCAAAGTCAATTTTAGACAAAGCAAAAAATATAATATCAGAAGAAATGGTAGAAAAGACAGGGAATGAAGGTGATGGGGTTGGTAATAATTTATTGAATGCTTCAACAACCAGCAGTATGACTAAGGAGAATACCCAAAAAACAATGGTGGGGGGAGTCTCAGTCACAAATAGATACAATGCGTTGATGGATGATAATTTATCTGAGGAATGCTTTGTATATTGTAACAATGTAGTAGGAAATGGGAACTGTGAAAAGAATATTCAGTTGGAGGAGGGAGAAATACAAGGTGTCAAGCATAATGATGCTGTTGTTATTGAACTAGACCCAGCAACAAGTGATATACAAACTGAAAGACAGGAACTTGAATGCAACAAATCCAAAGGAGAATCACACCAAACACTTCATAGTCTGGAAGAAAATAGTAACATGCCTGAATCAGTCAATAATATTGGAGAAACTTCTTTACATTCCAGGAATGAGATTGCCATGCATGAAAATAACAGAAACACAGCAGATATAACAAATATTGATGAAACAATGTTCAGACATGCCCTGGAAAACGATATTCTTACTTTGTGCATGAATGAACCAGTTGATAACAACAGCAAACATTACTCCTTCACTGGTGCCCTACCTGGATGGAAATCAATCCCAACATCTCCTATCAAGTCACAATCTCCCATTGTATTATGTCTGGATAGTGAGAAAAGAACAAGACTTAAAAAACAAGACAAAGCAACAAGAAGCAATGAACCCAGAGACTCTCCTGCAACCAGGAGCATGAAAAATATCGTCCATCAATCCTTAAAGTATTCCTAATGATGCACAGTTTTTCCATTTGGAACATAAGAGGAGCCCACTCCACTATTAAGCTAGATCAAGTTAAGTACCTCATTTTCCAGCACAAACTCTCCTTATTTGCCATTCTGGAAACCAAACTGAATGAATCACTAACAGTGAAAGCAGCAAAGCACATTGAACCATCTTGGACATTACACCATAATCTTGACCATGCTTCCTATGGCCACATTATGGTGATCCATGATCCCACTGTCATGACCCTTACCCCTATTCTCAACACTGATCAAGTTATGCACTTCCAAGCTAAAATGACCAATACCCAACTTTCATTCTATCTTTCCATTGTATATGCTCATAATTCTATGAACTCAGGACAACTCTTCCTTAATCTTCTTCCTGCCTTCAGGCAAAATTCCCACCCCTGGCTTGTCTTTGGGGATTTCAACTGCTGTTACAATTTACATGACAAGCATGGTGGATCACCACTTTTACCCAAAGACATATTCCCCCTCAACAAAGCCATTGATGACTCCGGTCTCCTCCCTATTACCTCCTTTGGAGCTGAATTCTCGTGGAATAATAGGAGTAGGTCTGGTTCTAGAATTTTCTCAAACATTGACCACTCCTTTGCCAATCTCAAAGCTTTAACCACTTGGCCTACCATGTCAACTCTTATCCCAAACCCTGTCCTTTCTGACCATTCCCCTATACTCTTCTCCACGGGTCAGATGATATTAAAAGGAAGAAAAGGCTTCAAATTTTATAATACTTGGGTTAATGATCCTGAGTATGCTAATATAATTAATAATTCTTGGTCTAAATTTTTTTATGGAAATCCTATGTACATTCTTTGCAGGAAGTCGAATGCAACCATAGAAGCATTAAGAACTTGGGCAAAGAATAAATTTGGCAATGGTTCTCTTCTTTCAACTCAGCTCAGGCAGAAACTCAATGATGCTCAAGACTTAATGATGAAACAACCTGATGATGATGCTGCCGCTGAGAATGAAAGAATCCCCTTTGATCAACTAAATGAAGCATTATCAACTGAAGGTAACATGAGGAGACAACAACTAAGGCAAAAATGGGCTCAAGAAGGGGATTACAACACTGGTTATTTTCATGCTGCAACGAAGATCAAACATGCCAGGGATCTGATCACTCATATTCATGATGAGTTTGGTATCCTACGCTCTAATCCTTCTGGTGTTGACCATGCCATTCTAAATTATTTCAAAACATTGCTGGGTAACAAAGATGATTTTAATCCATTTTTTGATGAACTTGACCGTGTGCATCTGCCCAAGCTTAATCTTGAGGAAGTAAACAGTCTTATTATCAAGGTAACATACAAAGAAATTAAAGACACCCTTTTTACCATGAACAAGCATTCATGCGGGGGTCCGGATGGTTTCAACTTACACTTCTACATCCATAGTTGGGAAATCATCAAGGATGATTTCCTTAAAGCAGTCCACAATTTTTTCAATAAATCAAAATTGTTATCTGAAGTGAATGCAACAAATTTAGTGCTCATACCTAAAATGCAACATCCTACTGCTGTTGATTCCTTCAGACCCATATCATGTTGTAATGTGATTTACAAATGTATCTCAAAGATTTTGGCCTCCAGACTGGTTGTAGTTCTTTCCAGAATCATCTCCAAGAATCAATCTGCTTTCCTACCAAACAGAAACATCATTGATAACATTTTACTTACTCATGAGCTACTGAAAGGCTATGGACGTGCTCATGCTACCAAGAATGCTATGTTACAGCTGGACTTAAAGAAAGCTTTTGACAGTATACACTGGAGTTCTATTGTGAGAATAATGGCTCTCATGGGATTTCCTAAAGTTTTTGTGGCATGGATTTATGTCTGTATTTCTTCCCCCACATTCTCAATCAAATACAATGGCTCTACTTCTGGATTTTTCAAGAGTAAGCAGGGGATCAGGAAGGGGGACCCCATCTCCTCCTACTTGTTCATTCTTGTTATGGAAGTCCTGACTGTCATGCTAAATAGAAACTATGAGAACAAGGATATTTTGTATCATTCTAAATGTAAATCACCGACTATCACCTCACTACTCTTTGCTGATGACATTTTCTTATTCACTAAACCTGATAAGCGATCATTGGATAATATCAAAGCTACTCTTCACAGTTTCTATCTTATGACTGGCCTTCAACTCAATTTTAATAAATCCCATATTCAATTCTCTGGCTTAACTTCTGAGCAAGCAACCTCTTTATCTGTATCCTCTGGTATCCAACCTATGAACAATAATATGAACTATTTGGGTATTCCTCTGTGCTCCTCTAGAATCACAACTGCCAATTGCTTGCCATTGTATGATAAAATCTGTAGCAAAATGAAGTGTTGGGCCAATCGCTTTCTCTCTCAAGCTGGAAGACTTGTACTTATCAAATCTGTTATATCTTCCATGATGGTGTATTGGAGCAGGGTCATTATTCTTCCCAACAAACTTGTGAATATGGTGAGATCTGCCATGCTAAGATTCTTCTGGACTGGCTCCATTCATTCTAAGAATTTCATTCCCTGCTCTTTTTCCATCATGGAGCAGCAGATACATAATGGTGGTCTTGGAATACTTAATATGCACAAGTGGAATAGAGCTGCCATTAGCTCTGTGCTAAATGATTTGATAGCTGATAGAGATTCTTTATGGGTTAGGTGGACCAAAAATCACAACTTGGGCAGTAAGAATTTCTGGACTATGACAGTCCCACCAAATTGCAGCTGGACTTGGAAGAGCTTGCTGAATTTAAGGCCCTCCCTTTCGCCGTATATCAAAGTGTTGATCTCTCCAACGAGCACTGCCAATTTCTGGGCTGTTCCATGGATGGCAGATGGCCTTATTCTAGGAAAAATCTTATCCCCACAGCAAATTATCCAATCTGGTATTAGTGCTAATGCCAAAGCTGTTGACTTCATTCATGATGGTAAGATCCTGTTGCCTTATACTAGCAATCAGTTTATCAGAGCAGTATGGAACATTTTTCAGGACAAAACTTATCACCTTAGTACTTCTGATGATATTCAATGGAATGGAAAGCATCACTCTATCTCCTCAGTTTACAAACTTCTTGATAATGCTCCTGTCACTGCTGCAAAAAAATGGCACAAGGTAATTTGGACTGTGAATTCTAGTGCCAGAGACAACTTAATGCTGTGGAAGGTCATAAATAAAGCCCTCCTGACCAAATACAAATTACTGACTTATGGGATGGCGGTTGATCACATTTGTGTCATCTGCAATATGCATACTGAAACTGTGGACCACCTGTTTTTTGATTGCAGCGAGCTCAGGGGATTGTGGACCACACTGTTGAGTAGTATGAACCAAAATCATATTCTTGGTCTAACCAGTTTTGATTGGGATCTGATTGGCAAAGCTACTAAATGGAGAAAGAAGGATAGATTTGTGCAATTCTTTATGATCAAAAGGTACATGGCATTAATATGGGATGAAAGAAACCTAAGAATTTTTGAGAACAAATCAAGGAACATCAACCTGCTATGGAATGCTTTGAAGGCTAGCATCAAGATTGGAATGAGGGAGAGTAAATTTGATTTCAGTGATTACTTTCCTACTGACTGGCCTTAGCTCATCTTCTTCCTTGTATTTTTCTTTTTTGATCTTCTATTTTTACTATGTTGTCGCTCTCTTGTTTTTTTTTCTGTGTGTTTTTCTTTTCTTTCCTGTGATGTTTGTGTTTGTCTGGTGACTTGAGTTTGTTCTAGTCACCTCTGTTTTTTGTGCCTGTCTTTTCTTTTTTTTAGCAATAAACTGGTAGGGGACCTGCCAACCCCGCTTGCCTTGCAAAAAAAAAACAATGTTTTATTCATTTATTTAAGTAAATGGTGTATTTTTGTTAAATAAAGGATTTTAATAATAAAAATGTTTTAAAAATATAAATTAATCTTTTTATATGGTATGAAATGTTTTATTTTACAAGTATGTAAATTTTCATATTTTTTTCTTTTGTGTAAATAAGAAGAAAATGGATTTTTATTTGTGTATATGTGATATATACACATATTTCTTTGATTAAGTGTTGATTTTTAGCCTAAACCATATTATTTATTTTCATTTTCAAACCTAACTCAGCCCAATTTAACCTTAACCTAGTTAAGAAAAGTGGAAAATGAATGTACGTTCATTTCTTATTACCTTCTCCTTCTTCCTCCTTTAGCCTAAAAGCAAAGCCAGTAAACAAACTTCTCAAATTCAAAAATCAAGCTCAATTTCCAATTAAATTCAACCAAATTTCAATTTTTTTTCCAAGATAAAGATAAATCAAAGGTATACAACTCTAAATCATACAATTTCATCACAAAAATCTTTTTACAGTAAGAAGCTTTCTAAATTTTATTGTATGTGTTTGCATGTTCTGTAATTTTTCTCTACAGGTGCTCAAGGCTTATAATCTCTAGCAAAGCTTCCTCCTTTCATCGATAATCTGATCTTTCACAACAAATTAGCAAGGTGAGTTGATAAGTCACAAATCTAGCAAAAACAAAATTGCTAAATGCTTGAATCTGTGCAAAATAAACTACTGTAGTTGTTTTATGTTGACAGTTTTTCTTTTCTGTGAAACTGTTTTATACTGCTTTTTTGCATGCTTATATCTTTTGATTCCGGCAATGAAATGCTGCTGGATTTCTTTTTGTTGGTAGTTCAGTTGTAGTAGTTCGTTCCTGTAAAATTTGGTTGCAAAATAATGTCGTTTGAATGCTCAAATCTGTGCTTGAAAATCAATACGGAGCTCAGAAATCACCCTGAACAAAAGTCCGTAGGCCAGTGACTGCCACCTTCCCTGAGTCGACATGCAGGTCGACCCAGTGCCTCCTAGATTGACTGTATGGTCGACCTAGGGACCAAGGAGGTCAACCTCTATGTCGACCAGAAGGTCGACCTGGCCAGAGGCAAATTGTTGCCTTGCCCCCTTGTGTTTTAATGCTTTCAACTTTCGTTTGATTTATTTTTCCATCTGTATTCGTGATGTTTTGATGATGATTATAGGCCATGATGTCTATAAATAGACTAGCTAAATTTTGGAAATTTAAAAATTCAAATTTTGAATTATTTTCAATTTAAATCGAATTTAAATTCGAATATAGGTTTGAGTGATTTTCCTTGTTTTTGTTTGTTTTCGAGCACGTTTTTCTCCGAATCTTTTTGAAATGATTTTTAAAATTAATGGGTACTTCAAAATAATTATTATATAATATTTTGAATTATTTTTAAGTGTTAAATCTATTTATTATCTATAATAAGGGAATTTTCGATTATGGGTTTCAAATTGATTTCAAAAATTGGTTTTCAAAGTTTGTTTTTTCAAGCAAATTATTTTATATATAAATTACACGTTTTTGCACTATTCGAGCGAATGAGAAGTAGAATTAAATGGTTTGGTAAAACACATGGTGGAACACGTATGTTTATCTTATCGGTTAATTCCCAACTTGTCTGTTTGATCGTTTTGACCTTCAGGTCGAGTTTACCGATTAGATAAGGTAATTTTTTTTACTAATTTGAGTGTGGAATTTACTAGCAGTTAGTAAACCGTTTAGTGCGAACGTGTGGTATGGGACACACGTTAACACTGTTCGGGTTCCTATTTCGGAGTTTGTGACACATTTGTCTAAGAGACGTAATTGCCAGTACTGGACCTTCAGGTCATTTGTTCTTCGGGATGTTTGTCTAAGAGACGTTTGTTATTGCGATGTATTTGTCTTTCGGGATGTTTGTCTAAGAGACGTATTTATTTGTCCTTTAGGACGTTTGTTTAAGAGACGTGGCGCCTTATTTGAGAGAATAGTACTTGGCAGGCTTCGGCCATAAGCACGTGTTATATCTTTGAGATGATTTCATTGATGTTTGTGATTTTCCAAGCGTATCGCCTTTTTATTGTTGGCCATTTGTTCCATTTGGGATATTATATGTATATACGGCGATTACCTCATGGGAATTTTAACTCTTGTGAGTTGTATTCTTGAGACTTGTGTTGCTTACACTGGCGTTATTGAGGTTTGCCTTTTGCCTTTTACTTGAGATTTATTCTCCTCCTTGGAGATATATCTGCCTTATGGCGTGTTTGAGATGGGATCTCTTTGTGCATATTTTGGGTTGCCGATTTAGCGTGTTTAGGTTTTCCCCTAAACCATATTTGATGTTTTATGAATGTCGATGATATGAGGCTCGCTGCTCTTAGCGTTTTATGGCTTGTTCCATCTCTTTTGAGATTATATTTTGTGTAGTAATACCCTTCATCATATGAAGTAACTGTACATTTTAAATTGTCCCTTCTCACTTGGGAATATTATCACTTTATCGCTTATCCTTGTAAACTGATTTATTTAGCTAGACTGACCCATGTATTTATACTCGGGTCAGACCGAGGTGTTTCAGGTTAGGTAGACTTAGCCTATTCTGCTTCCGCATAGACTATTCTGCTAGCTCTTTTGTTATAACTTTTTGTGTAGTCCTTTTTGTTTGCTACTCTGATATGTATATTCTTTTGACTCGCTTGTATATTGTGGTCGCTATACCATTGACATGTATCATTTTGTATACTCTGTGATGTATATGTATATGTGTGTATATATATATATATGTGATGATGATCTACCGTTCTGTGATGTGTTTTGCATTGAATTGTTGTATTTTGTTATGATAGATCCTATAGCCATCTATGACTTTGTATTAAGTATTTATTGGATATGTCGATCCACTTGAGTTGGAAAAAATAATATATATATATATATATAGCAATTGTCGACGTATTCAATAGATATTGAAGACAAGGCTATAGATGGTCGCTCCTAACCAGCCCTATTCTCCGCATTAGCAGATAGAATTACCCAGTAATTCTCTTTGTTAATGAGGGTTGTGGGGTGGGGCGTCACATATATATTATTATTGATCACATAAAACATGATTATTTATATTTAATAAACCTATATTTGATATTTAAGGTTAATTAAATATTCTAATTCATAGTGATAAAATTACGGATCGTTACATTCTTCCCCCTTAAAAGAATTTCGTCCTTGAAATTTCACCACAACCCAAAACCCAAAGAGATTATCAAAATATTATCTTTAAACTCAATTCTGTATGATACATACAGATCATCCTTAATATCTGATTTGATCTTCTATTTGAATCCACAACTTTACTTCCAAACTAGTATTGATCCCTTCATCCTCTAGTGCGGACTCTAATTGCTTCTTGATTAGAAACCCTTGCTTCCCTTACATAGCTCTCGAATATGATAAAAAACGCAAGTATCCAACCACAAATCCTCATTAATGTTCGTCATTAACAATCGAGTGATAAATCCTTTTTCAAACCAGTGTAAACACCTCAAAGTTCCGTACTTGAATCTTAGATCAAAATCTTGCAACGAAATGATTTACGTACCTCATACGTACTTATTAACCTTTCCAAAAAAATTATGAAAACATTTCATAACATTTTATTCAAACATTTTTATAAAGATGCTTCTCTATATATAAATACTTTTAAAAAAATTATTCACTAAAAATTTCTATCTTCTTTCCAAAGAAACCATTTCAATTAACACTTAGAAAATACCTCTATATACTTAAATCCATAAAAATCTTTGAGGAAAGCTTCATATTTTCCAAAACACACTTTATTGGGTTAGAACGAATGTTGCATAAAACATTGTTACAACAACCCAGCAACACTAGCATATTGATCCTGTTAATTATATTTGATATTAATTTTTGATGCCGGACTTAACCTATTTATTAGTTAACAGTGAAGCCGATCAAGTTGGGGTATCATTACCTGTTAGACCTTGAATAGACGTCATTCTTATCTTAAAAATAGAAATAAGCTACCCACCTCGAAACTTAACATCAAATATAGGATATGTATAAATCCCATATACTATATAAAATATCTCCTTTCCGAAATCACTTACTATAACAACAGTGTTATAGTCTATATCTTCCTCACTTTCCTGAAAACATTTATTTATGACAATGAGGTCAAAATCTATGTCTTCTTCTACTTCAGCCCTTTTTAAATCACTTTAAAAATATAGTTTAAATCCCACTTTAAACATCACTTTCAAATCATTTCTCTTAATAGATATTTTAACTTTATAAATATAAACTTTCCACTTAAGAGATTTCACTCAAAAATCTATTCCTTTATAAAACCTCCTTTATAACACTTATTACTTTATTTATAAAAATGCGATTTTATAAATCTTTACTTTATTTATAAGATATCACATTTACAAATTTGTTCTTAGTATACGTGCGTGTGTGTGTAACTTTATATAAAATGTTTAATAAATATTATTCCAAAATTACTTTATATTAGATGACTTTTCTTCAATCTCTTTAAACTTTGCAAAAAAAATTTCCAAAACACTAGGATTTAAATTTTCAAAATACCTTTTTACAAAACATATCTTCCAAATCCATCTTTTACAGAATCATTTTATTTTTGTAAAACACACTTTTATACAACATGATCATTTATTATCCTTTTAACTTTAGAAAATTATATAGATCGAGCAACTCAAAAATGATACCAATTGTAACGACCAGTATTTTTGATAATTAAAAATATTCAATTTAATAAGATTTTTGGAATCTAATATTGGGAGAAATTAAAATTTATGATTTATAAATGGAGAAAATAATTAGAATATAATTTAATATTATTGTTTGAATGTTACTGACAACTATTTTAATGTAATTTCAATCAATTGAAATAATTATAAAGTTAATTTGGTTATAATTGTAGGATAATAAGAAATAAATTAAATGTTGTATTAGAAATAGAAATAATATGTATGTAATTGAAATTGGTTAATATAGAATATGAAATCAGCTTTGGGTAAGTAATTTATAACCCTTGGTTGTAAACAATGAGTTAATAGATGTGAGTTATTAATGTACAACAATTGGTTGATTTGTCACCTTATTATTTAATCGTTTGAAATTAATTTGGAAATCAATTGTTGAAATTTAATGTAGATAAATATTGTGGTTAATATAAGAAAAAATGTTAACTGTAGAACATGAGAATAATAAGATGGATACTTATGTTAAATAAATTCATAAGGTATTTGATGATGAAATAATAAGAATGTGAATCAAAATAAAAGAAATTGTTGAAATTTAAATTATAATAAACCGGGGTTTCATTATAGTTGTAATTGAACACTAAAACTAGTGTAATATTTAAATATTGGATTTAACATGGAAACGGTATTGTAAAAGGTTATTAATTTTTGTGTAATCAAGAATGATGAAAATGGATAACTTCTAAATTAGAATTTAAAAGTGATTAAATCAATTTAATAATAATTTATTTAATTAACATGTAAAATTAGTCTTTTCGACACTGTCTCGAATTTCGACGAAACTAGTTTCATCGAATCCGTAATAGTGAATTATTGGACGATTTCAAGTTTCGCAGCGATTGGACTTATTGTTTGATCGTGCGAGCTCAAAACGCGTAGAAATCAATTAATGGAATTTAAATAAATATAATTTGATTTTAAAGGCTAACTTTTATATGTAATGGAATTAGGTTTGAAACTAGTTTCAATTTTAAAAATATCGAAAAGTGAATATTAGGCTCAGGTCCCTAGTAAGTTTCAAAATACACAAAAACCCCAGTAAAAAAAAGTGTGTAAATTAGGTCCCTAGAATTAAGTTACTAAGTAATTGCATATAGTTATGCAATTTTTTTGGTGAATAATTGCGGAATTTTCCGCAACTTTTTGAAAAAATTGCATAAATTTCCGCAATTTTTTGGGTGAATAATTGCGGAATTTTCCGCAATTTTTTGAAAAAATTGCGTAAATTTTCGCAATTTTTTGGATGAATAATTGCGGAATTTTCCACAATTTTTGGATATAATTGCATAAATGTCTGCAATTATTCGCTGAATAATTGCATAAGTGTATGTCATTATTCAGTAACTTAATTCTAGGGACCTAATTTACAAAATTTATTTTACTGGGGGTTTTTGTGTATTTTGAAACTTATTAGGGACCTGTGCCAAACTGTCCCTATCAAAAACCTATATTTTGATATATAGGATGACCTACTTTCGTTTCGGGAACGAAATGGGCTTTTCAAGTCTTTGGTATCGCTTCGACCCAATTCGATCTGTGCCATCCATTGCTTTAAATCATGTCTATATATAGGCTATTATAAACCCTAGCAGTCTTTTATTTTCATTTTCTATACGTACAATTTCCATCTCATCTGTTCCTTCTCAATGGAAGACATTTCAAAACCCAAGTTACAATTTCAAATCAAACTCCAAAATCCAAACTCCTCAAACCCTATCATATAATATATCATCGCTAAACTCTCGACGAACGTAATCTACATCTGCAATTCATTTTTGTAATTGAGTCTCGATTTGGCTAGAATTTAGCGAAGAAGTTTCGGCACTTCATATTAGGGTTTGCAAATCAACGATGGATTTGCGACGATTCGTTGATCGGGAAGTTGCAATGTGTAGAGGAGGTCGAGTGGAGTGCATCTATGGTCTTCGTTCATCTCAGGGGTGCTCGAATTCACCTGGAACGGTGAAGGAAGGGCACGGTAGTGCTGCTGTGATCGCAGCGGCGGAGGCGAGGGCGAGGAGGCCGTAGGGGCGGTCGGATGAGGGAATGGCATTGGCGATCTCTGATCTGGCTGTAGGCACGTGGGTTAGCGACGAATTGGAAGAGATGATCGGTGTCAGTGGGTTCGATCGCGTGCGTGCGTTCGCATACCTAGGGTTGGAGAGAAATGGTATTTACAATTTTGCCCTGGGTTGTTTTTAATTTATTTTAAATTTTAAAAATTTTAACTATCATAACTTTTTGATATGAGCTCCGATTGATCCGCGATTTCTTCCGTTAGGTACGTATCGAAATTCTAAACAACATGGAACTGGTTTGGCTGAATTTAGACCGTTCAAATTTTGGGCTTTTATTGTATTTTAAATCGACTATAAATCAAAGTTGATTGATTTAACCCACTCACGCAATACTAAACCCTCTTATGTTAGTTGAATTAAATTTATGATGTGATAAGAATTTTATTAATTGCTGTTTGGTAATTTAAATTGTCATTTAAATTTAATTTGAATTTTATTGTATTAGATTGACATTTAAATTAATATTAGATTTAATTTCCATTTGAATACCTGATATTGAGAACTAATAAACTATTTTGATATATTGGTTGATTTGGATGTTGTTTGTTTTGTATGCTATTGATTGATGTGGGATGTATGCATGGTTGTTTATTTATTTTAGATATATCCCTATTATTACCTATTCATTTATTGACATCATTTATATTATCATTTGGACCATTGAAAAATAAATAAAGAAATATGTTGAAATGATATATACCTATGAGACCTTGATTGGATTGAAATGAATATGTCCATCACTGAAATTAATATTAAAATAACTGATCACTGGGCCATAGGATAGAAAATCATATACAGACACCGGATTGGTTAAATTCAGTGGTTTTTAAAATCTTGAATTTTTGGATTTTGATTAAATGATATTGTTTTGAAGGAAATAAATTGTGGATTTATATGAATTGAATTATTTGTAATTCAAGTTTTGAAATGTTGGAATCGAAATTGGTTAAAAGAAATTATTTTAATGAGTTAAAATTTAAATGTGAAGTTATCATCAATATATGACTTCAATTTTGAAAATTGATTATTTTTAAGTTTGAACCTTAAATTGAACAGTGAAATTTAAATTGATTTAAGGGGTTTGAATCAGTAAATTGAAATTGGACATGAAATTGATAAATTGAAATGGTTTAACATAAGAATTGAATTGAAATTTAATTCATTAAATTGAAGAGTTGAATCGAATTTGAAGTTAAAAATGAATGTTTCAAAAATTGAAGTTATTTCGAATTTAAATTAAAATCAAGTTGATTTGAAGATAAAATTGAAATTAAATCAAAAGATTGGAAAGTGAGATTCATTGATTTGAAATCTGGACACTGTCCAAATTTGTTGAAATGGAAAGAAACAGTTTGATTTGATATTGTTTTCAAAATAAATTATATTAATATAAACTATTTAAAATCTATTTTCATTAATATTCAAATTATTTTGATTCTCCAAACTATTTTACTATATAAACCATTTTCAATACTCAAACCATTGAATATCAAACTATTTAAACTATTTTTAAACTATTTATAGCTATTCAAACTATTTTCTAAACTTCAAACTGTGCAAAGGGAATGTTTATATTTAAATCGTTGATTTAAATGCGAGTGTGGTTAAACGAGGTTACAACCTAAGTTGGAATTTGAAATGATATTTTCAAGTGAAAATGACATATTTTGAGTAAATATGATGATTTTGAAATGAAGGATATTTTGAATGGAATATGATATTTTGATATCAAATATGAATCGGTTTTGAAATGTAAAAGAACCAACCGGTATGAAAAATGACGTTTGGTTGTTAAAGAGACAGGGGCCTCTTATTGGCATACTCTCTGTCAATATTGGAACCACTTTAACAATTGTGTACGTGGTGGATGATATCCAGAATGTAGAGGTTGAATTGGAGGCGTTTGCTGGATTTGAAGAAAGAGAATGATGGTGGATGACCCCGACACTTGTGCCAATTTGAAATGACTAAAACAGGAGCCGTACCTGACCACTGAGGCTAGCTACCTCTAGAGGACACACCTCTTCGTATTACTATATTGATGTTGGCTTGATCGGTGCACCTTGATTTGACTTGATTTTGGGGGTGTTGGATGCGGTGGGTCGTTAGGGGTTACCACCAGTCAGGAAACGCAAAGTTGTAGTATCCTACCTTGGGTATCGCCTCACACGCCTTGTCATACTCTTTATTCTTATTCGCACCCACTACTATTTTGTTTTAGTATGGTACCTATAGGGAACTCATGGCTACCGACGATACTGGTTGTGTTATAGGACCTACATAGACTACCTGCTTAAAAATGTGTTAATAGGGATCAAGGTAAAGCCTTAACGCTATTTTAATACTTTACTTTACTGATAAACACTACATATATAGTGTATTTTACTACATATAGATAGTTTAGCGGATCCTTAGGAGATGGGAAATCCCGTAACATCTCTTAAGTTATTGCATGAACGTTATACACTGGATAGGAGATGTGAAATCCCGTAAACGTCTCTGAAGATATTACACTCATATTTACTTGTTGATTTTACTTACATAAGAACTTTTAGTTCTGACTCGAGTGTTTTGTCTTTTCATTATGCTCGGGTCAGCCTGAGCTTTTCAGTGTTGAAGATATTATTTTTGGAGGACGAAGACGAAGTTTGGTATATTATATTATTGGTATTATTTCGCTGCATCATTATTGGTATATTGTTGCTTGTACTCTGATTATGTTGTAAAAATTGTGTAATCAAATATATATTGTAAAACAGCTTCATGAATTGTTTATTTGATTATTATATTTTGTCATTCCGCTGCGAGATTCTCTATTTTGTTTCCCTTCTTTTCTCTTATTTTCTTATTAAATCCCATTGATAATCCTACTTTTGAATGGTTTGAGTTAGACATGTGTGGTTTATTGTCGATTTAAACCGTCCAAAAAGGTGGGTCGTCACAGTTGGTATCAGAGATTTGGTTTAGAGATACCTTAGCGTGTTTGGGGTTAACTCATTAGAGATAGGGTTAATAATAATACCCTAGAATGGGTCGGAGAGTATTGTACGAGGGATCTTATTTGTTAGTGCTATATAAAAATATTTTGTATTGTGTTAATTTGTTCTGTTGAGTATTTATGAATTCTGGTTTGTACATAGGACGCAATGGCATCAATAGGGGTTTCTAAACACTTGAACAAGGTAGATGGACACAATTTAGTTTTGAAATTGGTAAATGAAATAATTTTACCTAGAATTATATTTGTATATATATATATATAATTTTTCATAAATTTATTTTTGTTATTTTTGTTGTATTGGATGTTAGTAAATGATGATATTTGATTATTGTCATTTATTGGTTGGTTAGTGAAGGTTATTAAAACTATTAACTACTGTATGTTATAAGAAATTGTAATCTTTATAAATACGGTTTATAAAATACGATTTACCAATAAAATGTATTTAAACTAGAAATTTGAGAACTTAAATTCCGGTGTTTGAAATTGGTTTTCAAAGATTTGAAAATTTAATATTAGTATTATTTGGAAGTATTTGCAAATAGAAATGTCTTCAAAATGTTTTCAAAAGGCACATGAAAGAAATGTTTTCAAGGAATTTTTGAAAGGAAATAAGTTCTGTACTTCCCACTTATGTCACTGGAAAAATAATTTCGGTGATGATCGCGACATCATCGACTTTCATTTTCGAGTTTCAAAGTAGGAAGATCACTATAGTAGCTTTGCTACACGTTTCTTTTGATAAATTAATTTTGATTAAATCCATTAAGTATGATTTGAAAAAAAAAACACACATATATATGTATATATTATTTCAAAATAATTTGAAATGAACCCAGTATTTGAATTCTTAAATTCTTGTTAATTAATGATTTTCAGTTGTAGAAATAAAGTGAAATTTTAATAATTGGAAACATTTAAATTAGAAATAAGAAATTAGAAGTTAAGTGTTTAATGAAACTATAAATAAATAGGAGATTTCTCACTTGTAAATTAAAAGATAATGAAAATTAAGAAAATGTAAACTATTGAACATTTTTGCTAACTAAAATGAATAAGATAAATTTGTATAACATTTAATTTCTCTCTAAAAACATACACAAAAATTACTAGAAATGTTTAAAAAAAAGGTTGAAATGTTTAATATGAATATGTAATAGAATATTATACAAGTAAAAGCTTAATAACAAAAATGCTTCAAACTGAATAAATGTTTATAAATGAAAATCAAGATGCACAAGAAATTTTATAAACATGAGTTAATGTTTGAAATGCTTAATAATTAAATTGAGTAATAAAAAGTGAATACTATTTAAGTAAATGATTATAAACTTAAGAAATGTTGAAATGATTCATAAATAAAATTAATATTAAATGATACTATATATAAAGAAATGAATCTTAACATTTGATGAACTTAGATAATGTTTCATTAATGATATTGATATTAAATGGAAATCAAGTTATATAAGTAAACAATAACTGTGAATTTAATTGCAAAGAAACTTATATAATATATTTTAAGAATTTATTTATTGATGTTCTAAATAATTGAATGGGCAATAAATTATGTAAGTAAATGAATGTAAATTAATAAGAGATAACCATGTATGAATGAGAATTGAAATAAATGAAAAGTAAATGATGAAAAAAAACCAATAGAATAAAATTTGTAAGTTAGATGTAGACCATTTTATTCGCATAACAGTTTTGATTAGATTTGAACACATGATTTCTTGAAAGTCACACTAGTCGGAATTAGAATTTTCCGCTCGATTCTTGACGGTGAACGTTTGATACAAATTTTGATATGATTTTTAAGTTTTTTTCATAGTTTATGGCTATGCAAGGAGAATAGAGATTTCTAATCAAGGAATTGGATCAAAGTCTGCACTAGAGTGATCGGGTTAACAATACTAGTTCGAAAGTGAAATTTGTGTACTCAAACAAGCGACCAAAATTGATATTGTGAACAAATGATATATGTACATCGTACAAATTTAAATAATATTTAATTCCTTGTTGTTTGGCTTATGGGATGTTTGGAAAATGACACTTCAAATTGTTTGAGGTTGTATGAATAATCTATTAAGTAATTATCTAAGGCTGTTGAGTGTACGATACACTTATTAGTTTATTTATCATCCTTGTGCTATGAAAAGTTTCTGAAGCTGCACAAACCATTAATTTTGGTTGCTATGAATGTATGATTGATTCTTTTATTTCATATGATGGTTGTACTGCTTTTGTTGCATATGATTATTATATATTGTTTGTTGCTTGTGCTATAAATTAAAACAACTAATATATTATTTGTTTTACATAGTTTTAACACTTTTGGATTATATAAGTGAAATACAGATTATGGAAGCAATAGCAGTTGCTTTTGGTTTCATAAATAAAGTTGTTTGCCCGACAAATAGGTACATTTTCGGATTACGGTTTTATAACGATATTTTATTGTTTTCCTATGGTTTGGGATATTTTATTAATGAAATATGATACATATATATTGAAATTATTGATATTATTATTTTCTAGACCTAACCGCGCGAAGGGGACTCTGCCAAAAAATTTCGTAAATTTAGGACTAAGAAATTTTTTGTAGAAGTTGAGTTATTTTCAAGTTTTTACTAAACTTAATTATGTAAATTAAAACGTTTATAAATTGAATATTTTGAATAAAAATATATCAAACCTGTTGATTTTTTCTTGTTCCTTTTCGGGGATGAAAAGTTTTGAGTGAGGGAGATTGTAACGACCCATATTTTGGATAATTAAAAATATTCAATTTAATAGGATTTTTGGAATTTAATATTGGGAGAAATAAAAATTTATGATTTATAAATAGAGAAAATAATTATAATATAATTTAATATTATTGTTTGAATGTTATTGACAACTATTTTAATGTAATTTCGATCAATTGAAATAATTATAAAGTTAATTTGGTTATAATTGTAGGATAATAATAAATAAATAAAATGTTGTATTAAGAATAGAAATAATATGTATGTAATTGAAATTGGTTAATATAGAATATGAAATCAGCTTTGGGTAAGTAATTTATAACTCTTGGTTGTAAACAACGAGTTAATAGATGTGAGTTATTAATGTACAACAATTGGTTGATTTGTCACCTTATTATTTAATCGTTTGAAATTAATTTGGAAATCAATTGTTGAAATTTAATGTAATTAAATATTGCGGTTAATATAAGAAAAAATGTTAACTGTAGAAAATGAGGATAATAAGATGGAAACTTATGTTAAATAAATTCATAAGATATTTGATGATGAAATAATAAGAATGTGAATCAAAATAAAAGAAATTGTTGGAATTTAAATTATAATAAACTGGGGTTTCATTACAGTTGTAATTGAACACTGAAATTAGTGTAATATTTAAATATTGGATTTAACATGGAAAAGGTATTATAAAAGGTTATTAATTTCTGTGTAATCAAGAATGATGAAAATGGACAACCTTTAAATTAGAATTTAAAAGTGATTAAATCAATTTAATAATAATTTATTTAATTAACGTGTAAAATTAGACTTTTGGACACTGTCTCGGATTTCGACGAAACTAGTTTCACTGAATCCGTAATAGTGAATTATTGGATGATTTCAAGTTTCGTAGCGATCAGACTTATCGTTTGATCGTGCGAGCTCGAAACACGTACAAATCAGTTAATGGAATTTAAATAAATATATTTTGATTTTAAAGGCTAACTTTTATATAAAATGGAATTAGGGTTTGAAACTAATTCCATTGAATTTAAAAATATCGAAAACCTATATTTTGATATATAGAATGACCTACTTTCATTTCGGGAACGAAATGGGCTTTTCGGGTCTTTGGTATCACTTCGACCCAATTCGATCTATGCCATCCATTGCTTTTCAATGCATGTCTATAAATAGGCTATTATAAACCCTAGCAGTCTTTTATTTTCATTTTATGTATGTACAATTTCTATATTATCTGTTCCTTCTTAATGGTAGACATTTGAAAACCCCAATTACAATTCAAATCAAACTCCAAACTCCTCAAACCCTGTCTTATAATATATCATCGTAAAACTCTCGATGAACATAATCTACATCTACAATTTGTTTATGCAATTGAGTCTCGCTTTGGCCAGAATTTGGCGAAGAAGTTTCGGCCGTTCATATTAGGGTTTGTAAATCAACGGTGGATTTGCGATGATTCATCGATCGAGAAGTTGCAACGTGTAGAGGAGGTCGAGTGGAGTGCATCTATGGTCTTCATTCACCTCAGGGGTGCTCGGATTCACCTGGAACGGTGAAGGAAGGGCGCGGCGGTGCTGCTGCGATCGCAATGGCGGAGGCGAGGGCGAGGAGGCCCTAAGGGCGACTGGATGAGGAAATGGCATTGGCGATCTTTGATCTGGCTGTAGGCACGTGGGTGAGCGGTGTTTTGGAAGAGATGATCGATGGCAGTGGGTTCGATCGCGTGCGTGCGTTCGCATACCTAGGGTTGGAGAGAAATGGTATTTACAATTTTGCCATGGGTTGTTTTTAATTTAATTTTAAATTTTAAAAATTCTAACTATAATAACTTTTTGATATGAGCTCCGATTGATGCGCGATTTCTTCCATTTGGTACTTATCGAAATTTCGGACAACGTGATTGATGTGAGTGATTCCAGGCTTTTATTGAATTTTAAATCGACTATAAATCAAATGTGAGTGATTTAACTCACTCACGCAATACTAAACCTTCTTATGTTAGTTGAATTAAATTTATGATGTGATAAGAATTTTATTGATTGCTTTTGGTAATTATAATTGTCATTTATATTTAATTTGAATTTATTGTATTAGATTGACATTTAAATTAATATTAGATTTAATTGCCAGTTAAATACCTGATATTGATAACCAATAAGTTGTTGTGATATATTGGTTGATTTGGATGTTTTTCGTTTTGTATGCTATTGATTGATATTGGACGTATGGTTGTTTATTTATTTTGGATATATCCCTGTTATTACCTATTTATTTATTGACATCATTTATATTATCATTTGGACCATTGAAAAATAAATTAAGAAATAGGTTGAAATGATATATACCTATGAGACCTTGATTTGGATTGAAATGATATATATCCATCCCTGAAATTAAAACTAAAATATCCATCCCTGAAATTAAAATTGAAATAACTAATCACTGGGCCATAGG
This sequence comes from Allium fistulosum, assembly GCA_030737815.1. Taxonomy (NCBI): domain Eukaryota; kingdom Viridiplantae; phylum Streptophyta; class Magnoliopsida; order Asparagales; family Amaryllidaceae; genus Allium; species Allium fistulosum. Next base: position 1,199,892,630 of record CM060905.1, read on the forward strand.
GTAGAAAATTATATACAGACACTGTATTGGTTAAATTCGGTGGTTTTTAAAATCTTGAATTTTTTGTTTTTGATTAAATGATATTGTTTTAAAGGAAATAAATTGTGGATTTATATGAATTGAAATATTTCTAATTCAAGTTTTGAAATGTTGGAATCGAAATTGGTTAAAAGAAATTGTTTTAACGAGTTAAAATTGAATTGTGAAGTTATAATCGATATATGACTTAAATTTTGGAAATTTGATTATTTTTAAGTTTGAACCTTAAATTGAACAATGAAATTTAAATTGATTTAAGGGGTTTGAATCAGTAAATTGACATGAAATTGATATAAATTGAAATGGTTTAACATAAGAATTGAATTGAAATTTAAATCATTAAATTGAAGCGTTGAATCGAATTTGAAGTTAAAAATGAATGTTTCGGAAATTAAAGTTATTTCGAATTGAAATTGGAATCAAGTTGATTTGAAGCTAAAATTGAAATTGAGTCAAAAGATTGGAAATTGAGCTTTGTTGATTTGAATTCTGGACATGGGTCCAAAGTTGTTGAAATGGAAAGAAACAGTTTGATTTGATGTTGTTTTCAAAATAAATTATTTTAATATAAACTTTTAAAATCTATTTTTATTAATATTCAAATTATTTTGATTTCTTTAAACTATTTTAATATATAAACCATTTTCAATACTCAAACCATTGTATATCAAACTGTTTAAACTATTTAAACTATTTTTAAACTATTTATAGTTATTCAATTTTTTTTCTAAAATTCAAACTGTGCAAAGGGATGTTTATATTTAAATCGTTGATTTAAATGTGAGGGTGGTTAAATGAGGTTACAACCTAAGTTGGAATTAGAAATGATATTTTCAAGTGAAATGACATATTTTGGGTAAATATGATGATTTTGAAATGAAGGATATTTTGAATGGAATATGATATTTGGATATCAAATATGAATCGGTTTGAAATGTATAAGAACCAACCGGTGTGAAAAATGATGTTTGGTTGTTAAAGAGACCGGGGCCTCATATTGGCATACTCTCTATCAATATTGGAACCACTTTAACAACTATGTACGCGGTGGATGATATCCAGAATGTAGAGGTTGAATTGGAGGCATTTTCTAGATTTGAAGAAAGAGAATGATGATGGATGACCCCGGCACTTGTGCCAATTTGAAATGACTAAAACAGGAGTCATACCTGACCACTGAGGCTAGCTACCTCTAGCGGACACACCTCTTCGTATTTCTATATTGATGTTGGCTTGATTGGTGCACCTTTATTTAATTTGATTTTGGGGGTGTTGGACATGGTGTGCCGTTAGGGGATACTGGCTACCGACGTTACTGGTTGTGTTACAAGACTTGCATAGACTACATGCATAAAAATGCGTTAAGGAGGATCAACGTAAAGCCTTAACGCTATTTTAATACTTTACTGATAGACACTACATATATAGCGTATTTTACTACATATAGATAGTTTAATGGATCCTTAGGAGATGAAAAATCCTGTAACATCTCTTAAGTTATTGCACGCATGTTATACACTGGATAGGAGATGTTAAATCCCGTAAATGTCTCTGAAGCTATTGCACTCATATTTACTTGTTGTTGATTTGACTTACATAAGAACTTTTAGTTTTGACTCGGGTGTTTTGTCTTTTCGTTATGCTCGAGTCAACCCGAGCTTTTTAGTGTTAAAGATATTATTTCTGGAGGACGAAGACGAAGTTTGGTATATTATATTATTGGTATTATTCTGCTGCATCATTATTGGTATATTGTTGTTTGTACTCTGATTATGTTGTAAAAATTGTGTAATTAAATGTATATTTTAAAACAGCTTCATGAACTGTTTATTTGATTATTATATTTTGTCGTTCCGCTGTGAGATTCTGTATTTTTTTTCCCTTCTTTTCTCTTATTTTCTTATTAAATCCCATTGATAATCCTCCCTTTTGAATGGTTTGAGTTAGACATGTGTGGTTTATTGTCAATTTAAACCGTCCAAAAAGGTGAGTCGTCACTCCAATGAACTGGGTACTACCAATAATTTCATATATTTCCTTAATAAGAAGGTGAATACTTAAGAGAAGTGTTTACACTTCGAACACATCACCTGTCCATATCTAGTTACTTTCGAGCCACTCAAACTAGTTAATCATCAGATTCTTTTCAAAAATACTGGGATTTAAATTCTCAAAAATCTCTTTATAAAACACGTTTTATAGATCCAATTTATAAAATCGCTTACTTTTATAAAAATTGAATAAATTTCTTTAACCTTAAACTAATAAAATTTACCGAACACCACATAGTCAAATTGTGAAACTAAATTCACAAGGTGTTCGTATTTAAACTTTTAAATCAAACAACAAATCAATCAATGATAATAAATGAATATTATTATTCCCTTAACAGCCATGTACTACATAAATAACTATATCATTTGAAAGATATTACTTTATTTCAAAATATAATCCTAGGTAAAATAATTTCATTTACCAATTTTCCAAAAAAAAATCATTTTTATATAGCATTAACCAATTTTTACTTATCCTACCTCTAATGAGTTACTCATCCTAGGGTATTACTAACCCTATCTCTGATGAAACTTTACCCTTATCAGGCTCAGGTGTTCGCTCAACCTAAGCTTTGATACCAACTATGACCACCCGCCTTTTCGACCCTCAGAAATCGACACTGATACATCCACGTTATTCATGTGTCGATAATTTTAGTGCCGAAAAGACAGACTAATCAAGGGTAAAAAAATAAAGACAGAACAGAATCTTACACGAATGGAGTAACATATATATTATTTTAATATATTATTTTTACAGCGGAAATTTTAAATACATACATCAGATTCTATCCTAATCTCAGCCTGGACAATTACAATCTCTGTCCTAACTAATGCTGAATACAAACAATAAATAAATGTTGCGGAAATGGAAATGGATAACCTTTAGCAGAGGAACTCCAGCTCCTAGTCCAAGCACCTCCAAAATGTTCCAAGCTAGACGCGAGCTACTTGGCCGCCCGAAAAAATAGGGCACCCAGAGTTTAAGGGAAAAGAAAATAAACTCCGGGTCAGTCATGGGACCGGTATGAGAAAACTCAAAACACAGATATTTATGGAAACAAAGGGTATCTCATAAGACCACACCGCACATAAACTTGGATGGGTTTTTACCTTTTATAACCAAAACATTGCAACATAAAATCCAGTGATATTATAATAGTGTCAAGATTACAAATACATATTAATCATAGCTGAAATTGTTACATTGATTGAATTCCAAAATAATAGGTATACAACTAAGTTCGAAGGCACTTATTGGAGAATAGATTCCATATAATGACTGGTAAGGGACTACCTTCTGGACAATAAATTTCTAGAGGAATGTACCAAGGGCCCATAGACAATTATCTGCATTTAGCAAGACCGACTTACCCCTTTCTTGTGACCAATACAATGATCTAAATAGTATCGAATATGGTATCAACCCGGTCGTTCCCGACCTTTCAATGGCCACAGCATACACAACAAATAGAGGGTAATCTAGAAAGGTGATGACCATACCCTAATGGGTGCGACCCACATAGCCTTGCGACATACCCTATTTTAGCCATTTTCGTTGTGAGGCATGAGGTAATGTATTACGTTTTATAAAACAAATCGCACTTTGAATGCCATATTTCCATTCTAATAACACACTATTGATTTCCACAAATATACAACCCCCGAGTTCATACATCTTAGGGAAGGGTGTTAAATGTAAGAGGGGTTACCTCCTACACCACCAAACAGATGTACATTTTGTAAAGATCAATATACGTGGTCTTAGAAATGCAATGTCAGACACTTGCCCATACAAGTTATCCAGGAACAAGACAAACCGAAGGCATTCCTCCTACAACATCTTGTTTGGGAATCACCCTTAGGATTAGTAGCGAGCAGTCCTTGCATTGAAGATTTGAAAATGAAGATACCACTACCACCAAATATTTGATATGGGAATTTACCCAAAGGTTAGTGGCAAGCAGCCCTGCATTATGAAGATCTCCGTCTTCAAAATCATTGTCTTCAACATGTCTTCAGTTTCGAATTTGTATATTGGTTTGAAGTGGTTTTCGGATAGAAATCACCCAAATCCGATTCCAGTTTCTCCGAACCAATTATCGATAAAAGATTTCAAGTATGTGGGTGATTATTATTCAATTAATCAATATCTTTTATCCAAGTAAAATATCTTCTTAGAGATATATGTCTTTAAACCATTTTCTTTTTCTAGCATATACGGGATTATTAAACCTCATTTTAATTTTGGAAATATCAAAGCATTTCTCTTTAATTATAGAGAAAAAGATTATTGAGTAAAACGGGATCCATAGAAATTATACTAAATGCTATTTCCATATTCAGACCGTACTTTTCATCGAATAATGGGGAAATCGCCTTTTAAATTCACATGGATAGTATGACTTCCCTCCTTGGAATTTGATGCAGAATTTAACCAGAATGTTACCTATATCACCAAACTTCTTATTATTTTAAAATCTGGTTTAACCTTTGGAAAACTTCAAATCTCATTTTCTTTCATCTTAGCAAGATGCGGTCGAGTAAATAAAATTTACTATCCTCTCTGTCGGGCCAGTCTAGATAACTAGGAAGAGCAGGTAACTGGTTTCCAAACCAAAGCTTAGAGACTACCTCTCTATCACCGATAAGGCGGTCAAGTTATTTGATCAACTCTAAACAAATACTCAAACATTTATAAAGGATTCGGAAAGAAAACCAGTTTAAATCGTATTTCAGAAATTTCCAAATTCCTTTGTTAAATTGCTGGTAAATAGTGATTTTAAGGGCTACAAATCTCATTTAAACCTTTTATATGTCCATTTTTTCCATTTAAAACTCCTTTAAAATATTTTAACATATTTTTAGAATTTATCTCATATTTTTAAAGATTTAAAAATATCTAATTTTAAGATTTGAAATCCATATTTTACGAACTGCCAAAACGCGATGATTTTGAAAACTTGATTTAGAAATATCTCAAATTTTACTAAATTAAATCTTGAATTTTCTCCTTCATTTGAAAAATATAGTTATAAGGATCCAGAAAATTTTTATTTCGAATAATTCTGAGCTATATTCCACTCTGCACATTGATTTAACTTTTATGGCGCGAAATCGTGAAACACCATTACGCGATGCGCCTATTCTGACTCTAATTTCATATCTTTTCAAAACTTTTCCAAAATGAGTTTTAATGTTTATAAAAAATTTATAAACCATTTTAAACCATTTTTATTCATGTTTTAAGAGGTTTAGCTATGTCGTAAAACTTATATAATTCATAAGAGAAAGAGTTTTCTTTGTGTAAATTCGATGTGTATTTACTGTGAATTATTTCCATAACTAAGGAAATATATTATTGCATCCAAAACATGATGATCGACCATAGAAAACACACTTAGCAAACATATCATATCATCACATGATTTATAAAATAAACTAGTAGAGTTTCTCACTTTCATTTGTCTCTAGATGTACTAAAATTGACTACAGCTCCGATATCACCGTACTGAAGCTTATGAATCCTGCCGTGGGACCCTTGGGTGTGCTTAGCCTTGTACTAGAGAGGGTGGAGAAGTGGTGGTGGCTCTTGATGAGTTCAGCCAAGCAAGGAGAAAGAAGAGAAGGTGATCACTCACTTTAACTTCAAACTAAGGCGATATCTTTCTATATTTGGTAGTGTATTTTCAGCAGAGCTTCGCTGCGACTATGGAATAATTTATGAGGACATGGAAGCCATTAATATAGAGGAAGAAGAAGCTTAGAATATGGAATGGAAGTGTGAAAAAATGAGAAGGTATGCCTCTCCTTTTATAGACAAAATTTGTAAATATCTAAAGACAACATCATTACAAATCACCTCACCACTTTCCACCTCCCTACCCTCCATGTGCTCGGCCCACCCCCATGACACCACCTACATCACTTCATGCCTCTTTCTTTGACTCTAAGGAAGTGTATTTGGATGATAACATGGCTTAAAGAGAGGATATGTCATTATTACTCAAATTTTCACTTAAGAAAATATCACGATATTTAGTTTTATTTACCATTAGTAATTTTGAGATGTAAATGTAATTATAATGTGTATGTATGTGCACATAGATGAATATATATGTATATTTGCACTTGTATGTCACATATAACATATAACGTTGCACAACTTCCTCTGGTTAAACCGTTACGAATTCGGAATCCAATTTCCGGTCATATTTTCACTTATAAATTAAATTACATATAAATGTAAAAAAAATTAAAATGAACTTCTTATTATCATTTAATAATTAAAGGGCCTCATTTTACTTTAAAACAATTATTGAATCATTATATATCACTTTTAACAAGCGCTGCAAAATTACATCGTCGAGCTATCGAAGCGTGACGAATTTTGTATATTTTTTAAAACAAGTATTAATTTTTATAAAACTATTATAAATCACTTATTATCAATACATAGTAATAAAATAAATTATTTATCATTTAAAACAGTTATTTGAATATTTAAATACCCAAAATATCAAAACTTTCCTTAAATGCTCATTTTTGAAAATTATGACATCATCGATGCCATCATAATAATATTTATTTCCAAAAATGGAAAAAATATTTTTATTTCTTGTTTTCATTTAAATAGTTAAATAAGTTTATGTAAAAAAATCGTGCGTGACATCTGATGGTAAAAAGCTGTTTATCGGTAAAACAATTTTCGGTCATATTAGTGATATTTTTTTAACGAAAATCCAAAATCCTTATTTCTGGAAAACAAATTTTAGAAATAAGATCACTATTATTATTGATCACATAAAACATTATTATTTAGGTTTAATAAACCTATATTTGTATATTAAAAATTAATTAAATATTCTAATTCAAAGTGATAAAATTACGGGTCGTTACAGGAACCCTTGCTCATTCTCGTGTGAAACAATTTTCATGAAACTGCATACCTCGTGGTATGAGATTGTTCACCATATAATTTTTGTAAGTGAGCGAATACTTCATGAGCATTCATTTTCTCGTATTGTTGTTTGAGCTCGGTGCTCATTGTAGACAACACGTAATAGTGAGCTACTTCGTAAGTCCATTTCTCGATTTTCTTAAGTCTTAACCTCATCGGGGGTGGAGTTCTTAAAGGCTTTAGCTAAAGGTTCATTTGCGACGACATACCATAGCTTTTAATAAGTTATCACAATTTGTATGCACCTCGGCCAATCTTTATAGTTAGTTCCCATTAAATTGTTCTCTTTGAAGAATAGCTTCATTATAGCCATTTATCGATGCAAACTCATTAGGGTAAACAAGATATTATTACATATGTTCTTATACTTACTAGAATGATTCATTATATTTATCTAATAAGGCTCTCATTGAAATTTGCATCTCTCAAAATCTCAAAAGAGATGCGAGAGTTTCATAAATTCCATCAATGAGTGTTAGGATCCGTTGACCATGTTACTAAAACCTTGAGGTTGCTTAACAAATAGTATTCCTCATAAATAGTAAGTAAGCCTTTACTAGTTATATCTCATATATAACTCCTAGCCAACTTTTATTATACTCAAAATCATTTTTATGACCTTGAGGTTACTAACAAATCATGACGTACAATAGACACTTTAGACTCAAACATTTTGCCAAATTCTAAGGGGAGCTTAGGTAACCCTTAAGGTTGCTCAACAAAGTTACTAAAACATTCTTATATTTGTACGAATAATATAAACATCACCTTATATATGCCCTAAGGTTGCTCAACAAATGTAGATATTTAAGTTATATTATTTATATTATAAATGTTGGAGAGCATTATTATCATTGAACCCACAATTTAAAAATAATTTTATATAGTATTATAGACTATTTAAGGAAGATGAGTATGTAACAAGTATAACTCATGATATTGAATAAGTATAATGTTACCGGTATCCTGACCCGGCTATATTGGACTGATTGTGCAAGGTAGATTCGACTGTTGTCAAGAAGGATGACCATAGAGCAATGGCTGTAGGACCCCGAAGTAGAGTTCAGATGTTTATATGAAGCCCGGATTGAACGGAGTTGCTAGATAGATGATGCATGATGCTAGGATTATGGAAATTAGCTTGGATAGGCAAGGGATTGGCATAGCTAAGTAGTACCCTAGGGATCGGCATGGTCAATTGGATGAAGGGTCGAAGTGGATGAAGTAATGGAGGGATCGGCATAGGTGATGGCGCACGGCTCGGCATAGATGACTATTAGAGAGATCGGCATAGTCTTATGGAGTAAGAGGGATCGGCATAGTCTTATGGAGTAAGATGGATCGACATAGTCTTATGGAGCAAGATGGGTCGGCATGGCCTTGTGAAATAGAAGGGATCGGTTGAAGTAGAAGGCATTGGCATAGCCTTATAGAACTAAAGGAATCGGCATAACATTGTGGAAGAGCATGGATCGGCATGGTATATTAAGAAGGGATCGACAGAGAGTAATTCGCAAGTGGGTTCACAACAAAGATCGATCAAAAGCGTAAGTTCTACTGGTCCAATCAATATGATATTTGGAGAGCCATCAAATCTAAGCATGAAGAAGCTATCATAGGGATCACTGCCCCATAATCAACCAATGAAGGGATCGATACCGATCCCCATTCCTTGGGATTTGGGCCTAACAACCCTTATGGTGGCCCATATAAGTAAGGAGGTCCTGTAGCCGAAGTTTCAAAGAGATTGATGGTCGCCTTTACCTATAAGTACTGGCCTAGGTGGTCATTCTGAGGATCTTTACGCTGATAGTTACATAGTTCTTTATTGTAATCAACTTTTTTCCCTATTCCTTGCTATTTGCCGCTGTAATCAAATTGATAGTGAATCAATAAAGAGAATATTCAAAGTGGACGTAAGCATACGACGCCGAAGCACTATAGATCCTAGCGTTCTTGATTATTGATTTGATTTGCTTATTAGTTTACTCTATTCCTCTTTTTCAATTTAATTTTCTTCATTTACTTCTCTACATAGACCTATTCTTGGGTGATTGTGACCAATTTGGTTGCAAACATTTTGGTGCTTTCACTGAGAACCTGATTCTCAACTTTTTAGGATCCCTTTTGTTGCTACTAGATTGGACAAATCGCCCGAAGGAGATCCATAGTCATCTTCATAAACTTGCATATACTATTCAGATTTACTAAAATCTAAGCGAGGAAATCGATAATGGTGAGACATACCAGATCAACTTCTCAGAATGTGGATGGGAATGAAACTACCAGAATTCAGCAAGGAGCCCAAAGCAACCAACCTGCAAATTTGAATGTTGATCCTACTGAAGTCCAGAACCCTATCGATTCTATAACCTGAGTTGAATTTAATGACTTAATGAGGGAGTTAATGGAAAGCCGTAGATAGCTGAATGAGCAAATTCAGACTAATGTTAGCCTAATGAACCAGATTGCACAACAATAGCGTGGGAAGGCCGGAAGGGATCCCACTCCTTACTCGGCATCGGAGACTTCCAACTCATCGAATGAATACCATAGCCATAGGCATCACAGGGTCCAAGGAAATCAAGCAGAAACATCATAGCGTCGCTTGGTAGACCAATATGGTCTGCTAAGACTGATCGGTGCCGATCCCTCCCCAGGGATCGGTATCGATCCCTCCTCCAGAGGAGGGACTCCCCCTCTGCACTTGGGGATTTGAGCAAGAGCTATTCTCATAAGCTTGGATACTGGAGTTCGATTAGATGCTGACCAGGTACCCCACCGAAATGACAATGAGATGAATGTCCAAGGTGCACATCAAGAGGATAGTGGACCAAGAAGGCGTGAAACGACCCATAGACATCGACCGGACCATTCATGTAAGGTGGAGCGCGACCACCGCTTAGCACCACCCATCCAGATACCGGATTTATTGGCAATGGTCAAACAGTTTGTGATAGAGAACCAAGGTTTGGTTAATGATGACTGGGGAATTTCGAGAAGCCATACCCCATTTACTGAGAACATTTTGCATGCATAATATCCGAGAAGGTTCAACATGCCATCAATGCCTGCATGTGATGGAAAAACCGACTCCAGGCAGCACATTATGAGATACGAATGGCTGATGGATTTTGCAAGAGCCAATGATGCGACCAAATGTAGATGCTTTCCCATAACCCACTCTGGAATAGCGATAATGTGGTTCATGAGACTATCCTCGCGATCAATTTCAAGGTTTGATGAGCTAACAACCAAGTTTGTCGAGCAGCTCCGAATGCACGCAACTCGTCCTAAAGACGTGATGTCACTTTCCAACGTAATCCAGGCTCCGGGTGAATCGTTGAAGGACTATTTGGAAAGATTTCATACTACCGCTATGGAAGTCAGTAACCCAAATGATTATGCTATATTTATGGCCGTTTGAAAGGGACTGATCCAAAATCAGAGTTCGGTGATTGGCTAGTTGGAGAACCGCCTGCCACATTGGAGCGCATCTATTCAAAGGCAGCTGAGTTTCCGAGAAAGGAGAAAGCCAGGTCCTCTAGGAAAAAGAATATTGAAGGATCGAGTGGAGAAGCGGTACAGAGCAATATTGCAATAAAGCAATCTGATGACAGTTCCGGGGAAATCCAGGTTAATGTTCAGAATAAGCTGATCAACAAAAGAGAAATGGAGATAGCAATCGAGACCAGAAGAGGGAGCCTGGGAGACTAAAGCCTAGGATTCCAATGTATGACAATTACATGCCACTAAATACATCCCTAGAGAACATTTATCTATCCACCTGCAATACCATGCAGTACATGAAGCCACAACCAAAAGTGTTGTCAGAGAGACAAAGGTAGACTGGGAAGTATTATCGGTTTCACAAATGGTATGGACATAATATGAATGACTGTAGGCACCTCCAGGATGTCATAAAAAAATTGATTTGGGAAAATAAGTTGCAGCAGTTTGTGAAAACTCGGCAGAATAATGGATAGGGGACATCCGACCCCAATCGAGGACAAGCTCCACGTAGGGTTGAGGAGCCTGCATGGACCGGTGGAAGACTGGTGATTAATACGATAGTTGGGGGACTGCACCCTATGGACATGATTTGGCAAGAGATGGAACGTTATGCTAGAGCAATAAGGCATGTCTATTTTGAATGCTGTTTGAATATGGAAGATGGAAGTCCAACAATATAGCAGCGTACCATGGCGGATGATATTTTGTTTAGAAGTAGGGATGCAGACAAAGTAGAGGCTCCAACAATTGATCCGATGGTCATTTCAGCTATGATTGGTCCTACATTGGTGAGAAGGATTTTGATTAATTGTGGAAGTTCGATGAATATAATTTTTAAGAAGGCGTATGATCAGATGAGAATGGAGGCCAAAGACTTGAAACCATCTAAAGCTCGAATTCATGGTTTTAATGGGGTTGCAACTGAGGCTATATGCTACGTGGAATTACCTATTGAATTGGGTGAAGGTGAACGGAGGAGAGTGGAGATCTTACCGTTTGTTGTTTTGAACGTTGACTCTCCGTACAATGTTTTTCTGGGCCGACCGGCCCTGGCTGAATCCCGAGCAGCCCTTGCCCCCATAGTGTTTAACTTTGAAGTTCCCAACAGATAATGGCGTAGGAGTTGTTCATGGTGATCCAGGTGACAAGACATGCCTGTTATGTAGCTGAGTTGAGAGAAGCTCAATGTAAGGAGAAGGGAAAGGGTGAGGAAAAAGCTGTCTACATTCTAACCACTGAAGATTGACAATTGGTGCCTGAGCCTTGGCTTGGGCGCCGTAGTCGGTTTTATAGAGATATAGATCCGAGGGGTGATGAAGAGGTGCCTAAAGAGACCGAGGCTGCACCGGCTGAGCTGACGCCATATATAAAATTATCAAGTCAATTCTGAACAAGCATATGGAGAAAGCTAGAGGCAAGTGGGCGAATGAACTCCTTACAGCACTGTGGGCTTACAGGACCACTCACAAGTCCACGACTGGCCATACTCCATTTGCCCTCGCTTACGGTTCAGAAGCCATTATTCCTGTCGAGCTCAAAGTACCTTCACATCGAGTAACTTACTATGATCCTAAAACAATTATAGATCTTCACTTAGAATCTTTGAACTTTATAGATGAGAGGCGCGAAGAATGCAATTTGAGAGCATCTGCACACCGACATCAAGTCGCCCGATATTACAACACTAAAGTGCGATCAAGAACCTTCGAAATAGGCGATCTCATCCTAAAACGGGTTTTTCCTACCCCTCCACACATGAATCCGATTGAGGAAGGACCATATGTCATTGAACATTGGCTTAGAGAAGGAATTTTCAAGCTAGTGACTGTCGGTGGCATTATACTTCCAAGAGCGTGGAATGGCGAGCATTTACGATGCTATTTCACTTGGATTATTGTCTTTGCATTTCAGTTCTATTTACTTTCAGAGTTTTTCTTTAACATTTGATTTTCAGAATATGTAATAAGACAGATTATTTTGTTCCTTTCCATTTAATGAATATAGTCTTAAGCTTCCTTTGTAGTTATGATTGTTATTGCATTATATGCTAAGTACATAACAAAACTGATTGATATCGACCGCTCTCTATTCCGCAAACTCCATGAATAGATGAGTGGATTTCGACCGTCCTTTATTCCACAAACTTCATGAATAAACGAGTGGATTTCGACCGTTCTCTATTCCACAAACTCCATGAATAGATGAGTGGATTTCGAATATTCTCTATTCCATAAACTCCAGCCTGAAATCGACAGAAGGAGTATAAACTCGCTAAGGATGGAATTTGACCATTAGAATTACGGCCTCACCAAATCAATGTCGGGGGAAAAAGCACAGTTATTCAAAAAAAAACGATGAACCCGACAGTGCAACACTAAGGCTAGAACCTAGTGTTTGATATGACTTAAGGCCACGACCACATGGAGGCCTTGAGATGGAGATGGTGGATTGTTAACAGAATTCATAAGCAAAAAATTACAAGTACATTGAATGGAAAGTAATCGTTCATCTACTTGAATAACAATTCACACAAAACATAGCTGGAAAAAAAATTTATTTACAGATGCCAAAATTTCAGTACAAGTTATGTCAAAATATCAGGAATCACACCCATACTACTATGACTAGTGAAAGAAATAATTATGCAAACTATATAAAATGACATGAAGCAACAACTACTTCTTCAATTTTCTTTCCCTTTTTGATTTTTCAGGGGTGGAGCCACTCATACTTCTCTTTCGAGACCCTTTACCGCCTTTGGCCAGAGAACTTATGGAAGTAGAAGGGATTTCACTGGGAATCAACCCGCCCGGTGGAATAACTTGCAACGGTACAGGATGAAGATCATCGATTTCCACCACGGCGGGCTCGCTTTTAGATTTTCGTTTCAACATCTCCTCCTTCTCAATCCTTTCCCTCATGCTAGTTTTATCATTAGGCTCTGAAGCACCGGTAATTATTACATCATCGGATTCATTGGTCGGGAGTGGATCTTCGATTTTGTCTTCGTCAAGGACACCGATGACTTAGGCATCAGGCCCCGGAACATCAGCATCAGCCGGATCTTCGGTCATTTTCTCGTGCTGCTCCGCAGCGCACCACTTTTGGAAGTCTGATCGGAGCCCGAAAGACCTGAAATATATTAAAACAAGGATATTACCTAAAAGTCATTGCGCGTGAAGAACAAAAAACTTTTATATATGAAGGAGTATAGTATGATACCAGCATCTGGTTGACTTTCTATAGTCGTTGGGGTGCCTCCTTCAAGGATGGAAAATATCATTTTTTATTCAAAATCAGGCTTATTCGGATTGTAGCCGAGATTCTGCTCCATGTCTACAGAAGTTGATGGTCTGACTACTTGGGTTGGAGAGGAACCCTTAAGATCAGTTCCTGAAGACCCGACAATATCCTTTCCTCCTTCAGTAGGTGCAGAAGCCTTGAAAAGTTGAAGTTTTGCAGTGGCTAGATCCGAAGGCTCGTTTCGGGGAAGAACCTCCCTAACTAATTCTTCCTTATTAAATTCTGCTTCACCCAACTCTTCCCTCTTCATCTTAACAATATGCTCCTAAGCTTCAGCAAGAGAATCAACATAGCCCTCGCTAAGAAAACTTAAGTCGTGGTGAAGCAGGACTTTAACATTGAATTTAATGATCAGCGGATCGAATAAGTCCTTGATCTCGTTCCTACCAACTCTATGGCAGCTTCTACCTGGGAGTTAGCTTGTTAGATCATCTCTTTTTGGCCTTCTTCTTGGGCCTCTTCTTCGAGAGCTTTAATTTTGGCAAATTGCTCGTCAAGTTTTGTTTTCAAGCTCTTAGCCTCAATGACTTCTTTGCAATATTTCTACGATATCTTCTGGGCTTTAATCTTTTCCTCCCTTTTCTTCTTTAACAATTCTTCAAGTTCCTCAACATGGCAAGCTAAAGCATCTTTCTCCTTTTGCAAGGAGTCCTTTTCAAAAGCGAGTGTACCGCTGCGATGAAGTGCCGCATCGAGTTCTTTATTATGAGTAGTTTCCAAATGGCTTACCACCTCTGCCATTTCCATGGCGTTATTTTCCATCTCAGCAAGTTGGGTTTTGAATTCTAGCAACTCAGCGTCCTGGTGCTTGATTATATCCTTGTCCTGTATGGCTTCCAACTTGAGACAATCTATTTCGTGTTGATGCTCGATAGAAACTTCAAAAACTTTTTCTACAAGTGTATGAATGGTTCGTGTTGTACAAACACGTCATTCATACAAGCTAGAGAGTTTTCCTTGGCATGCCCTGGGATAATATGAATAGAAGGGAGGAATTTAAGACCATCGAAGCAAATATTTGGGAAAGTGGCCTTAAGCTCGGCCAACTTCTCTACGGTGGAAGTGTCAGGGGCAGTAGCCGGTGGAGGTGGATTGAAAGTAGTGAGTAGGTGTTTGCCTGATCGGCGCTCACGAGATTGTCTTGAGCTTGAAGAATCGGAGTGTTGCCTATGAGACGCTATGACAGCCATGATAAGAAGGTCATTCTCCACTCTGAACTGGAAAATGAGATTGTTCGCCTTGATGAGATGTATGAGATTGAGATTTTCGTTTAAAAGAGGAAGAAGAGTCCCTTGAGTGGTAATTCTTGTCCCTTCCCTCGTCCTTTTCTCCGCGTCGAGTGGAGTTGGAATGCCGGCTTGGGCGATGGTATGCCGAAGAGCTTCGAAGACGATCAAAGGCTCTCGATTGAGACATTGCACCTGTAAAGACCAAATAAGAGCATATCATAAATTGTCGTGCGAAAGATCAATAACAAGTGTATAGTGGAGTGCAAGTGATTGTGAGTGTCCTAGTGCTCCCTCCAATAGACCAGTGATGGTAGCTTTTCTCATCGGTGTGCTCTCCCCCTTATTAGAAGATTGGATGCCTTCATCGCTTCTTGTGGGAGAGTTAAGTCCTTCGATGTTAATATTCGGAAAGTCGTAAGTGTTTGATGTGATTTTTTGTTGGATGATAACAAACATATATCAATATATCAATGTGTTTGCAGATTGTACTATACACATATAGGAATAAATATTCATATTGAATAATAATACTATTGCACAGAATTTATATAATTCAATCAGTATTTTTATTCAAAATAATATTTTATTTCAACACTTAAACAATACAAAGTTTTCAGCTCTCTCTATATACATACATCGGTTTCATACATTTCACATTTACATTTCTTTCTCACTACAACACTCAACACTCAGTTATTTTACTTTGTTTGCACATCTGCATCTATCTGCATTGTCCAGCTCCAGTTCTTGTCCTGTCTTCTGTGTACTTGTATAATTAGCAACTACAGCAGTAATCTGAAAATAAACAAATTTGAATTTGCAAAAATATAAATTTGTTTTTATTGGTGCCTCAGATATATGGGTTATTATCATCATTTTTTTGTAATATCTATGCATATCAGTATTCTTATCAGGGACAGGTAATTATGAGTGGCTGCAATACACACGTGTACATTTATACACTTCTGCACTGCCTCGCCAACTCGTGTGCATAGTCGAGCCAAAAGACAAGCTGGATACAACACAAATGCATACAACAACTCAAAATGCAAAAGTGATGATCATCATGCATGGACAGTGCAATGTAACTGAATACAAGTTAATCAAGTTTCAAGTCACAAGTTCAAATGTCAAAGTGAAGCCAGTGCACAACAAATAAGCAAACTGCCTCGAATGTTACAAGTTAAAGACTGCAACTATGACACACATGTATGGTGATACACAAAGGTAGCCCACACATCCACATCAAGTACAACAAGACTAGTTCAGGTATGAAGAATAGCAACTGCAACAATGCAAATGAGGATGAACACAAATAATAAAACAGCAGACCAGAAGTACAAAATGGCCAAGCAAGTGCACCATTAAAAACAACAATACAGCAATGAACTCGATCAGTTCAAACATGTATCAAAAAGCATGTACAAGAGGCAAAAGAACTCAAACTAGCATATGCAACTCACAAACCAAAATGTACTCCAGACAGGTTATATTATATCAAAGCTCAAGACAACAATGCATGCAGTAGAGACCAAAGCTCAAACAAAACAAATATACAAAGGCCAGACATGCCAGAAAATCGAAGCCATATAATATCATCACACGTGAATGGTTAACAAAGGCAATGGTCAAGGGTATAAAATGGTACATGTCGAGTATGCTACAGAGAGTCAAAGTCGTGAGCAACAGGATGCCAGAAAATCACAAAATCAATAATGGACAAAGTCAAAATATGATCGAAGCCGAAGTCAGAGATATCGCAAATTACAAATTCGAAATCAATGCCGTGGAAACCAAGTTAATCAAAGAATATGACGAACAGGTCAGAGATGTGGTGTACGATTCAAACTCAATACCGTGATAACCAAGTTACAAAACCATGTCAACCAAATATACGTGAATTGAACAAGTCAGGAATAATCACAAGCATCCAAGCAACATCAATCGGCCAAGAAAAATTCAAACGAATTCGTACGAACAAAAATATAGGAATCGAATCCTATATGAAAGCCCAATCATCACTGGCAATAAAATTATCGAGTTCAAGTACGAGTAAACAGTAAAGCAGAAAATCAAATTACATACCAGAGTGTTTGAATCAAACTCGATCATACAAGAAGCCGAAGCCAAGCTCAAGAAGACAGTCGATCGACATGCCAAAGGACGATAATCACTAATTCGATCGATCGTAATAAAGTCGGTATCCTCAATTTCAATCAAGCCCTAATTTTGGAAGCAGAGAAGCCGAAGCTTTAATTTCAGAAATGACGAACAAGCCAAAGCCCTAATTTGGACAGAGAGGAACGAACGATCGAAGAAGCCACCATTTTTCACAAGGGAACGGGCCGACATCAGATAAAAGAAAAAGGGCCGCTTTTTCTTATTTTTAAGTGATAATGTTTTGGGCCGATTTTATTTATTATGGCTTTAGTATATTAGGGTTGTTTTAAGTTGTTTTTTAATTTGTTTTTAAAATTCTGTACTTTTTCAAATCAAACCGTTGGTAAATCACCACCTAGAGTTTAGGTTGTGTCAGATTGTCTAGTTAGGATTAGTTCAGTAAGCAGGGTTTGCGAGTTTGCAAAACTCTATAGGCGGTAGCAGGGTTTGCGAGTCTGTTAGAGTGTTTGTAAGCGGGAGACTGTTTAATTCTAATAGAAATCTGGGAATGCAGCAGTAGGCAGGGGTTGCCGAAGCTGGGTAAATTTTGTGTGTGTGATTTACTTTTCTGCAATTTGTTTAAATTCGAGATAATTTGCTATAACCCTATTCTCCCCCCCCCTCTAGGGTTAATCTAGATCCTACAAGTGGTATCAGAGCACGGTATTTTTCTTTAACTCTAGAGTCATGAATGCACCAAATAATGCTTTTTTGAGGGGCAATCTATTGCTAGGCCACCCATGTTTAACAGGAATGATTATGCTTATTGGAAAGTTAGGATGGGTATTTATCTTAGTTCTGTTGATCATGATGTTTGGGATATTATTGAAACTGGCTATAAATCTCCCACTATAACTGTTGGTGATACTCAGATTCCTAAACCTAAGGATAGATGGGACACTAACGATAAGAAATTAAAAACTACAAATGCTAAAGCCATGAATGCTTTGATCTGTGCTCTTGATAAGAATGAATTTAATAGAATTTCTCATTGTAAAACTACGCAGGAAATTTGGCATACCTTGGAGGTGACACATGAAGGAACTTCTCAAGTCAAGGAGTCTCGTCTAGCCCTATTCAGCAATGAATACGAGAACTTTGTGATGGACAAAGGCGAGAGCATAAAGGACATGTTTGGACGCTTTTCAACTTTGGTGTATAATGCTAGAGCGCTTGGGAAGGTATTCACTGAGGTAGAGCTTGTGAGGAAGGTGCTACGAGTCTTACCAATGAACTTTAAGGCAAAAGTCACGGCAATACAAGAATCGAAAGATCTGAGTAAGCTAAGCATGGAGGAGTTGATCGGCAACTTGATGACATATGAGCTTGAGCTAAAAACAAAGGAGGAACGCAACAACTCTGAATCAAAGAAAAAGACGATTGCCTTAAAAAGCAAATAGGAGAGCGATGAAGAAGAAGATCCAATTGAAGAGCTTGCAATGGCTGTCAATAATCTTAGAAAATGGTCAAGATTCGGGCCACGCAAAAAGAAAACAAGTGGTAATAGGTCAAAAGATTCTGACAATTTCGATAATGAATTGACTTGTTATAACTGCAATAAGCCTGGCCACTTCAAACAAAAATGCCCACTTCTCAAAAACAACAAAGGAAAGAAAAAGAAGAAGAAGGCCTTTGCAGTGACTTGGGATGATGAAGAAGGAGAGGAAGTTTCAAATAATAGCTCAGAGGAGGATAATTTGTGTCTTATGGCAAAATCATATTCAGAAGCAAGCTCAGAGGAATCTAGTGAGGTAAGTGACTATTCTTATAAAGAACTTGTTTTGATGTGTTGTGATCTTACTAAAACAATTGATACTCTTGAATCTAAAATTGAAAAACTGAAATCTGATAGGAGAGAACTTATCCATGAAAATTTTAGGTTAGAAACTGAACTTGAAAATATTCAAAACCTAGACTGTAAAAAATGTAAAATTTTAGATTCAGAATTATCAAAACTTAAGAATAGCTTTGAGAATCTTGAAAAAGAAAACTTGAGTCTTAAGGAAACCATTGACACTAGGAAAAGGGATTTTATAAATAGATGCACCTCACTTGTGACTGAAAACACAACACTAAAAACCAAAGTCCAAAACCTTGAGAAAACTCTGAATAACTTTTCAAGAGGAGAAAAATCTTTAACATGTTATTGGGAAATCAACTTTTTGCTAACAACAGAAAATGACTAGGCTTTGGGAAAACACAAGTTGATGATAATGCGTAAGAGTGTCTTTTCTAGATGTGTAAAATGTGGAATAATTGATCGTGCTGAAAATTGTAGTCATAGGAACAAGAACACAAAATTTATACAAGTTTGGGTTCCTAAAAATTCTACAAACAAATTTCATGTCTATTGGAACAAGAATAAAAGGACAAAACAAGTTTGGGTTCCAAAGGGATTGTTTATTCACAATGCTTCAGTCACTAATATCATTGGACCTAAGAGTTTCTCTAGGTCATCTTTCTCTCTCTCTATGTAGGTTTGTTGGCGGGCTAAGGAGCAACAAGAATTGTATCTAGATTCAGGTTGTTCTAGACATATGACAGGTGACAAATCAAAGTTCCTTAGCCTAGAGAATTTTAAAGGTGGAAATGTGATCATGGGAGACAATAGCAAGTGTAAGATTATTGGTAAAGGTGAAGTAGGTAACGGTACTTTTTCCTTGACTAATGTTTTATACGTCGATAATTTGCATCACAATCTCATTTCTATTAGCCAACTATGTGACAAAGGTATGAATGTTGTTTTTGATAGTGATACTTGCAAAATCATTGATAAATCTTCTAATAACATTGTTTTTATGGGCAAAAGAAAAGGAAATGTTTACACGCTTTCTTTTGATAATCTAAATCTTTCTAGATGTTTGGTAGCCACTGACGAAGAGGCATCCTTATGGCATAGGAGACTTGGACATGCTAGCATGGGCCTCTTGGAAAAACTTGAAACAAAAGAATTAGTCAGAGGGTTACCACATCAGAAATTTAAAAATAATAAAGTGTGTAAAGCATGTTCCTTAGGCAAGCTTAGTCGATCATCATTTTCGCCCTAAAAACATTGTTAGCACATCAAGGGTCCTTGAATTAATTCACATGGACTTATTTGGACCAAATGAAATTGCAAGCTTGAATGGAAAACATTATTGTTATGTATTGGTTGATGATTATTCTAGATTTACATGGGTTTATTTCTTAGCCAAAAAGTCTGAATCTTTTGATTATTTTTCAAAGTTTGCAAAACTTGTTCAAAATGAAAAAGGAGTTTCAATTAAAACTTTGAGAAGTTATCATGGACGCGAATTTGAAAATTTGGATTTTGAAAGCTTTTGTGAAGAAAATGGTTTAAAACATGAATTTTCTGCTCCACAAACACCTCAACAAAATGGGGTGGTTGAAAGGAAAAATCTTACATTGCAAGAATTGGCTAGATCCATGTTGAGTGAGTATAAACTACCTCTAACCTTTTGGGCAGAGGCAGTGAATACTTCGTGCTATGTAATGAATAGAGTAATGATTAGACCAATACTTGGCAAAACGTCTTATGAATTGTGGCATGAAAGAAAGCCTAACATTTTTTATTTTCGTGTATTTGGATGTCCTTGTTTTATTCTTAACACAGGTGATCAACTTGGAAAATTCGAATCAAAGGCTGATGAGGGAATTTTCATGGGCTATTCAACAAGGAGCAAGGCTTACATGATATACAACAAACGAACAAAAACAATTGTTGAATCAATCAATGTAAAATTCGATGAATCTGACATGGAAAGGACAACTGAAAAGGCGGTTGACGATGGGGTAGATCATGAAGGCATTGAAGAAGGGACATCTAGTGAGAAAGCTGAAAGTAGGACTGTTGATGCTGATAAATTGAAGTTCAAATCCAATCATCCTCCTGAATTGGTTATAGGTAATCCTACGGAAGGTATACGCACTCGCTCTTCATTTGATAAAAATTTGTGTGCGTTTTGTTGTCACAGTGGTTTTATTTCTGAGATTGAACCTGATTCTGTTGAAATGGCTCTTAATGATGAAAGTTGGGTTTTAGCAATGCAAGATGAACTTAATCAATTTGAGAGAAATAAAGTTTGGAAATTAGTTCCTAGGCCTAATGACTATCCAATTGTTGGAACTAAATGGGTGTTCAAAAACAAACTTGATGAATCAGAAAATGTAATTAGAAACAAAGCTAGGTTGGTCGCAAAAGGATATAACCAAATAGAAGGCATAGATTTTGATTAAACATTTGCTCTAGTTGCTAGGTTAGAAGCCATTAGGATTTTGCTAAGTTTTGCATGTTATAAGGGTTTCAAACTTAAACAAATGGATGTAAAAAGTGCCTTTCTAAATGGTGATTTGAAAGAAGAAGTTTTTGTTGAACAACCCCCTGGTTTTGAAAATCATGATTTTCCAAATCATGTGTATAAACTAGAAAAAGCATTATATGGTCTTAAGCAAGCTCCTAGAGCTTGGTATGACTGCCTTTGTACATATCTTTTGGAAAATTGTTTTAAAAAGGGGAGTGCTGACACGACACTGTTTCTATTACATAAAGAAAGTGATTTTTTGATTGTTCAGATTTATGTGGATGATATCATTTATGGTGCTACTAATGAACTCTTGTGCGAGAAATTTGAACAAGTCATGCAGGCTAAATTCGAGATGAGCTTGGTTGGAGAATTGAAATTTTTCCTTGGATTTCAAATCAAGCAAAGCAGTGATGGTATTTTCATTTCACAATCCAAGTATGTGTTGGAACTGTTGAAGAAATTTGGAGTTGAGAACTCCAAACCATTGAGAACTCCTATGAGCCCATCAACAAAGTTGGACAAAGACGAGAAAGGAGTTGTTGTTGATCAGAAGAAATATCGAGGGATAATTGGTTCACTTCTCTACCATACTGCTTCTAGACCTGATATTATGTTTTCTGTGTGTTTGTGTGCACGTTTTCAATCTAATCCTAAAGAATCTCATTTGAAAGCCACTAAACGAATTTTGAGATATCTTTCACACACACACAAATTTGGACTATGGTACCCTTCTTGTGAAAATTTTGATTTAGTTGGTTATTTTGATGCTGATTATGCCGGTTCATTGGTTGACAGAAAAAGCACTAGTGGGACATGTTTCATGCTAGGACATTCATTAGTTTCATGGTCAAGTCGAAAACAAAATTGTGTTGCATTATCCACCACTGAAGAAGAATATATTGCTTTAGGAAGTTGTTGTGCTCAAATTTTATGGATGATGCAAACTCTTTCTGATTTTGGCTTAGTTTATAAACAAGTTCCATTAAAATGTGATAGTAAAAGTGCAATAGATTTTTCCAATAATCTTGTTCATCATTCACGCACAAAACAAATTGATGTGAGACACCATTTTCTTAGAGATCACATTGCTAAGGAAGACATTTGCATTGAATATATTTCAACTGAGATTCAACTTGCTAATATTTTCACAAAACCCCTCCCTGGAGACAGATTTTCTAGATTACGTTTGGATTTGGGGATTATAGAAATTGACTAATCATTTTTTGGTTGAAATATTCTTGGATATTTATTTTCAACTTCAATTTCTAGAATTCAAACCAGTTTTGGATATTATTCAAAGATTGATTCAAATAAGGTATTCAGCAGTGGAAATATGTTTTGTTTTATTTCTTTTCAAAATTAAAAAAAAAATTCATAATATAATTAACTTGGTAACTTATTCCACGATCATTTCTATTTCTACCATCTTTCTATCATTCATAATGGTTTTGAAAAATGAGAAGAGTGATTTCATTTAAAATTAAAAAAAAATATCTCATGCCTCCATTCTCATTTAAAAGTCCTTATGGTTATGCATGGATGGAGCATGTGAGTGAATTATTTTATCATTATTCCATTCTCATTTAAAAGTCCTTATGGTTATGCATGGATGGAGTATGATAGCTAAGTATTTTCCGGATGCTTAGACTAATAAGTAACTGCTAATCCCATTTAAAAGTCCTTATGGTTATGTGTGGTTAGTAAGTGCTTATTTTTGTGCTTAAATGTCAAATTATTTTTCAAATTTCTCTCTTCTCATTATATAAAAACCGAATCATCGATCCATTCTCTACAATGTGGAAATTATTATCTTGTTATGGTATATTATGATTTTTCTTTGTTTTGCATTTGTTTTTACTTAAAAAACATTTTTTTTCGGTTTCCACTACTGTTCCATTAGTGTTGTCAGTCTTTTGATGATAACAAAAGGGGGAGAAGAACAAGATTTTGATAAGGAAGTAAATATTTTTGGAATACTTCAACAAATTTGATAAATGTTGTTAGTTAATTTTCTTTAGTACTTTTATTCTTCTGTAATTTTCTAAATCTTCTGAATAGGGAGTGGTCTCAGTTGTAGGGGGAGCATTCATATAGGGGGAGCTAAATATTTCATGCTCAAACACATTTATCAGAATTTCAAAATCTTTAATATATATGTTTGTCATCATCAAAATGGGGAGATTGTTTGATGTGATTTTTTGTTTGATGATAACAAACATATATCAATATATCAATGTGTTTGCAAATTGTACTATACACATATAGGAATAAATATTCATATTGAATAATAATATTATTGCACAGAATTTATATAATTCAATCAGTATTTTTATTCAAAATAATATTTTATTTCAACACTTAAACAATACAAAGTTTTCAGCTCTCTCTATATACATACATCGGTTTCATACATTTCACATTTACATTTCTTTCTCACTACAACACTCAACACTCAGTTATTTTACTTTGTCTGCACATCTGCATCTATCTGCATTGTCCAGCTCCAGTTCTTGTCCTGTCTTCTGTGTACCTGTATAATTAGCAACTACAGTAGTGATCTAAAAATAAACAAATTTGAATTTGCAAAAATATAAATTTGTTTTTATTGGTGCCTCAGATATATGGGTTATTGTCATCATTTTTTTGTAATATCTGTGCATATCAGAGTTCTTATTAGGGACAGGTAATTATGAGTGGCTGCAATACACACGTGTACATTTATACACTTGTGCACTGCCTCTCTAACTCGTGTGCATAGTCGAGCCAAAAGACAAGCTGGATACAACACAAATGCATACAACAACTAAAAATGCAAAAGTGATGAACATCATGCATGGACAGTGCAATGTAACGGAATACAAGTTAATCAAGTTTCAAGTCAAAGTGAAGCCAGTGCACAACAAATAAGCAAACTGCCTCGAATGTTACAAGTTAAAGACTGCAACTATGACACACATGTATGGTGATACACAAAGGTAGCCCACACATCCACATCAAGTACAACAAGACTAGTTCAGGTATGAAGAATAGCAACTGCAACAATGCAAATGAGGATGAACACAAATAATAAAACAGCACACCAGAAGTACAAAATGGCCAAGCAAGTGTACCATTAAAAACAACAATACAGCAATGAACTCGATCAGTTCAAACATGTATCAAAAAGCATGTACAAGAGGCAACAGAACTCAAACTAGCATATGCAACTCACAAACCAAAATGTACTCCAAACAGGTTATATTATATCAAAGCTCAAGACAGCAATGCATGCAGCAGAGACCAAAGCTCAAACAAAACAAATATACAAAGGCCAAACATGCCAGAAAATCGAAGCCATATAATATCATCACACGTGAATGGTTAACAAAGGCAATGGTCAAGGGTATAAAATGGTACATGTCGAGTATGCTATAGAGAGTCAAAGTCGTGAGCAACAGGATGCCAGAAAATCACAAAATCAATAATGGACAAAGTCAAAATATGATCGAAGCCGAAGTTAGAGATATCGCAAATTACAAATTCGAAATCAATGCCGTGGAAACCAAGTTAGTCAAAGAATATGATGAACAGGTCAGAGATGTGGTGTACGATTCAAACTCAATACCGTGATAACCAAGTTACAAAACAATGTCAACCAAATATACGTGAATTGAACAAGTTAGGAATAATCACAAGCATCCAAGCAACATCAATCGGCCAAGAAAAATTCAAACGAATTCGTACGAACGAAAATATAGGGATCGAATCCTATATAAAAGCCCAATCATCACTGGCAATAAAATTATCGAGTTGAAGTACAAGTAAATAGTAAAGCAGAAAATCAAATTACATACCAGAGTGTTTGAATCAAACTCGATCATACGAGAAGCCGAAGCCAAGCTCAAGAAGACAGTCGATCGACATGCCAAAGGACGATAATCACTAATTCGATCGATCGTAATAAAGTCGGCATCCTCAATTTCAATCAAGCCCTAATTTTGGAAGCAGAGAAGCCGAAGCTCTAATTTCAGAAATAACGAACAAGCCGAAGCCCTAATTTGGACAAAGAGGAACGAACCATCGAAGAAGCCACCATTTTTCACAAGGTAACGGGCCGACATCAGATAAAAGAAAAAGGGCCGCTTTTTCTTATTTTTAAGTGATAATGTTTTGGGCCGATTTTATTTATTGTGGCTTTAGTATATTAGAGTTGTTTTAAGTTGTTTTTTAATTTGTTTTTAAAATTCTGTACTTTTTCAAATCAAACCGTTGGTAAATCACCACCTAGAGTTTAGGTTGTGTCAGATTGTCTAGTTAGGATTAGTTCAGTAAGCAGGGTTTGCGAGTTTGCAAAACTCTATAGGCGGTAGCAGGGTTTGCGAGTCTGTTAGAGTGTTTGTAAGCGGGAGATTGTTTAATTCTAATAGAAATCTGGGAATGCAGCAGTAGGCAGGGGTTGCCGAAGCTGGGTAAATTTTGTGTGTGTGTGATTTACTTTTCTGCAGTTTGTTTAAATTCGAGATAATTTGCTATAACCCTATTCACTCCCCCCCTAGGGTTAATCTAGATCCTGCAGTAAGATATGATGTCGTCCAGAATTTGAAGATTAGAGAATCCTTTTAACGAGCTTTCCAAATGTTGAGATGGTAATTCCTCTTCAAGAGGAGTGATAACAAACTCCGAGTCAGATTTGGTTTTTCTTCTATTGAGCTTGTACGCCGACCTCTTTTTTCACTTTGTAGTTGTTTGAGATTGTTCGACTTGCGATGGTTCAACCTTTGGCGCTTTTTTGAGGCCTACATTGTCATCTCCCGGTTTTCGACTTGAGAATCTTTAGTCTCTCCCTCCTCGGTATATTCCTGAGTCCGCTCAACATGTGGAATGATGGGGTTAACCGTGTCCTCTCTTCGTTCAGCAATATTCTTTGGTAATGTTGTGCTTCCATGAAGGCCGATCCTGCGACCGTCTTCCAACAATCTGAACAAAGATAGCAATTCAACAATTACAAGGAGTTTGATGTCCCAATCCTCAACGGGGGTAGCACGGATGGCAACAACGGCTCTAGAAAAATTTGCGCCTTCGGGACATGGTTGAACATGTGAAAGAACTCGAGATGTTAGTAAATTCAAAGGAAAAGTCATGGCTTGGATTAATGAACTTGAGAGAAAAGTGGAAGTAATACTTACGTCCTTTTAACCATCATCTTGCGAATCCAGAAGGGCATCGCACGTAGAACCGTTCATGTTTAAACATTGAAAGTTAGTTCCAAGCGCCCGTCAAGACTCGGCAATTCTGTGAAGGTTCGAGCAAAATGTAAGAAAGGCTTCCCTATCGTCTTTTGAAATCATAAATGAATCTGATGTCTTCAGGAGTAGGCAGACAAAATAGAACATTCATGAATAGCAAGAAAGTCCCGTGAATAAAAGCATAACTGTTGGGATGCAGTTGTGTAGGGGCGATCTCGAGATATCTTAACATCTCCCGGATAAAGGAATTGAAAGGCCGAACGCATCCAGCCCAGCATATAAACTTGTTGCATGTTGTATACCCGGTTGGGGGCAAGTGAGGTCTATCTTTCCTAGTAGGAACTAAGACATCATCAAACGGAATTCCATGGATTAATCATAACCGACGAAGAGCGGCTTCGCCAATTCGAGAAGCTAGTGAATCCACTGGATTATCAAGGAGAATGGCGTCCTCAATAACATCGAGAGCAAGGCTAATATCTTCTGTCGGAAGGACTGGAATGTCGGAGAAAAGATCGGCTTGTGGGTTAGAAGTTTCTGTTCGTTCTATATGAGCTGGGAGAAGGCCTTCCAGATATAGTTGCAAAACTTGACTTCGCTTCAGAACCAATATATCGCACCGCCGAATCGGAAGACATTTCAATTGAACGCTTCATGCGTCTGGAATCTATGTCAGCTATAATCAGTATATAATCAAGATTAGAAATAATAACTTGTTTCCCCTGTGTTAAGTGTGAACTAGTGCAGTGCAGGCAGTGTGTAACAAACATAAATAATTTGAAACAGAATGGCAAAAATAAAATGACAAGACTTCAAGTTCTATCCATCAAGACCGTCATCGTTGACCGTCTCAATTGGCAAGAAAATTGATCGGCAACGAAAGCTCTGGGATCGACTATTGGCATATTCAATTATGAAGTCTGTTACCTAAGTTCATTAGCAAGTTTATTACTTAGTCCATATTGATAATTCTGAAAGTCTAGTCATTCAATCTCAAGTTCAACTGTTCGAGTGTGCATGTTATATTGTTCGTTGTCATCTTATGTTCAAAGTCAGCAAGGCAAATTAGCGTTGAGTGTTCGAATGAGTTGGATTTGGTTAGTCTTTGATGTAAATGTCGATCCCTTGACCATGATTTCCAATCCCTTCCCCAAAACCTTCCTTAGCGATCCCTCTTCTGGATCACCTTGTACTGATCCCTCAATCTAAAGCCTCTACACCAAACACTATACTAAAGTAGGAGACACCAATTCCTATATCACTACTCAATAACGATCCCTTTCCTAAACCTTCCACACCGATCCCTCTCCACGGCTAAAGTACACCGATCGCTATCCTATACCGACCCTTCTCAAAACCTCATAGAACTTTTCCTATCTGATCCCTATGACATTCAACATCCGGCCTTTCCTATATTAAGACGCTCCACCGAACCCTTGTTTTCTTTGTCCATCTTCCCTCTCAACTCCAGAATCAACCACCGAACCCTTCATTTCTCTACCCCAAACTCTTCTTCCCTTAGAATGCTTTGTTGAACTCTCCTCATCCATTCTTCCTACACGTAATTTGACTTACTAACACCTTTGTTTTGATACTCCTTAACCACCCTAAGATCGTTCGCTACTATATGCTCATGACAACAACTCGAAGCAGAAAACCTAATCATGTAATTGAAAGAGTTATTGCAATTTCGTACCTATATGAAAACATGAAGTTTCGAACTAAGATGGGGACGAACGGTTGGGGATTGTTGAGTTGTAAACAAAGGAAGGGAGAATTTATGGAATGGCTAGAACAGTGGATGGATTTGAAGTCAAATTTTGGGTAGCTTGGGTTCGGTAGGGAAGTTCTATGCAAAGGCAATTGGAATAAAAAGTGAAGTAATAAATGAAGGAATATATATATATATATATATATGTGTGTGTGTGTGTGTGTGTCTGTGGAAGAGGAATCAGCCAAAGAGGTTGAGCGAGTCAAGGGCATGGAGAGGGTTCAGCATTGGAACATGCTGACCCCTATTTGCAAAGCTTTAGCGATGGATTGGCATGTCGAATGCCGATCCCTACATTGTAAAAAAATGTGATGGATGAAGGAAAAATAGTGATCATGGAGGTTTGACTGTAAATGCAAACATACGAAATACTATAAAAATTAGCAACGACCTATGAATGTTTGAACATGTCCAGGAGCCAATGATAGAAATGTGTATATGAATATGCACGGAAAAGGTTTAAAAAGTTCAACTTTTTGAAATTAGCAGAAATTGAAACCAAACCTGAAACTTTCAATTTCGAGGCTGGATCAGATAATAAAAGGTTTATACGTCTCGAATGATCGGATTTGTATATGCTGACGGAATACGACATTGGACTTAAATTATTGGAAGTCAACCAAGCATCATAGCAATCAATAGAGAATTCAATGCCTCGGAAAACAATTCGACAAAAGAATTGCAATCAGTCGAGAAGCTAGATAGACTCATTTTCAGCAATTCAGATTTGTGTTGATTCAAAGCATGTCATGTTACTCACAAGATGTACTTTGGGGGGCAAGTGTTACCCGGTATCCTGACTCGACTATATTGGACTGATTGTGCAAGATAGATTCGACTGTTGTCAAGAAGGATGACCACGGAGCAATGGTTGTAGGACCCCGAAGTAGAGTTCAGATGGTTATACGAAGCCTGGATTGAACGGAGTTTGTAGATAGACAATGCAGGATGCTAGGAATATGGAAATTAGCTTGGATAGGCAGGGGATCGGCATAGCTAGGTAGTACCCTAGGGATCGGCATGGTCAATTGGATGAAGGGTCAACATAAATGAAGTAATGGAGGGATCGGCATAGGTAATGGCGCACGGCTCGACATAGATGGTTATCAGAAGGATTGGCATAGTCTAATGGAGTAAGAGGGATCGGCATAGTCTTATGGACTAAAAGGGATCGACATAGTCTTATGGAACAAGATGGGTTGGCATGGCCTTGTGAAATAGAAGGGATCGGCTGTAACGACCAGAAATTTATCACTTTGACAAAATTATATTTATTTTTAAATAAAAGGTTAATAATATAAATAATATTGTCTTGAGTAATGATAAGTAATAGTAATTTTATTTTGAAAAATATTTACAGAAATATTTTCCTCGAAATCTAAATCGATAAAAAGGCTGAAAATTATTTTATTGATAACCAACCCTATAATCGAAAAACATCGTGCACAAAGCTGGATACATACACTTATTTTTATAATTAAATAATAATATGAAATAAAATCAATTGGTTTGTTTTTGAAAATAAAATGTGTTTATAACATTAGTAGTAATGCCCTTAAATATGATAATTGATTTATTTAATTTAAATGGAGATTTAATGATTAAATAATAATTATAATGATTTTAAATAGGTTATAATTCATTTTGAATATTTATTAAGTGATAATAAATCATTTATAATAGTTTTACAAAGATATATATTTTATTTGAAAATATAAGGAAAAATCGGTATCGCTTTATCGGTATTATAGCGATTTTTGTAAATAATTGTTAATATAAATTTATATGGTTTTATAGATGAAAGGTTGTCACTTTAATTCATTTAAAATGATGAGAATTTATTTTGAAATTTTGTTTACAAATATATGTACGTTAAAGTATAAGTGAAAATGTGACCAGGAATCGGTTCTCCGATTGGCAACGGTTTATCGAACGAAAGTTGTTCGGAATCGATGCAATGTTGTTTATATGTCATGTACACATATATATATATATATCATATATCCACTAACATGCACATGAAGGTATGTATACATACATATATACTTATACACTTACAAATACATACATAGTAGAAAAATCTAAGATATTTTAAGTAAAAGCTTCTTCCTTAAGCTTAAACAAGTCAACATATGCATAATTGAGTGGATGGAAGTGATGTGCACATGGGGGAGGGGATATGGCTATGTATTTTAAAGGAGAAGTGTGTTGGAGAAGCCTGGAAAAAGTGGTGTATGCATATCTTCCTTCCTCTTTTTTTCTATAAATATCCTACTCTCTTCTCTTCTTTTTCATTCTTCTTCTTCCTTCTTCTTAAGCTTCCTAAGAGCTTCTTTAATGGCTTATATGCCTTAGGAAAATGTTAGCAAAGTTATGGCAACATATTAGTAAAATATATACACATGTATGAAATATCGATCCACTTCAAAAACAAGTGAAAACACCTCATTTCCAAAACTCAAACTCATGGCCACCATTAGATCCACCCTAAGCTGAGTCTTTCCTCCATTTCCACCATGGTCGTGAACACCTCCTACACTCCCAAGGCTATGCCTAGCAACTTTAAGGTTTCGGAGATCGATTCCGTAGAGTTTAATTCGATCGTAGCGGAGCTATAGCCGATATAAAGTTAGATCGTTCGAATCTAAAGTGAGAACTACTAATTTATTATACTATATGTTGGATGATGATATGATGTTTGCAATGGATGTTTAATATGCTTTGATCATCAAGTTTGGTTGTTTTCATATGAATGTTGAATATATATGCAAGTCATGAATATACACGTCGATAACCACAAAGGAAATCACTTTCCTTGAATTAATTAAATATTGTGTTATGGAATTGTTAAACCTCTTGAAAATGGTTTAAAATGTATTTGAAATATTTTATAGGCATTTAAAAGTGTTTCGGTGAAATTTGAAAAGAAATAGAAAATTTAGTCAAAAATAAGCGCGTCGCGTAACGGCAGTTTGCGATTTCGCGCTATAAAAGTTAAACAAGTGTAAAAGTTGGAATATAGCTCGGGATTCTTCGAGATAAGAATTTTCCGAACTATTATATCCATAGTTTTCCAATGAAGAAAGAAAATCGAGATTGCGATAAGTAGATTTTGAAATATGAGTAAGACAAGTTTTTGAAAAATCCCGAATTTGCAGTTCGAAATCTAAAATTGGATTTCTTTGAAAATGATGTTTTAAATTGTTTAAAAATGTGAAATAAATCTTATAAATCTTTTAAAATGTTTTAAAAGTGATTTGTAATAAAAATGGATTTTCAAAGATCAATATAACTTAAAAGGCACTTTCCGCGGCACTTTTCTATAACTTTTGAAATATAGTTTCAAACATAACAATGCTTTTCCAAATCTTTTATATATGTTTTTCAATGGATAATTAAGAGTTTTGATAATGATTTGGAGTTTTTCTAGTTTACTAAAGAAAGTTCAAATAGATGATGAGCTATTGTAAATAGTGGCTTAATCTTGGCTCTAAAAGCCAACGAGTGGACTGGATTTTTTTTATTCATGAGATCCGGATGTGAGGTGCTTAAACTAAGGAGATGTTCAAGAGCAACCAGTGCCCTAGCTCACCTGGCCTCTTTCCTGGATGAGGGATAGATAAGGTTGAAATCTTGGAAACATGTTAAGTATAATAAGATTTAATTTTCCAAGATTTAAATTAAATACAACTTGATTTTATGGAGATGATCTTCTTGTACTCAGTGTTAAAGCCCGAAGAGGGAACTCGTACTATTTGTGGAATTTAAAAGGTGATTTCGCTGTTATTCCGCCCATAGTATTTATTGAATACGGGGATTGATATTGAGTAGAATTAGATGATTTCTATAGATTCTGCTCACTTAATATTTATTGGTTTTGAATTAACATCCGAGATAACATGGTTTCAACTAAATCAAAAGTATGAGTTTTAAACTAAGAAATCTTTGTTAAGATTTAAATGAGATGATTTGGAATTAATTTAATTCCTATATTTAAAATTTATTGGTTTGGATTTATAGTAAACGATGTCTTGAATAACATTGTTTTTTATCTGTGTTAAAAGATATGATTTGGAAATCTTTTTAAGATTTAAATGAAATGGTTTTGGAAATGTTTTCCTAAGTGTAAAATGAAATGATTTCAAATTATTCAAATTTAAGGGTTTTTAGTAATCGAAGATTTGATAAGAGTGGTTTAATAATTTCGTATATACCGTAAAGAATGTTTTAGAAATATATATCTCCGAGGGAGATTTTTGATAAAAAGAACTTAATCAATTAAAGAATGATTCCCTATTCACAAAACCTCTTTTTATCGATGATTGGATCGAAGGAACCGGGGTCGGATCTAGGGTAATCTCTATCCGAAAACCAATTAGAACCAATTTACGTTCGAAGTAAAACATGCTGAAGATAAAAGTATTGAAGATGGAGATATTCATTATGTAGGGCTACTTGCCACTAGTCCCTCATGGTGAAATTTATTGTATCATATATTTATGGTGACAAGTAGTGCTCCATTATGAAAATCTTCGATGCAAGGACTTCTACTACTAATCGTAGGGTAAATTGCCGATGGGATGTGGTAGGAGAGTACCTTCGGCTTCGTTCAGTCCCAGAACGAACTTGTATGGATGGATGTCTGACATTGCATTCTGGAGATTTCATCGTTGACTTCTATAAACATGCATCTGTTAGGTGGTAGAGAAGGCAACTTCTCTTAGCTTAACACCCTTCTCTAAGATGTATGAGCTCGGAGGTTGTATGTTTGTGGAAGTCAATAAGTGATCAATATAATGGTAGTGTGGCATTTAAAGAAAGATGATGGACTATATGAAAAGGTAATCGTTACCTCAGGCCTCACACCCGGAAATGACCGAAATAGGGTTGGATGCAGCAAGGCTATGTGGTTCGCAACCATTATGGTATGATCATCCCCTTCTAGATAAATTTCTTCCTACTATGACGTTCAGAGTGTAATTTAATGTAGATGTATGCGAAGAGAGCTCTCGGATAGGTCGGTAACGACCGGGGTGATGACATATTCGATACTATCTAATGAAAGGTAGGTCGGTCTTGTGTTGTTAGAGGTGCAGATGTTCTGATGACCTCGGTACATTCCTCTAGAGATGTACTGCCGGATGGTAGTCCCTTTACCCGGTCATTTGTATGGAACCCATTCTCCAATAAGAGCCCGTAAGATTTTAGATGTAGAATGCCTTGTATTACAAGATGGTATGCTGGAATTTAATAATGTAACAATTTCGGCTAAGATTGATAAGTTTACTTCCAAATGTTTTCAAAAATATGTCATTAAAAATAATATCAAGTATTTTGACGTAGAATGTTTTGGTTATCATAAGGTAAAAACCTATTCCTTGTTTATGTGTGGTGTGGTCTTGAGAGATACCTTTTTTTTCAAAACGCGTGCTTTTGGTTCTCTCACCAGTCCCATGACTGACCCGTAGTTTATTTTTCCATAAACTTTGGGTGCCCTAATTTTCCCCGGGCGGCCTAGTAGTAAGTTTAGCTTAGAAGAAGCTGGATGGAGCTCGAAGCATGGATTTGGAAGATTTTCTAAAGATTTGTTATCTATTTCCACAACACTTGAGTAGTATTGTATCCCGCCTTTGTAAGGAAAGATATTTATAACTGTCCATGTTTAACTCTGATAAATGTATTTTAATTTCCGTTGTAAAGATTATTTATTGAAATAACATATGTGAGATTCTGTTCTGTCTTTATTTCTATTTCTTTCCCTTAATGATCCGCTTCTCCGACACTTGGATCTACGACACATGAATACCGAGGATGTATTAGTGTCGATTTTTGGGAGTCGAAGCAACGGGCCATTACATTTGGTATCAGAGCTTAGGTTGAGCGAACACCTGGGCCTGATAGGGGTAAAAGACTCATCAGAGATAGGGTTAGTAATGCCCTAGGATGAGTAACTCATTAGAGATGGGGTTAGTAACGCCCTAGAATAAGTTCGAGAGTATTATATATGAGCGTGTATTTGTTAATAAAATATACAAAAGAATTCGATTTTATATAAAATCAAAATCATTTTACTTTATATATATATATATATATATATGAAAAAAAAGAATATTTTGGTAAAATTTTCAAAGAGTTTTTGAAATAATAAAATATCTTATACAAAGAATTTTTAAAAATCCATCTTTTGAAATAAATCTCGAAGATCCTTTTTGAGTATTGACCAAACCTCTCTACCTAAGAATACACTAGCAATTACCCACAACTTGTGCCTAAAAGAATAATTGTTTGCCTTGTATAAACCATATGAGGGAAGTTATGCAAAATGGGAGTTATCTAGAGTAAATTGGGGTGAGAAGGATAGCCTCATAGTTCTCTCTAACGATGAAGAGGAACAACCAGAATATCCACCTAGAAATGGTGGGTTTCCAATCGAGGAAGATTATCCCTATAAGAGCCAAATGATTTTGGCTTTGAAAATTGGTAAATGAAATAATTTTACCAACGATTATATTTTGAATATAAAGAATATTTTTCAAGTAGTCAATTGATTAAGGAAAGGACAATACTTAGTTATTATAATTGACTGATCGGTTGTTTAATTTAAAAGTTTAAGCACGAACACCTCATGAATTTAATTTCACAATTTGACTATGAGGTATTCAATAAATGTTTATTAAAGGAATTTGTTTAAGATAAATAAATCTTATGAATATGTTTTATATACGTAATTTTATAAACTAGATTTATAAAACATGCTTTATAAAGAAATTTGTGAGAATTTAACTTTCGGTATTTTTGGAAGGAATTTCAAATGATTTTTGGAAAAGGAATAATAATAGTATTATAACTAAAAATGGGCTTTTGAAAACAAAAAACAATCTTATGATTAATTGATTCAAGTGGCTCGGAAGTAAGTAAAAATGGGCAGGAGATGTGTTCGGATGGTAAACGCTTCTCTTAAGTACTCCTTTTCTTGTTAAGGAAAGATGCGATACTATTGGTAGTTACCAGTTCATTGGTATCATTTTTGAGTTATTCAATCAATATAATCTTCTAAAAAGAGAGATAATGCGAATCACTAATTTGAAAAATTAATGGTTGTCAATTTTTATCAAAGTGTATTATCTTAACTGATAAGTATGGGTATGCTTTGATCTTTAAAATAAATGGTTAAAATTAATAATGAAAGGGTTTGGGTTTGTAGTAAACGATGTTTTAGCAATGTTGGCTTTTAAACCCTTAAATGACACTTTGGAAGAAATTTTATGAGTATATTTAGATCTTTAATAATGGGATTTTAAAGATAATAACAAGTATTGGAATCTTTTATAAAAAAAATATAGAAAATATTATAATTATCATGTTATAAAAAGAGAAGTTCATTTTAATAATGTTTTGGTAGTAGTTGTTTTAATCTCTTCGATTATATTTTAAAGGAAAACTTGTTAAGTAAATTATGAATATACTTAAAGCAACTGAATAAGTATATAAATACTTTTAAGTATTAAAAATGGTAAGTAAAGAGAATATATATGTATAAAGGAAGTTTAATTGATAAAGAAATTTTTAACTAAATAAAGAATGTTTTCACATTTGATATTAGTTAAAGGAAGTTTATGGTGATTTATCAATTTAATGAATTATTATGGAAATAAGTTTTCCAGAAACCATTAAGATTTGTTTAGAAATGTATGATAATAAAAATATTATGTAGTAATGTATTTATAAAAAGTGTTTAAATTAAGAAATTATTTAAGAATATATTTTATAAAAGTATATTTTATAAATTAAAATTAGCAAAAATAAAATGATGTTTGAGAAAGAAGGATATCCAAATGTTATGAAGAAGTATAAAATGGAAAGTTATGTAATATAAAATAAGTTTGGAACTAAATTTATAAGGAGATTTATTAACAATGAAATTTCAAAGGAATTTTGAAATAAGAATTATAATGGTATTATTCCAAATAAACGATAATCGGTTTCTTTTGGAAAGAAAAGATAGAAATATTTTTTTGAATAAATATTTGAAAAAAAGGGGGTAAAATGGTTATGTATAAAGAAGTATCTTTATAAAATTAGAATAAAGAATGAAAGTTTTATGAAATGTTTTCAAAAAAAAAATTGAAAGGTTAATAAATTCATATGAATATATCGATTATTTCGTTGCACGATTTAACCTGAGATTCGAGTACAGAATTTGACGTGTTTAACACTTATCCGAAAAAGGATTTATCACTCGATTCTTGACGATGAACATTGATGAGGGTTTGTGATTAGATGCTTGAGTTTTCTACCATAGTTGAGAGCTATGCAAGGAGAACTAAAGGTCTAATCAGAAAGCTTGGTCAAAGTCCGCACTAAAGGATCGGGGGATCAATGCTAGTTCGGAAGTGTAGTTGTGAATTCGAAAAAAAGAACGAATCAGATATTGTGTACGGATGATCTATATTCATCATACGGATGTATGTCAAAAATAAATATTCTGGGCAAAACCTTTGAGTTTTTGTTTTGGGAAATTTCGGGGACAAAATTCTTTTAAGAGGGGGTGTAATACCCTAAAATTTTGTGAAAAATTATTTTAATGAAATAATTTAGTTTTGAAATATTTAGATTTAATTATGGAGGAATTTCTGGGATTGAATAATGTGCAAGGATATGTGTGCACGTGCACACTGGAAATGGCACAAGGAAGGATCCAAAATTCCTGAAAATAAAAAATAGGAAAAGAAAGCATTTCAAATATGATTTTGAAATGTGAATTATTAACCCAGGTGTAGATATTTTGTTTCTGGGTCATACGAATTATTTTGAAATGAAAAGCAGAAAATATTTTACTTGAGTAAGAAAGTAAATTCTTACTTAAAGCACTGGATTTTTAACCCAGACCTAACCAAGTTATAAATATGAAACATATGTATATATATTTTCCTGTGAACCAAGGAAAATTAAATATATATATATATATATATACATGTATACTTTTCTTTGAGTAGAAATATGTTAAAGCTAAGCAAGAAAAATAACATCAAAATGACATGAGACACAATACAAGTAAGCATGTATGTGTAGGTAAAAAAATAGAAAAGAGGATTTCCAGAAATGAATAAATGTATAAAATATAGCTAAGTCACACTTTTAACATGACTTGAGTAACTTGAGAGGTATTCAAAAATAGCCATTTTCTGAAAAGAAAAAAGAGGAAAGCACTGACCATAACCAACTAATGTAGCCCGGGGTATTAAGGATAGGAAATGTAAAAATACAAAATGCAAAATGCCTGATGTTAGCTAGGACATGGAATTTTATCTTGATAAAACCCTAGTGAAAAACATTCATATAAATAAGAAGTTATGGCCAGAAAAACATTCAAAAAAAATTCTCTTTTGATTTCATGGCCGCTCCTGCCCACTCCCCACCTTTTCCCCCAGCTTTTCGTACTGTCCTTCTTC
Source organism: Allium fistulosum (assembly GCA_030737815.1). NCBI lineage: Eukaryota > Viridiplantae > Streptophyta > Magnoliopsida > Asparagales > Amaryllidaceae > Allium > Allium fistulosum. The sequence goes on from CM060905.1 coordinate 1,199,930,640, forward strand.
CTGCTCCCCCCACGCCTTCTCCTATTCACTCTCCATCATCCCGTCCTTGTCCCCTCCCAAACTTTTCTTCAGCCTTACCTTCGCCTGTTCCTCCACCCCTTGGTTCCTCTCAACCGCCTGTTTCTTCTTCCTCTTGGTCGTCTCTCTTCAAAGCCAAACCCCGCAACGCAGGTCAGTACTCTCCTATTGATTTTTCCCTTGTTTTTGATGGAAATGCTCTGGTTCCTCCGGATGTTGTCATCAAGGCCGGCAGTGATATCTGGAGTGAATGGATTGTTGGGTTCTTTCTTGACAAACCTCTATCCTACCTCACCGTTATAAGTCATCTCAAGAAATTATGGAAGTTAAAAGGTGAAATTGTAGTCAAATCTGATGGAACCTTGTTCCTTTTCAATCTGTCTTGCCCTGAGGACAGAAGGAGAATTTTAGAATCTAATCCCATATTCTTAAGGAACAAAATTTTCATCTTGAAAGCGTGGGATCCTTCTATTGGTAACAGTTGCAGTACCATTAAATCCGTTCCTGTTTGGCTAAAACTCTCCAATATACCAATCTTTGCATGGTCACATTCAGGCATAAATTGGTTAGCTTCCAGAATTGGAAGGCTCATATGTATGGATTCTTCTACAGAGAAACTTGAGAGGATCGGATTTTCTAAATGCTTGGTTGATGTTTCTCCTGACTGTCAATTATTTGATGAGTTTCCTGTCAAATTGCTTGATGGTTCTATCCAGTTTGTTCAAGTCAGTTACTTATGGAAGCCTGACATATGTACTGAATGTAAGGTGTTTGGTCATTCAATCAACTCATGTTTGAAGGTTAGTGGTGTTAGTGTCAATAGCAAAGATGATACTATCATGAAGCAGTATGATCATGAAGGAACAAAAGCAGATATTGGTGTAAGCAAAGCACAAGGTAAAGGAAAACAAGTCTGGCAGAAAGTTGCTAATAGGAAAACTAATCCCAGAAATGTCCCTTCTCGCAAACTGATGGGGCTGAATGGTAGCAAGTTGATTGATACTTATAATGGCAATTCTATTGATAAGCAGTTAAATGAAGAAACAGAAAATGCTGGTGTTGTTATACTATCTAATAGTAATATTCAAAGTTGTATTAATGACAAGGAGGATAATGCTCGTCTGAACCACAATAAATTTGCAGCGTTAAATGAGTTAAATGATGATGCTCTTGTATGCAATCAAGTAATATGTAATGATAATAATGTCGATGAGGATATTACTCTTCTTGAGGAATTTAGCATTGATCAGCAGGTAACCATTTCAAATAAAGGTGACGAGAATGTTGATGCTACAAGTGTTTTGCCCGCTGACACTGTTTTTAGTGATGCACAAAGCAAGAGCAGTATTTCCTTTGTGCATGGTATTCACCCATTGCCTTCTGGAATGGCTTCTCAGTTGGTAGCACAACAATCTGATCAAAACATCAATAATAAAGAAACAGTTGCTGGTGTTGTTATACTATCTAATAGTAATATTCAAAGTTGTATTAATGACAAGGAGCAAAATGCTCGTCTGAACCACAATAAATTTGCAGTGTTAAATGAGTTAAACAATGATGCTCTTGTATGCAATCAAGTAATATGTAATGATAATAATGTCGAGGAGGATAATGCTCTTCTTGAGGAATTTAGCATTGATTGGCAGGTAACCATTTCAAACAAAGGTGAGGAGAATGCTGATGCTACAAGTGTTTTGCCTGTTGGCTCTGTTTTTTGTGATGCACAAAGCAAGAGCAGTTCATCCTATGTGCATGGTATTCACTCTTTGCCTTCTGGTATGGCATCTCAGTTGGTAGCACAGCAATCTGATCAAAACATCAATAATCAAGAAACAGTTGTATCATTGAATAACTTTAATCCTCAACCAAACTCAATTCCCCTACCATCCCTTTTTCTGATCCCGATATTCTATTTTGTAATATTTTGCAAAGGCAAATCACAAACTTAGTTATATCAATGAATTCTTCTTCTCTTCCTTCTTCAATCCCCACCTCATCTGCATTTTATCCCTCTGATCAAACTTCTCCAAGTCAACCTTATGTTTTCACTGGCAACATTCCTGGATGGAAATCTCCTCCCTCATCTCCAACTGATGATAATCAAGACAACAGTGCCCCCTGCTCAGGAGCCAATTTCAGAAGAAAAAAAGAAAATCTTTGAAACAAAACCACGTCTCATCTAGAATTGAGTCTCCTGTTACTAGGAGCATGAAAGATCCTACCCACCAATCATTAGTTTAATTAATGTCGCACAACTTCGGTGCTTGGAACATTAGAGGATCTCATAATTTCAACAAACTTGACCATGTTAAGCAATTAATCTCAACTCATCAGCTGTCTATTTTTGCCATCCTTGAAACTAAATTAAATCTTCCTCTTACCATTTCTGTTGCCAATTATGTCAACCCTTCTTGGTCTCTGTCTCATAATCTATCTCAAGCAAGCTATGGTCGCATTATGGTTCTTCACAATCCTTCTGTCCTTTCCCTTGTTCTCCAACATGCTACTCCCCAGCTTATGCACTTTCACGCCAAGTATTTCTATCCTTCCTCCTCCTTTTACATAACCTTTGTGTATGCGTCTAACTCTCAAGCCTCAAGACAATCTCTCTTCAACTTCATTCCTGCCTTACGTCAGGAATCTCATCCATGGATAATAGTTGGTGATTTCAACAGCTGTTTTACATTGTCTGGCAAGCATGGAGGAAGGTCATTACTGCCTAAGGACATTTTTCCCTTAAGCACTGCCATCTTTGATTCTGCTCTCATTCCAATTCATAGGGAGGGTGCACTCTTTTCTTGGAACAATCGTTCAAGAAGTGGAGTCAGGACCTTCTCTAACATTGATCACTCCTTTTCCAATTTCAAAGCCCTTTCTTCTTGGCCTGAGCTCTCCACCTTCCTTCCTCCTTCGGTTTTGTCTGACCACTCTCCTCTCATCACTACAACTGGGAGGAAGCTCCATGTTGTCAAAAGAGGGTTCAAATTTTATAATTCATGGATCCTTGATCCTGAATATAATACTATATTACAATCTGCTTGGGCTAATATTTTTTTGGAAATCCTATGTTTATTTTTTGCAGTAAACTCAAGGCAATTAAAGGTGCCTTAAGGAGCTCGGCTAAAAACAAGTTTGGTAATGGCAATCTCAGATCAACTGTTCTCAAGGAAAATCATAGGGTGGCTCAAGAGTTGATGATGACTCATCCTGATGACGCTGATCTAGCATCCAAGGAAGCTGCTGTATTCCATGAGCTTAGTCTTGCTTTAGATGTTGAAAGTGAAATGAAAAAGCAACAACAGAGAATTAAGTGGGCTTCTGATGGGGACAGGTACACTCAATTTTTCCATGCCTCTCTAAAGGCTAAGCAATCCAACAATAATATTTTTTCTATTCATAATGAAGCTGGGAACTTGCATTCCTCCCCTGAAACTGTTAACATTGCTTTTTAGCAACATTTTTCTGGTCTTCTTGGTAATGACAAAAATTTTATTTCCCAATTGGATGACATCTCATCTGTTTCTCTACAAAAAATTAGTGGTGATGAGGCTGCTAGGCTTGTTGAGAAAGTTACTGATGCCGAAATAAAGAATACTCTCTTCTCGATGAACAAGAACTCGAGTGGTGGTCCTAACGGGTTCAATGTTCAGTTTTTCATTTCTTCTTGGGATACTGTTGGTGTGCTTTTCTGCAGAGCCATGCATAACTTCTTTGACAAGTTTCTCCTTCTTAAATCGGTTAATGCTACTAATTTGGTTCTCATTCCCAAATGCTTGCACCCTACATCTGTCACCTCCTTTAGACCTATCTCCTGCTGTAACGTTGTTTACAAGTGCATTTCTAAAATCATTACCACGAGACTTGTTGCTGTGCTTGGGAGAATCATCTCCAAGAACTAAGTTGCTTTCCTGCCAAAAAGAAACATCCTTGATAATTTGATGCTAGCTCATGAGCTATTAAAGGGGTACAACAGTGCTAATGCCACCCATGGTGCAATGCTAAAACTTGATCTCAAGAAAGCTTTTGATAGTATCCAGTGGTCTTCTATTGTCAGAACTATGTCCCTTATGGGGTTCCCAAAGGTCTTTGTTGCATGGATTTATCAATGCATCTCCACCCCTACATTCTCTCTGATTATTAATGGAGCTAACTCTGGATACTTTCCTTCCAAGCAAGGGATTAGGCAGGGGGACCCGCTATCAGCCTATGTTTTCATACTTCTGATGGAAGTATTCACTTGTTCCCTGAAGCCTTTATATCTGTACAAGCAAATCCACTATCATCCAAAGTGTAAAATCATTCAGCTAACTTCTCTGCTTTTTGCTGACGATATCATGCTATTTACCAAGCCCAACCTCCAGTCATTTGAAACCATTAAAAAAGCTCTGCATAGCTTCTACTTGATGTCTGGGCTTGAACTTAATTTACAAAAATCCAGTATCTTGTTTGCTGGTATCCCACCCTTACAGAGGCAAGTTCTTTCTTCTTCTATAGGGATGCAAATCATGAATCAAGACATGACTTACCTTGGAATGCCACTTTGTACTTCTAGAGTGACTCTCACTAGCTGTCTTCCTCTATATCAAAAAATTACTGCTACTATGGAAAGGTGGCCTACAAGATTTATGTCCCAATCTGGCAGACTCGTTCTCATCAAATCTGTGTGTTTTTCTATGATGGTCTACTGGGCTAAGGCCTTTATTCTTTCTTCAAAGCTTCTGAAAATGGTCAGATCTGCTTTGTTTAGATTTTTCTGGTTTGGCTCTGTTCATGCTAAGAAGGCCTTCCCTTGTTCATTCTCTATTTTTGAAAAACCATTATGCAAGGGTGGATTAGGCTTGATCAACATTTCTGTTTGGAATAGAGCAGCCTACAGTGTTCACTTGAATGCATTATTGCTCAGAAAAGACTCTCTTTGGGTTAATTGGACTCTTCATCACTGTGTCGGTTCCAAGAATCTTTGGCAGATGGATGCTCCTCAAAATTGCAGTTGGATTTGGAGGAGCATTTTGAATTTAAGGACCACCTTTAGGCCATTAATCCAAATTAAGCTTACTGAATCTACTAGCTTCTGGCATGATCCTTGGATAAGCCAAGGCTTGATTCTTGATCAAATCTTCTCTTCTCAGCAGAAATACCAATCTGGTGTTGGTGCTAATGCCAGGGCTGTTGACTTCATTGTGAATGGAGAACTGTTGCTGCCATATTCCAGCAATCAAACTGTCAGGTCACTCTGGAGCCTTCTTGATTCAAAAAAGTTTGTCATACATGATCTACATTCTGTGTTGTGGAATGGTAAACCTCACTCTACATTAGGTGTCTTTGATTATCTCCTTGGTTTTGCCTCCTTGCCTGGTTGTAAATGGCTCAGGGTCTCGAGCAATAATGTTTCACCTTGTTCTGACAATCTGATGTTCTGGAAAGTTGTTAACAATGCTCTGCTAACCAGGGACAAATTGCTTTCATATGGGATGGTTGTGCCTGCAACTTGTATTCTTTGCAATAGTAATGATGAAACTCCCCTGCATATATACTTTGAATGTCCTTTAACTCTCAAACTATGGTCTGAGTTGCGGAGAAACTTGGGGATGTCTGTTATTCCTCAATCTTCTACTGCTCAATGGGTTCTGATTGAGGATGCAACTAAGTGGGATGATGTTTCAAGAATTCCTTTTTTCTTCAGTTTAAAGAAGCTCATGAAATTGGTGTGGCGGGAAAGAAATGGTAGGATTTTTGAAGGTCAAACCAGGACTGGAATTACGCTCTGGGCAATTCTAAAGCATGATATCTTTAATGGCATGAGAGATAGCAGGCATGAATTTACGGATCATCAGATTGAGCCATGGATTCCTTAGCTTCTCTTGTTTTCCCTTATGTTTTCTTGTTTTTTCTTTTTTTCATTTCTTCTTCGTCTGTACTTTGTTTTTCTTTTTCAATAAACCTGGTAGGGGGCCAGTTTAACCCCGCTTGCTCTGCAAAAAAAGAAGTTATGGCCAAAAAATCATTTACCCGAGATACTTAAAAATAAGAAAGGAAGAAAATATTTAAAAGGAAGGAAAAGCATTCAAGGGTTTTCTGGATCAAATAGAAGGAAGTACTTAGGTGAGTAATCTCACTAAATCCATGGCATTAAGTCCTGATATGAGGCAGCCAAACTTTTATGTTGTTATTTGCATATTTCTGGTTTTGCTGAACATAGTCTTATTAGATATCTTATGGATGTTCTTTGGATGGTTTTGATCTGATATGATGTTTATTACGGATGTGCATCCCACTGTTTTATTATACTTAGAAAAGCTAAGGCACAAAACCTTGAAATTATGGGAAGAGTACTTACAACTGATATAGAACTATGGCATGAAAATTTCAATAGAGAAAATAATATGAGCTGCATTATACTTTGTATAAGTGCTGAGGCTTAAGAAAAAGGAATTAGGGGTGCAATAGAGATCTTTATGTGCTGAGCCCCTAATCAAATAGCAAACACACAAGTCAAAAATTATGATTAAGCTAGATCTTGAATCTGGTTCAACCATAGTTACTTGCAAATCATAATAACCTAACATGCCATGTCTCTATTCTCAGTTGTAAATATTCTTATATTTGGTTTAAAGTCAAGACATCTGATGGCAATGTCCTTGAAAATGATTATCTGTTTGCTTTGGAAAAATATCTTTGCAAGATGTATGGGATGTTTCATGTACATAGTGACTTGTTCACCTAGCTATCTGATGATAGGATTAAACATGAATACAATTAGTAAATAAACTAGGGATGGTGAGCCAAGAAGGCTGCTGGAATGCTTGTCATATTTGAAGTATGCAACTTGGCACATGGTTTGTTCAAGCCCTGAGATCTTTGTGCAATGATGTGAATTAGTTCATTGCAATGTGTCCCTGTGATTCCTTGATAGCAGATGAGTCTAGGATTTAAATTGATAAATACAACCCATAAATGATGAAATAGGAACTTGAGTATTTCCTAGATTGGTTGGAATGGAACCATGGTTGTTCCAGTGCATCTATATGCTACTGATTAATGTGCATGTTTGCATAATTATGTATGTGTACATGGTTGATTGTTGAAGTTATCATACATGCACAAAATTATCTGAAACATGGTAAAATAGTTGATTAAAGAAATTGCATAAGCAACAAGCCAGTGCTCATGTATCACCTATTTGCTTAATGTTATGGATATATTGTTGTTGCTCACACCAGATCATAGATCTGACCCTTGTTTGCTCATGGCATATGGGGGTGTCTCATTTTAAAATGAGGCAGCCACTAATGCTCTTTCAGGAATGCAGGACCTAAGTAGGAAGGAAAGTTATGGCTAATGAGAAAGAATGAATGAGCATGCTAGCTAGTTTTTAATAAGATCATAGGATGATTTATCTGCATGTATTCATGAAAATTTGTGTTTTTAAATTTCTTGTTATGTAATGAACTTGTTATGTTTGATCAAACTAGTTATTTATGTTGAATTTTGTTATGTATTAAGGTTTGAGAACTGAAGGATTATCTGAGTTGTGAACAAGAAAATAAGCTTAAAGTATTATCTATGAAAATCTGAAAAAGAAGTATATATTTGAGCAATTGTCTTACATAACCTATATTATGTATTAGTCAATCTTGAGTCATTCAAAAGCATTAAGTTTTGGATAAAATCTGATTTTAACTTGGAGTATTCTTTTAAGTATTCAGTTGCTTTTCATTGAAATATTTTGTAAAAGAGTTCAAGTCCATTTGTGAGTTGTTTTGAGAAGTGTATATATCTTAAAAAGGTTTCAAGTACTTTGCAAATGAATGGCATTTCAATTGACATGGTTAGAGTGTCTGGTTGACACCGTCACAAGGGTTAACTAGCTTCAAAAGAATGGAGTCTTGGTTGATCATGTTGGTCTGTATTTTGATAGTAAAATGCATTTCATAACCCTTTGTTCTTTTAGCAAGTGTTTCACCAAAACTCTCTTTCAAATACCATAGACAAATATGCACTTTGACTGGTTTGTATTATCAAACCAGGGAGCACTCCGCATTCAAGCCCGGGTTCACCATAATCCAGGGATTGCGCCACTTTTTAAACACTTTCAAGTCCAGTACCCTAGTCACAGAAAACTTAGAAACTGGTATGCAAGTGACTAACACATTGAGGTCTGGTTTGCACAAATAAAACACAGAAAACACTTTGCCTAAGACACCAAATTCTGGACTTTCAAGTCCAGGAAATCAATCTTGTATTGATCTTTTGGTTAAGATAACTTTAAGATTACTGAGTAGAAGTAACTTAGGGATATATATATATATATATGTATATATGTATATTAACACATAGTGTGTCTTATTGATTGAGTCAAACAACAGAGGAGTTTCAAAGAAAACCATAAGTTGAAAATGATAAATATAGATATCATTTTCTGGCCTTAATCAAATACCAAGCATTTGAACTATATTTTGAAAAGGCCATGTATTCTGAGATTGTCTTGCCAAGATAAATTATTAGTAAATCATAGTTAGAATGATCAAAATCATTAAGAATAAATATGAGCAGGATCTACTCATATATTACAAATATCAAAAAGAATATGGAAATTAACTATGTGTAGATTGATTCAAATTCAAATCAAACAGAATATGCTCTTGTTTACCATAACTCTGATTTAAACAAGAGGGACACATGCATGCTCATATGTATGTGCATATCTTTATGAATACACTGATATATTTATATTAGTAGAAATTTGGATACTGGATAATTGGTTGAAAAGAAAAATGACTCTGAGAATTTAAATTAAGTTTAAATGTGTATATATATATATTCAAAAAAAATCCTTGAAAAATTAAGGTAAAATATTGAGGGTCATTTCATTTGGTATCAGAGCTTGGTTGAAAATTTATTATGCATAGCTAGAAAATGTTTGCATTGATTGTTGAGTGCTATAGAAATATATTATGTCTGTTTGTTTTGGATGAAATAATTTAGATAGGAAAATACTAATTATAGAGAATACTCACAATATACTAATCTTATCTGCCCATAACCTAGTTATCAAACCATGGTAGGAAGGGGATCTCATCACAATGCAGGAACAAGTGCACCACAGATGCTTGATATGCAGGAGTTTGTGAGGGTTTTAAGGGATGGAATTGGGCATAGGCCTGAGAATCCACATGAGGAACTTTCAAAACTATTAAAGACTTATACAAACTTGGGAGGCAAGAGTTTTGAAGGGACTGAGAATGTGATGGAAATTCAAGCATGGTTGAGAACACTAGATAGGATTTTCAATGATATGCAACTTGATGATCAAAGGAAGAGGCAAGTGGCTTCAAGACAGCTGAAAGGAGTAGCTTTAGGCTGGTGGGAGGTGATCATTGCTGGGAGGATTGAAAATGAAATCACTTGGAATCAATTCAAGGAGATGTTGGAGGCAAGGTTTGTACTAGCATCAGCTAAAACCACATTACTTGAAGAGTTTATTAGACTCAGACAAAGAACTTTGAATGTCACTGAGTATACTCAAAAATTTGAGGGATTATCCAAATATGGAGCAATGCTAGTGGCTGATGAAGCATCCAAAAATGATAGGTATATTAGAGGTTTGAACCCAGGACTTAGCAGGGCCATGTTACCATATGCTGATAAGACTTTTGATCAAGTAATAGATCTGGCTTTGAAATTTGAGCAGCATGACAAGGAAAGAGAGAAGTATAGAAATTTTAAGAACAACAATAACAAGAAGAATAAGGGAAGATACCACCCTTATGACAAGAAGAAAGAGGAAACAGATAACAAAAAGGCCAGTGACACCAAGGCCAATGATGCTAAGAAGAAATTGGTTTGCCATCATTGTGGAAAGGAGGGACACATCAAACCAAGGTGCCCAGAATTAAAAGGAGGAGCCTTCAAGTGCTACCTATGTGGGAAAGAGGGGCATATGAAGGGAAATTGTCCTGAGTACAAACAGCAAGGAAAATTGGCAAATCTGGAAGGCAAAAGCAAATCCACAGTGGAGACTATTGCTGAAAATCATGGTCAAGTGGAAGGTACACTACTTATCTGTACCATACCCATAGCAGTAGTATATGATACTGAGGCAACTCATTCTCTAATTTCTTATGAAATAGTTAAAATGCTAAAACTGAACTGCATATTGGTTGAAACACCATTGCTTGTACAAAGTCCACTGGGAGTTCTAATGTTTTAAATATGATTTGTGTGGATGTGGAATTAAACATAGGAGGAAATATTTTTATTTCCAATTTATATGTTTTAAACTACCCAAATATAGGTGTTATATTGGGGGTAGACTGGTTAAGGCAATTTAAAGCCATAATTAATTTTGATTCACCCACCATATCATTTCAAAACCTTAGAGGCCAGAGAATCACAATTTTATGTGAAGTAGCTAAAGAAAGAAAATTATATCATTTAATTGACTTGGAAAAGGATTTCAGTGAACCTTCCATTGAAGAAATTCCCATAGTCAATGAATATTTGGATGTGTTTGGGGAGGTTAAGGGTGTTCCACACCATAGACCAGTGGAGTTTCAAATCAACCTCATTCCAGGAGCAAGCCCAATAATTAAGAAACCCACTAGAATGGGGCCAAGTGAACTGAAGGAGTTGAAAAACCAGTTAGAGGAATTAGAAGGTAAAGAGTTTATAAGGCCAAGCAACTCATGCTAGGGTGCTCCAGTAGTGTTTGTAAGGAAGCATGATGGTACTTTGAGGATGTGCATAGATTACAGGGAGTTAAATAAGGTTACCATCAAGAATAAATACCCCTTGCCTAGGATTGATGATCTTTTTGATCAACTCAGTGGAGCTAAAATATTCTCTAGATTAGACTTAGCATCTGGGTTCCATCAGATGAAAGTTGAAGACTCAAGTGTTAAGTACACTGCATTTAACACTAGGTATGGTTTATATGAGTTTATGGTTATGACATTTTGGTTAACAAATGCCCCCTCTTATTTTGTAGATTTAATGAATAGGATATTCAGGGATTATCTAGACAAGTTTGTGCTAATTTTTATTGATGATATTTTAATTTATTCCAAAATAGTAGAAGAGCATGAAAATCATTTGCATCTGGTTTTGTCTGGATTGAGGGAAAAAGATTTAAAGGCAAAATTTTAAAAATGTTCATTTTGGAAAGAGGAGGTACATTTTCTTGGTCATGTCATTTCTGCTAAAGGAATTTCTGTGAACCCCAACAAAGTTGTAGCTATCCAAGCATGGAAGAGACCTAGCACAGTGAGTGAAGTTAGATTATTCATGGGGATGGCAGGATATTATAGGAGATTCATAAAAGATTTCTCCAAAATGTCATCACCACTTACTAATTTAACCAGAAAGAATCAAGCATTTGTATGGACTGAAAAATGTGAACAAGCTTTTATCAAGATAAAAGAAGCTTTAGTTAATGCACCAGTATTAAGGGTACCTGAAGGAAATGAGGATTTAATTGTGTACACTAATGCAAGTGGTTCTGGGCTTAGAGTTGTGTTGATGCAGCAAGATCAAGTAATAGCCTATGCATCCAGACAATTAAAACCACATGAAATAAGATATGCAACCCATGATCTTGAGTTAGCAGCAATGGTGTATGCATTGAAGCTTTGGAGACACTACTTATTAGGTGCCAAATTTAATTTGTACACGAATCATAAGGCACTGAAATATCTTTTCTCACAAAAAGATTTGAACATGAGGCAACATAGATGGGTGGAGTTTCTAGCTGCCTATGACCTAGACATACTTTATACACCAGGTAAAGCAAACAAGGTTGCAGATGCCTTGAGTAGACAACATGCTAAGGTAGCCATGTTGATGATGGAAGAATTTAAGGATTTATCTATACTTGCTGACTTAGAAATTGAAGCAAGCAGTGAGATACACATGGTGACAACTGAAGGAGATGAGAGTAAAGGGAGACTGAGTTTAATAACCTTACAATCAGATTTAATTTTGAAAATAGGAAAAATGCAAGAACAAGACCCATACCTATTAGAGAAGAAAATTCTCATATCAAAAGGGGAAGAAGTGATAAATTACCATATTGATAAAAATGGTTACATAAGGAACAAAAATAGAATATGTGTTCCAGAAAACAGGAGTTGAAGGAGGAAATATTAAATGAATACCATAGGAGTAAGTACTCCATACACCCAGGCAGTACAAAGATGTATCAAAATCTAAAAAGGAATTATTAGTGGAAGGGAATGAAGTCAGATGTAGCTAAACATGTTGCAAAATGTATGACTTGCCAACAAGTCAAGGCAGAGACACAAAGACCATAAGGATTGTTACAACCCCTTAGCATACCACAGTGGAAATGAGAGGATATATCTATGGATTTCATAGATGGCCTGCCTAGATCCAAAAGAGGAAACACAAGTATATGGGTAATAGTAGACAGGTTAACTAAAGTGGCACACTTTATCCCAGTGAAATCAGAGAGGAATGCACCAAAGTTGGCTCAAGTGTTCATGAAGGAAGTGGTAAGATTGCATGGCATTCCCAAAACTATTGTGAGTGATAGGGATACCATTTTCACATCAAGATTTTGGAGAAGTTTTCAAGAGGCTATGGGAAGTGAATTATGCTTAAGCACTGCATATCATCCATAATCAGATGGACAAACTGAGGTGGTGAACAAAGTTTTAGAAGACTTATTGAGGGCATGTGCTCTGGATTTTGGAGGCAACTGGGAGGACCATCTCCATTTAGCTGAGTTTACATATAATAATAGTTATCAAAGCACTATAGGGATGGCACCATTTGAAGCCTTATATGGCAAGCCATGCTTATCACCTATATGTTGGGTAGAGACAGGAGAGAGAGCTGTCTTAGGGCCTGAGTATATAAAAGAGACTACAGAGAAAATTAAGCTAGTAAGGAAGAGGATGGTAGCAGCTCAAGACAGGCAGAAGAAATTTGTAGATATGAATAGAAAGCAGGTGGAATATGAAGTGGGTGACTTTGTTTTCATCAAGGTTTCACCTATGAAAAAGGTTTTGAGATTTGGCAAGCAAGGAAAGTTCACACCAAGGTATGTTGGGCCCTATAAAATTCTGGAAAGAGTAGGCTCATTATCATACAAATTGGAGCTGCCAGAAGAACTGAAAGCAATGCACAATGTATTCCATGTATCACAACTTAGAAGATGTGTACATGATAAGGAAGAAATTCTGGAAAAACCTACCCAAGTCCAAATAAATCCTAATTTGGTTTATGAGAAAGAACCAGTAGGGATCTTAGCTAAAGAAGAAAAGAAATTAAGAAGCAAAACTTTGAAACTGGTAAAGGTCCAGTGGAGTCTTGATCCTAATGATTGTACATGGGAGTCAGAGGACAAGATTAGGATGGACTATCCTAAGCTTTTTGCAAATTAAAGGTAATTTTAAAATTTCTGGAAAATTTAATACGTATAGTTGCTATGGTTGAATTTGTTTGCTTATGCATGTGTTTGATAAATTTTCTAGAATCAGTAGATACTTGTTATAAGTATTAGAAAATTGTTAGGACACAATTCCTAAAAGGAGGGGTGAATGTAATACCCCAAAATTTTGTGAAAAATTATTTTAATGAAATGATTTAGTTTTGAAATATTTAGATTTAATTATGGAGGAATTTCTGGGATTGAATAATGTGCAAGGATATGTGTGCACGTGCACACTGGAAATGGCACAAGGAAGGATCCAAAATTCCTGAAAATAAAAAATAGGAAAAGAAAGCATTTCAAATATGATTTTGAAATGTGAATTATTAACCCAGGTGTAGATATTTTGTTTCTGGGTCATATGAAATATTTTGAAATGAAAAGCAGAAAATATTTTATTTGAGTAAGAAAGTAAATTCTTACTTAAAGCACTGGATTTTTAACCCTGACCTAACCAAGTTATAAATATGAAATATATGTATATATATTTTTCTGTGAAGCAAGGAAAATTAAATATATATATATACATGTATACTTTTCTTTGAGTAGAAATATGTTAAAGCTAAGCAAGAAAAATAACATCAAAATGACATGAGACACAATACAAGTAAGCATGTATGTGTAGGTAAAAAAATAGAAAAGAGGATTTCCAGAAATGAATAAATGTATAAAATATAGCTAAGTCACACTTTTAACATGACTTGAGTAAGTGGAGAGGTGCTGAGCCCCTAATCAAATAGCAAACCCACAAGTCAAAAATTATGATTAAGCTAGATCTTGAATCTGGTTCAACCATAGTTACATGCAAATCATAATAACCTAACATGCCATGTCTCTATTCTTAGTTGTAAATATTCTTATATTTGATTTAAAGTCAAAACATCTGATGGCAATGTCCTTGAAAATGATTATCTGCTTGCTTTGGAAAAATATGTTTGCAAGATGTATGGGATGTTTCATGTACACAGTGACTTGTTCACCTAGCTATCTGATGATAGGATTAAACATGAATACAATTAGTAAATAAACTAGGGATGGTGAGCCAAGAAGGCTGCTGGAATGCTTGTCATATTTGAAGTATGCAACTTGGCACATGGTTTGTTCAAGCCCTGAGATCTTTGTGCAATGATGTGAATTAGTTCATTGCAATGTGTCCATGTGATTCCTTGATAGCAGACGAGGCTAGGATTTAAATTGACGAATACAACCCATAAATGATGAAATAGGAACTTGAGTATTTCCTATGAAAGGCAAGAGCATGAACTCATTTTATTGACTTAAGCAATATTACAACAGTTACAGTGCCACAAAATTACACCCTATTACCACCATCTTGACAGCTACAATGATAATAAAACAACCAATACAAACTTACAATCAGCAATCACAAATAGACCAAACAATATAATACACTGCATACAATCTTGAGAATCCAGTAAAATTATATTTAACATTCCAGAAAAGGGCCATCTACAAGAGGTGATAAAATCAATGCAAAACTTCAAATATAATCTGTTTTAATGTCTCTGAGAATACTGCCATGAACCATATTATAGAGCTGAGATGAATTTTTACTACCAATACCAAAAACTCTGTTATTCCTTTCAGACCACACTACATATATCAGTCTCTTAAGAAGTTTTAGCAGCAGCCTGGTCAAACGAGTCTTCCATCTTGTTGCTTTAATCACATTAAACCATTCAATTGAACTAACTGGTGATGGTTTATAAAATCCACCATTAGATAGAAGTTTATACCATATTTGATATACAAAAGTGCACTCAAAAAACAAGTGAGTATTGCTTTCAGTTTCTGATTTGCAGAAAACACATAAATCCTCTGAAATAATACCCATTTTACAGAGCTTATCCTTGGTATTTAAGGCATTTGCCATCACTTTCCACAACAATAAGTTTTCTTTATCACTTCCACCAATATTCCAAATTCTTGAATGCCAGGGAAATTGAGAACCATTTTGACAGAGAAAATTATAAACAAGCTTAATAGAATGAAGTTTACCCTTGTCTGACCAAATTAAAACATTGTCATTATTCTTAATGGGATTACTAGTGATGACATTCCATAAATTCCTTAGTTGAAATGAACTGGAATAAGGTAAAACTACACAATCATCCTGTAAAAACTCATCAACTGTAGCCAGTTCAGAAATACCAGAATTCCTTCTCAGGTTATACTCAACTACAGAACTTAAGATCAATCCTTGTTTAGCCCATGGAGAATGCCAGAAGGATAAACCTTTTATCAAAACATAATTACATTGTAAGAAAGGAATAAAAGTCTCCCTAAGCTTGAGAATACATCTCCAACTCCAACTGCAGTTTTGTGGAATGGGCATAGTCCAAAAATTCCTCTTACCAATAAGATTGTGATTGACCCATTGAGACCATAAGTTCCTATCAGTTTCAAAGATCTTATTGAAATACACTGACAAAGCAGCTTTATTCCATAGAAAAATATTAGTAATACCAAGTCCACCATTTTCCTTGGATTCAAACAGTTTATAAAAAGAAATAGGAATGAGCTTCCTGGAGAAAGGATCACCATGCTAGAGGAATTTATTAAGGGCACTAGAAATCATATTAATTAGCTTAACAGGGAGTATATAATGTCTAGTCCAATAAGTTGTCATAGCCACAGCAATTGATTGGATGATTGTAAGTCTACCAGCTTGTGACAGTTTATCAATTGGCCATAACTGAAGCCTTTCAATAATCTTCTCAAAGAGTGGCAAGCAATTTTGTTTAGTAATTCTAGAGCTTAAGATAGGCAAGCCCAAATAGAAAGAATTTTTGGATAATTCATGAAGACCCGAGTACTTAATAATATCATTCCTTTGAATAGTATTTAAACCAGCAACCAAGATATTTGATTTATGAAGATTAATTTGTAGGCCAGTAATAGAATAGAAAAGTTTTAGAGAGGAAATAATACACTGAATATTATGATAAGTAGGATTTGTAAAAATGATAAGATCATCAACAAAGAGAAGGTGATTAATGTGCATGTTTGCATAATTATGTATGTGTACATGGTTGATTGTTGAAGTTATCATGCATGCACAAAATTATCTGAAACATGGTAAAATAGTTGATTAAAGAAATTGCATAAGCAACAAGCCAGTACTCATGTATCACCTATTTTCTTAATGTTATGGATATATTGTTGTTGCTCACACCAGATCATAGATCTGACCCTTGTTTGCTCATGGCATATGGGGGTGTCTTATTTTAAAATGAGGCAGCCACTAATGCTCTTTTAGGGAATGCAAGACCTAAGTAGGAAGGAAAGTTATGGCTAATGAGAAAGAATGAATGAGCATGCTAGCTAGTTTTTAATAAGAGCATAGGATGATTTATCTGCATGTATTCATGAAAATTTGTGTTTTTAAATTTCTTGTTATGTAATGAACTTATTATGTTTGATTAAACTAGTTGTTTCTGTTGAATTTTGTTATGTATTAAGGTTTGAGAACTGAAGGATTATCTGAGTTGTGAACAAGAAAATAAGCTTAAAGTATTATCTATGAAAATCTGAAAAAGAAATATATATTTGAGCAATTGTCTTACATAACCTATATTATGTATTAGTCAATCTTGAGTCATTCAAAAGCATTAAGTTTTGGGTAAAATCTGATTTTAACTTGGAGTATTCTTTTAAGTATTCAGTTGCTTTTCATTGAAATATTTTGTAAAAGAGTTCAAGTCCATTTGTGAGTTGTTTTGAGAAGTGTATATATCTTAAAAAGGTTTCAAGTACTTTGCAAATGAATGGCATTTCAATTGACATGGTTAGAGTGTCTGGTTGACACCGTCACAAGGGTTAACTAGCTTCAAAAGAATGGAGTCTTGGTTGATCGTGTTGGTCTGTATTTTGATAGTAACATGCATTTCATAACCCTTTGTTCTTTTAGCAAGTGTTTCACCAAAACTCTCTTTCAAATACCATAGACAAATATGCACTTTGACTGGTTTGTATTATCAAACCAGGGAGCATTCTGCATTCAAGCCCTGGTTCACCATAATCCAGGGATTGCACCACTTTTAAACACTTTCAAGTCCAGTACCCTAGTCACAGAAAACTTAGAAACTGGTATGCAAGTGATTAACACATTGAGGTCTGGTTTGCACAAATAAAACACAGAAAACACTTTGCCTAAGACACCAAATTCTGGACTTTCAAGTCCAGGAAATCAATCTTGTATTGATCTTCTGGTTAAGATAACTTTAAGATTACTGAGTAGAAGTGACTTAGGGATACATATATATGTATATTAACACATAGTGTGTCTTATTGATTGAGTCAAAGAACAGATGAGTTTCAAAGAAAACCATAAGTTGAAAATGATAAATATAGATATCATTTTCTGGCCTTAATCAAATATCAAGCATTTGTACTATACTATGAAAAGGCCATGTATTCTGAGATTGTCTTGCCAAGATAAATTATTAGTAAATCATAGTTAGAATGATCAAAATCATTAAGAATAAATATGAGCAGGATCTACTCATATATTACAAATATCAAAAAGAATATGGAAATTAACTATGTGTAGATTGATTCAAATTCAAATCAAACAGAATATGCTCTTGTTTACCAAAACTCTGATTTAAACAAGAGGGACACATGCATCCTCATATGTATGTGCATATCTTTATGAATACACTGATATATTTATATTAGTAGAAATTTGGATCCTGGATAATTGATTGAAAAGAAAAATGACTCTGAGAATTTAAATTAAGTTTAAATGTGTGTGTATATATATATTCAAAAAAAAAATCATTGAAAAATTAAGGTAAAATATTGAGGGTCATTTCAGGGGGAGTCAATAACGACCCGCAAATTATCACTTTGATAAATTATATTTATTTTTAAATAAAAGGTTAGTAATATAAATAATATTGTATTGAGTAATAATAAGTAACAGTAATGTTATTTTGAATAAATATTTAAAAAAATAATTACTCGAAATCTAAATCGATAAAAGGGCTGAAAATTGTTTTATTGATAACTAGCCCTATAATCCTAAAATGTCGGGCTCGGAGCTGGATACATACACTTATTTTTATAATTAAACAAGAATATGAAATAAAATCAATTGGTTTGTTTTTTAAAATAAAATGTGTTTATAACATTAGTAGTAATGCCCTTAAATATGATAATTGATTTATTTAATTTAAATTGAGATTTAACGATTAAATAATTATTATAATTATTCAAATAATGATTTTAAAAAGGTTATAATTCATTTTGAATAGTTATAAAGTGATAATAAATCATTTATAATAATTTTATAAAGATATATATTTGATTTGAAAATATAAGGAAGAAATCGATATCGCTTTATCGGTATAATAGCGGTTTTTGTAAATAATTATTAATATAAATTCATATGTTTTATAAATGAATGGTGATCATTTTAATTCATTTAAAATGATGAGAAATTTATTTTGAATTTTTTTTTACAAATATATGTACGTTAAAGTATAAGTGAAAATGTGACCGGGAATCGGTTCTCCGATCGGTAATAGTTTATCGAACGAAAGTTGTTCGGAATCGATGCAGCATTGTTTATATGTCATGTACACATATATAACATATAAATGCATCCACTAACATGCACATGAACATAAGTATACATACATATATATACTTATACACTTACAAATACATACATAGTACAAAAATCTAAGATATTTTAAGTAAAGCTTCTTCCTTAAGCTTAAACAAGTCAACATATGCACACATGAGTGGATGTAAGTGATGTGCACATGGGGGAGGGGCTATGGCCGTGTATTTTAAAGAAGAAGTGTGTTGGAGAAACTTGGAAAAAGTGGTGTATGCATATCTTCCTTTATACTCCTCTTTTTTCCTATAAATACCCTACTCTCTTCTTTTCTTTTTCATTCTTCTTCTTCCTTCTTCTTAAGCTTCCTAAGAGCTTATTTAATGGCTTCCATGCCTTAGGAAAATATTAGCAAAGTTATGGAAAAATATTAGTAAATATATACACATGTATATAATATCGATCCACTTCAAAAACAGGTCAAAACACCTCTTTCCACTACTTAAACTAATGGCCACCGTTAGATCCACCTTAGGCCGATCCTTTCCTCCATTTCCACCATGGTCATGAACACCTCCTACACTCCCAAGGCTATGCCAAGCCACTTCAAGGCTTCGGAGCTCGATTCCGTAGAGTTTAATTCGATCGTAGCGGAGCTATAGCCGATTTAAAGGTAGATCGCTTGAATCTCATATGAAAACTCCTAATTTATTATACTATATGTTGGAAGATGATATGATATTTGCAAATGAATGTTTAGTATGCTTTGATCATCTAGTTTGGTTGTTTTTATATCAATGTTGAATATATATGCAAGTCACGAATATACACGTCGATAAGCACAAAGGAAATCACTTTCCTTGAATTAATTAAATGGTGTGTATGGAATTGTTAAACCTCTTAAAAATGGTTTAAAAGACATTTAAAAGTGTTTTGGTGAAGTTTGATAAGAAATAGAAAATTTAATCAAAACTAAGCGCGTCGCGTAATGGCAGTTTGCGATTTCGCGCAATAAAAGTCAAACAAGGGTAAAAGTTGGAATATAGCTCACAATTCTTCAAGGTAAGATTTTTTGAACTATTATATCCATAGTTTTCCAACGAAGAAAGAAAATTGAGATTCTAGTAAGTAGATTTTGAAATATGAGTAAGACAAGTTTTTGAAAAATCCCAAATTTGCAGTTCGGAATCCAAAACTGGATTCTTTGAAAATGATGTTTTAAATTGTTTAAAAACTGTAAAATAAATCTTTCAAAATGTTTCAAAAGTGATTTGAGTAATAAAAATGAATTTTGAAATAATAAAAAGTCGTTTTGATCATTGTAGCTTAAAAGGCACTTTTTGCAGCACTTTTCCATAACTTTTGAAATATAGTTTCAAACCTAAATATTCTCTTCAAAATCTTTTATAAATGTTTTCAAATGGATAATTAAGAGTTTTGATAATGATTTGGAGGTTTTCAAGCTTATTGAAGAAAGTTCAAATAAATGATTTAAAGAAACAGCTATTGTAAATAGTGGTTTAATCTTGGCTCTAAAAGCCGACGAGTAGACTGGATTTTTCTATTTGTGAGATCTGAATGTGAGGTGCTTAAACTAAGGAGATGTTCAAGAGCAACCAGTGCCCTGGCTCACCTGGCCACTTTCCTGTGCGAGGGATAGATAAGGTCGAAATGTCGGAAATTAATTAAGTATAAAAAGATTTAATTTTCCAAGATTTAAATTAAATACAATTTGATTTTATGGAGATGATCTTTTGTACTCGGTGTTAAAGACCGAAGAGGGAACTCGTACTATTCATGGAATTTAAAAGGTGATTTCGCCATCATTCCGCTCATAGTATTTGTTGAATACGGGGATTGATATTGAGTAGAATTAGATGATTTCTATAGATTTTGCTTACTTAATATTTACTGGTTTTGGATTAACATCCTAGATAACATTGTTTCAACTAAATCAAAAGTATGAGTTTTAAACTAAGAAATCTTGTTAAGATTTAAATGAGATGATTTGGAATTAATTTAATTCCTATATTTAAAATTTATTGGTTTGGATTTATAGTAAACGGTGTCTTGAATAACATTGTTTTTTATCCGTGTTAAAAGTTATGATTTGGAAATCTTTGTTAAGATTTAAATGAAATGGTTTCGGAAAAGTTTTCCTAAGTGTAAAATGAAGTGATTTCGAATTATTCAAATTTAAGGGTTTTAAGTAATCGAAGAATTGATAGGAGAGGTTTGATAATTCCGTATATACCGGAAAGAATGTTTTAGAAATATATATCTCCGAGGGAGATTTTTGATAAA
The DNA here is from genome assembly GCA_030737815.1 of Allium fistulosum. Classification (NCBI taxonomy): domain Eukaryota; kingdom Viridiplantae; phylum Streptophyta; class Magnoliopsida; order Asparagales; family Amaryllidaceae; genus Allium; species Allium fistulosum. The sequence continues at coordinate 1,199,951,999 of CM060905.1, forward strand.
AAGAACTTGATCAATTAAAGAATGATACCCTATTCACAAAAGCACTTTTTATCGATGATTGGATCGAAGGAACCGGGGTCGGATCTAGGGTAATTCCTATCTGAAAACCAATTCGAACCAATTTACGTTCGAAGTAAAACATGCTGAAGATAAAAGTATTGAAGATGGAGATATTCATGATGTAGGGCTACTTGTCATTAGTCCCTCGAGGTGAAATTTACCATATCATATATTTATGGTGACAAGTAGTGCTCCGTTATGAAAATCTTCGATGCAAGGACTTCTTGCTACTAATCCTAGGGTAAATTCCCGATAGGATGTTGTAGGAGAGTACCTTCGGCTTCGTTCAGTCCTAGAACGAACTTGTATGGATGGATGTCTGACATTGCATTCTTGAGATTTCATCATTGACTTTTATAAACGTACATCTGTTTGGTGGTAGAGAAGGCAACTTCTCTTAGCTTAACACCCTTCTTTGAGACGTATGAGCTCGGAGGTAGTATGTTTGTGGTAGTCAATAAATGATCGATAAAATGGTAGTGTGGCATTCAAAGAAGAAGATGGGCTATGTGAAAAGGTAATTGTTACCTCAGGCTTCACACCCAAAAATGACCGAAACAGGGTTGGATGCAGCAAGACTATGTGGCTCGCAACCATTAGGGTATGATCATCCCCTTCTAGATATATTTCTTCCCACTATGACTTTCGGGACGTAAATTAATGTGGATGTATGCAAAGAGAGCTCTCGGATAGGTCGGTAACTACTGGGGTGATGACATATTCGGTACTATCTAAGGAAAGGTAGGCCGGTCTTGTATTGGTAGTGGTGTAGATGTTCTGTTCACCTTGGTGCATTCCTCTAGAGATGTACTACAGGAAGGTAGTCCCTTCACTTGGTCATTTGTATGGAACCCATTCTCCAATAAGAGCCCGTAAGATTTTAGATGTAGAAATCCTTGTACTACAAGGTGGTATGCTGGAATTTAATAATGTAACAATTTCGGCTAAGATTGATAAGTTTACTTGCAAATGTTTTCAAAGATATGTCATTAAAAATAATATTAAGTATTTTGACGTAGAATGTTTTGGTTATCATAAGGTAAAAACCTGTTCCGTGTTTATGTGCGGCGTGGTCTTATGAGATACCTTTTTGTTTTCAAAATGCGTATTTTGAGTTCTCACACCAGTCCCATGACTGACTCGGAGTTTATTTTTCCCTAAACTCTTGGTGCCTTAATTTTCTCCGGGCAGCTTAGTAGTCAGGTTTAGCTTAGAAGAAGCTGGATGAAGCATGGAGTTAGAAGATTTTCTGAAGATTTGTTATCTATTTCCACAACACTTGAGTAGTATTATATCCCGCCTTTGTAAGGACAATTATTTATAACTGTCCATGCTTAACTCTGATAAATGTATTTTAATTTCCACTGTAAAGATTATTTGTTGAAATAGCATATGTGAGATTCTATTTTGTCTTTATTTCTCTTTCTTACCCTTAATGATATGCTTCTCCGGCACTTGGATCTATGACACATGAATACCGAGGATGTATTCGTGTTGATTTCTGGGAGTCGAAGAAACGAGTTGTTACAACGGCTGAAATAGAAGGCATTGGCATAGCCTTGTAGAACAAAAGGGATAGACATAGCATTGTGGAAGAGCATGGATCGACATGGTCTATTAAGAAAGGATTGGCAGAGAGTAATTCACAAGTGGGTTCACAGCAAAGATCGACCAAAAGCATGAGTTCTAATGGTCCAATCAATATGATATTTGGAGAGCCATCATATCTAAGCATGAAGAAGCTATCATAGGGATCGCTGTCCCAGAATTAACTAATGAAGGTATCGGGATCGATCCTTATTTTTTGGGATTTGGGCCAAGCGACCCCTATGATCGGCCCATATGAGTAAGGAGGTCCTGTAGCCTAAGTTTTAGAGAGATTGGTGGTCGCCTTCACCTATAAATACTGGTCTAGGAGGTCATTCTGAGGATCTTTACGATGTTGGTTACATAATTCTTTTTTGTAATCAACTTTTTTCCTTATTCCTTGCCGTTTGATGTTGTAATCAAATTGATAGTGAATCAATAAAGAGAATATTCAAAGTGGACGTAGGCATACAACGTTGAACCCCTATAAATCCTAGTGTTCTTGATTTTTGTTTTGATTTGCTTATTAGCTTACTCTATTCCTCTGTTTCAATTTAATTTTCTTCATTTACTTCTCGACATAAACCTATTATTTGGTGTTTGTGACCAATTTGGTTGCAAACATATAACTTTTATAATTTATTTAGTTATATATGTGTGTGTGTATTATTAATTAAACAATTTAATTATTTTATAAATATAACATGCATATTTATTTATTAAATTTAAAACAATTTTAAATATATGTTTTATAACCTTTTATAAGATTAACCAATTACATATTTAATTTAAAACAATTTAAATGTTCATTTTAAATATTTTATAAAAAAATTATTCAATTTAAATAATTTAAGTTAATTTATAATATTCAAGTATGCTATTTGAATTAACCTAAGACTTTGATAACATTTAGTTCTTCCACAACTACGTACCCTAGAATCAGACCATTTCAATGAGCCACGTAAGGCCACGATATTAAGGAGGTTTTCCACATAAGTAGTCATTAATTAGAGTAACATTCTCCTTAATTTAAGCACCCATTTCTAGATACCCTTTTACTTTGACTTTTCTTAAGGCATTGCCCATATGTTGGTTAATTTATTTACATAAGCACATTTATAGATATGATACCATTATTGGTACAGCACTTAGATCATTGTTGGTTGGCCCATACTCCTTTGGAGTGACCCAAAAAGATCTATCTGATGCAATTTTTATATGTAGCCTCTCGACTCACACACAACATGACAACTTCTTTACCTAAGACATGTATGGGTAAGAACTAATGCTTTGTCATAGAGCAGACTATAAGAACCCTCTATCATCTATTGACTCTAATACTATTGTTGGTTAGGAGCACTGGCAGCGAGGTTGAAAGAGTAAATTTCTGAAAATTCATTTTTATTAAATTGCACAAGATCTTAATTCTGTGTTTGTGAAAATAAGCATTTGGTTATACTAAATCAAATTTAGTATTTTAATTAAGAAAAGTTGGTTCTAATAAATTAATTTTATTTTAATCAAAATATTTACTTTTTATTATTGTTAAAATAAATATATATATATAATAAATTTATAAATAATCTAATTAAAATGTCTTAATCTCCATATTCACGATGTCGATATAAAAACCATATATATATATATATATCTTTGTATGTCCTAACCAAGGTTCATGAGAGAGTAAACTACTTTGACTTAAAGTCGAAAAGATGTCGAGTGCGATATAATATACACACAGAATATCTAATATATATATATATAAACTAAATTTACTTGAAATAAAATATATATATATTATTTAACCAATAAAATGTTTATAAAATATCTAAATAAAATGTTTGTAATATGATAAATGTATATATATATATAACTATATTTTAAAATCGCCTTGCTAAAAAATATTTTAAAATATAAAATAACTTTGTATTTACTTTAAAGATTATTATATATATACACAAATTTTATCAAATTATTATTTTTGGCTATATATAAATATATAATGTGAAATTCATATTCAAAAGGGATTTTGACTTATTCAAAAGAAATAAATTTAAAATTTTAATTTTGTAGCCTCATGCTTAAGATGGTAATAATTTTTTTACATAAATAAAGTTTGCCCAAATTTAATTATGTTTGAAATTAAAATAGGTATTTATTTGAATTCTTTTCTACTAAGTAAAATAATTTAAAAACAAAACTTAATTTTTTATATTCAGTAATCCGAAAATAAACTTGTTAACTTATATATATAAGGAGATATATAATTATACATAAAAATATTTTTTAAAATGCGGAAACCAGTAAGTAATATTTATATATTATTTTTTAGTAGAAAAAAATATATACTATTTAATACCAAAAAGGTTTTTAGTTATGAAAATTTTGTTTTTTTAGTTTAAAAATAATAAATATTTTATTTTATTTTATGGAAACTAGTATAATTATTATATATATGTATATATAAACATTTATACATGTTTTAAAAGGGGTGTGTATATATTATTTGAAAAAGGTTTTTTGATCGAATATATAATATAATATAATATAGATAAATAAATATTATTATATTATTCTAAAAGGCTTATTAAGGCTGAATATATATTATATACAAATTATATATATACACATACATATACATATGATGACATAAACAATTATATTATGAAATAAAATTAAAATCAGAAGATTATACCTTAAAAAGATCTAGTTGAGAGTCAACAAGTTGGTAGAACAGACCTTCCTCTTGGAGCACCATGGTCTCCTCCTCTTCGATTTGCTATGTTAATGAGATGACACACCAAGGAAATATGGGTCGGTAGCAATGGAAAAGGAGAGCTCAAAAAATCCATCCAGAAATTATGTAGAGGCTAGGCTATTTATAGCTATCAGCCAATATCTTTTTCTCGCTTATTTGGTCAAACCATAGAAAACTAAGTTTAGTCTTCCTATTGCTAAGTTATGGCCGACCTCATTATAACCAAATGTGGTCAATACCTCTATTTACTTCAACTTGAATCAACATGTATATAATTATTTTTTTACTACAAAATCGATCAAACCATCATATAATTTTTATACATCGTTGTGTCCTATTTTAAGCCTGAAATAAATGACTAAAATTAGCCATAAATATTAATAAAACATTTGTATTAATTTATTATTAATATATAACATTTATAAATTAATTTTATCCTTGGTCGACTTAGCAAAAAACTAATAACACGGTTGTATTGACCCTCTGGTGTGAATTCAATCTACATACAGTATTTAAACAATGCAAATATCGAAGTATGTAAGGACTTTGTTAAAGTACAATATAAGGTCAAATTTAACGCTTATAGAACATTGAGGAGAAATCATATTTCTGATCCATTTTAAGCTCACATAGTTCGATGTTTTATACACGTATTCTTTTCATCATCACTATGTCACTTAAATATCTAGAGTTTGTTTAATGGTCAAAATATCTATTAGTATCTACATTAATCGCATAGGTCACTTTTAAAGTTCTTGGTTCAATCTGATAACATTTATCGATTAACATATTAACTCTGGCTAGAGATTTTGACTTTAACTTGACTTACGAATTACAATGATACTAACCTATTATAATGAAGGAGGTGAATTCTTTCTTGGGTAGTGTTTAACTTCAAGGCAATTCAACTTGTCTCCAATTATGGTCACTATGCCATGTGTGACCATAGTCAGAAGGTTAATGTACGTCATTATCTTGAGATCTTCTATTTTGATTATGTTATATTAACTTATAAAGGACTCTTGTTGAGTCGTTCTATGATTTTTCCAAACAATCACAAGTATGTAGCACTTTGGTTTTCCTAACGGTCATGTGTAAATCACCATCCATAGTATGTAGAGAGTTGCATACACTACTCTCAACATATGTGTTGATATTATTTTCTCGATCCATCTTGAGTAGGAACATTTAAGGAGTAAGTGTGTGTGTGTGTGTGTATCGATTCAATACTCATGGTTACAAACACATATGTAACTACAATTGATAAAATATATCTCTTAAGGATATTCCACCTATATATGTTTAATAATTCATTATTTATATCTATATATAACAACTTATATAAAAGAAAATAAAACTAGATGCTTAAATCATTTTAAAAAGTTATTTAATAAATTGCATAGTTGCCCCTAGGGAACACCCTTAAATCTATCTACTCTAATACAATTGTTAGATTAGGTGCATTGGCAGCAGGGTTAATAGAGAGATTTTGAAAGAAAAAAATTCTTTTATTAATGCATTTTGTGTTTATGTGATTAAAAAGTGGTTAAGTAATACTTTAATTTGTTGGATTTATTTTAAAAAACCTTTGTTTGTTTCTTAATGTTTAAAATAATATTTCATTATTAATTTATTTTAAATTTAATTTATTATAATTTTATATTTGTGATATTTATATTTACAATACGAACATCACAACAATATCAATCCATAAACTATCCTAGGATACAATGGGGGAATTGACCGTTATGCTCTACGGTCAATAAAAGTCAATGTGATAAACATGTCACCATAATGTCAAAGGGAAATGACTTATATCATAAAATATTTTATACTTAGACTAATATAAAATAGATTTTTTTGCCTTGCCAAAAAAAATATAAAATAGATTTTTTTTGCCATTACAAATATAAATAAAATAATACATACATACATACATATATAATCTATATACATATACAGTAATATATAATTTAAATATATAAATATATTATAAAAAAATTAATTTATTTAGATATAAAATGTTTGAATTTAATTCTATATATAGTGTAAATTAAAGTTCGGTTAAAACATTTAATAAATCTAAAACTCAAACTTTAAAATAATTGACTTTTTAAAAATAAATATGTATAAGTAAATAAATTATTTGTTGTGATTGCCAGCGATTATTAAAATAATTCTTTGCAAATCAAAATAAAAGGATCTTGTATATTGACATTTTCAAACATGTTTGAAACCCAAAAACCATTTGACTTTTAAATAAATAAAACTTTTGTGCTTTTCTTCTTTATTTGAAAGTTGTATATAACAAAATTAACTTTATTTATTTATTACTATAGGAAAATCATTATATATATATACACACATATATAAAACTTATTTTCTTTGAAATGAAACTTACAATAATTTTTTTATATATATTAAAAACCAAAAACCTATTTATACACGCACACATACACACATATATATATAGTAAATAGATTTTAATTTATATATATATAAACAAAAGATATTGATATTAAATTTCAAACCCAAAACCATAATTTTTTTGATATACATATATGTATATTTAAAATAAATGTACATATTATTTATCTAAATAAAATATATCAAAAATTAATTTTAATTTTTTTTAATGGAAATATATGTATATAGACAAAGAGAAATGATATACATATGTATGTAAAAGATGAATATATATTAAATCAAAAATAATACCTTTCACTATTGATATCTTGTCGTAAGCCAAACATATTGTTTACTAGTATTTCATATTTGAACCTTTTGTTCTCTTCCTTGGATTTAGTTCTCAAAGCTAACTCCTTGGCTTCACATATGGGAGCTAATAGGGGCTAGGGCTGTTTTAGAAAGCGTAAAGAAAAAGGAGTAAGTCCATCCTATTTACAACCAAGGAGAAACACAAATATTCCAATTTTTTCTCTAACCCTAAAAGACCAAGCTTATATTTTCTCGTTCAAATTTATGGTCGACCATACCATAGACCAAGCAGGGTTAATAGCCCATTGATTCCTAAATAAACTATTGTTTCAATTGTTTTATTCGATCAAATCGAAGTACAACTTTTAAGCATCGTTCGGGTTGATTTTAAGCTTCAAACAAATAATTAGAAATGCCATAAAATAGTAATACAAAAATTGTATTAATTTATTATTAATTGATAATATTTAATTAATTTATGCATTGGCCAATTCAAAAAATAACTAACAATGCATTTGTGTTGACTCTTTGGTGCGAACTCGGTCCTCGGTCAATATTTAAACAATTTAAATACTAAAGCATGTATGGATTTTGCTAAAGCATGGTATCGGACACAAGTTCTATGCTTATAGATCATTTAGGAAAAATCCCATTTTTAATCTATAATAAGCTCACCTAGTAATGACATTTTGTACATGTATTATTTTCGTCATCACTATATCACTTAGAAATTTAGAATTTGGTCTAAGGCCAAAAACTCTATTAATATCTGTGTTTAATTGCACAAATGACTTTAAAGTTCTTGGTCCAATTTGATAAATTTTATCGATTAAACAATTTACTCTGGCTAGAGATTTTGACTTTAATTTGACTACCAAGTATGGTAATACCAACTTTCTATAACGAAGGTGACAAATCCTCTTTTGGGTAGTATTTCTATAAAACCCACTATTTTCTACCTCCGTATGTAAATGAACGGAAACTGGAAATAGCGGATCATTGTGGTTGACCTACAGTATACATAAAGCTATATAAATCCATAAACAAAAGGAAGCATATGGGGATGGTTAGACATGAGTATGGTGAGTGAAAAACACTACTAAGAATATATTGCAAATATGTTCGTATAACATTATATAAAGGCTACATCTAAACAAAGAGGTACCCCAACTTGTCTCACCTGCATTCACAAAGTTAGCCTAAGATAATAAACATAATATGTGGACCTACACTACTTTGCGGCAAAGATACAATAACATAGCATAGAGTAGTATACGGTCAAACATAGAATAACACGTAAATGATCGGTGATTAGGTAAACATACCTAACCTTAACTAGTTAAACATAAACTGACTATAAATGGGAATTGTGTTAGATAGACATAGTCTAGCACAACATGAACACAAAGAACTAGTTAAAAAATATTAGTTTTCTCAACGTTCTAGTATTAATTAAATGAAACTAACATTCTTATACACATCTAAACATGTACACCAATATATTATACAATGCATGGTAAACATTAGTAAAAACATCATATTAGACCCTTACATTGCATTGAAACCAAAACGATAAATAGTTCTTATTCAATTCGGCCCTAGGTGGGTCTAGGATCAAACTGCAAACAGCAGGTTGCACCAGTGCACGGTTATAATATACACCGGTGGTCTGGTGTATGCTTTAGGCAGAGTTTTCTGCCTGCATCCTGAAGACTTCCCCCCACCAATCTTTGCCAAATTCATCTAGAACTTTAAATTGTTGACTTCTTAAGTTTTCTACATCTTTCGGACATTATAATACATATTCTTATCCACTTAAACTTCATAGAATCATCAAATATCATTATTTTTACCCAAATATAACTATTTCAACATCTAAACACAATTAACCAAATTTAATCGTCTTAATCATTACTTAGGCAATATTTTGTGTAATTAACTTTTCTATATTTCAGGTTGCCACAATTTATTAAATTTACATATTTTATTTACATATATATTAAATTATTAACCTAATAGTGATTATAGAATGATAAACTTGCATATAGGCATTATAATCAAAGGGGATGATTTCCACTCACCTAATCGAGTCGCCTAGCCCTAAAATTCCCTAAATTAGCCTCTCAATCCTCGCTGGCTTGAAAACATAGTCCTTCTAAATTCCTAAGTCTGTAAATGATTGATATCTTTATGTAGCCCTCGTCGCGCTCTTCAATTTGGTATATAATCTTCTAAGTTTTTGTTTTGATTTAAGAAAGAAAGAGGAATGTCAAAGAGAGACGGAGGAATAAGATGTAAAACTAAAAACATACGTGATTGAGAAATGAATTCAAATTCTTTCTACGCAGCTTGATATAATCCTCTTAACCGTTGCTTCACCCTATTGGGCTTAGACCCATTTAAAATAATCTAAAACCTGTTTACTTATAATTTGTGTATCTTCTTTATATGGACTCTGATCTAGTCGAACTAATATACAATTCTAACCCAAAAAACAAGCTCTACGCAATGGCATAAGTCTAGTCGTCTATTTCCAATGTTTTTAAAATTACCATTTTGCTTTTTTTAGTTAATATTACCAAATACCCTAAAAAATAATATCTAAAATTTATAGAGTATTACATTCTCCCTCCCTTAAAAGAATTTCGTCCTCCAAATTCGCAAAGGATGAAAAATGCAATCCTTACACTCACCTATAGCATAACATACCCAACATATCCATAAACATGCACAGTCGTATATGTGTATCTATAAATACAAACTTGTATCATAAGGTATCTAAACAGAATCAATAGCACACCTTTAATTCCCTACCAAAGTTGGACATTCTCCCTTGATATGCCCCCATGCAATTGCAATTATGGCACTTGATTTTCGAGACGTTGACCCTACAGTCCTTTACTTCGTGACCCATCATATCACACCTTTTACACCTAACATCTTGTTTCTTAGCATGGCCACTCTAATTTCCACTTTCTATATGTTTGCTAAATAAGTATCCTTCTTTAACTATCATGTAGAAACCCCTACAGCAACAACATTCAACAATGCAGGTTCCACTAAACTTTCGAATGTCGCTCCCATAGGAAAACTAAGCGCTAATTCCCTTAATGGAGAACTCAATTCTTTAACAAATTTCATAGGTTTCTTCAATGTAGTGTCCACCAACTCAAATCCAAACCTCTCCGGTTCATTAAACTTATTTATACTCCTTCACAGTCATTTCTTTATGGTGGAGGTTGATAAACTGTTCAAGCATCACTTCCCTACAGCTCCCAATATAAACTTTACCTCAAACTATTTCTTAAAGTCGGCCCAGGTGATTCCCTCTTAGTTAAGCTCAGCAACCACAATTTCCTACCAATTTGCATGCTTTTCCACTAAAATGTCAAGAGGCAAGCTTTCTTTTAACACTATCATCCAAACCAAGCAATTTAAAAATCTTGTCACAATCTCGAATTCATTTACGAGTTTCCATAAACGACTCAGTCCCCTTAAACAGTTTACCACCCAAGTCCGCAAACTTGCACAACATAGGAAAATTTGAAGCGGGAATCTGAGTAGCTACAAGACCTTGTATTGAAGACTAGGAATTTCAATATTAATAGCAACCTGGTTTATGGCATGTCAGTAACGGTGGAACCATAACAAAATGCTCATTCCCGATATCTTTATAGCCTCCTCTCCAACACTATTTTTATTTGGGCTACTCATCTTTACTATCTATAAAATAGGATTCATTAGCAACTCCTTATATAATAGTAAACAAAGATGGTAAAATTAACCCCAAAATAAATGGTATATACACATACCCACTTTAAATTATTAATATGTTTTATAAAAATATACAGGTATGCTCTCTCAATATGTCCTAACCTTAGCTATGATACCAAATGTAACAACCCGCCATTTTCAACCTCTCTTTGTAAATCAATGGAACCAGAAACGATGGATCGTTGTTGTTAACCTATAGTACACAGAGAGTTACATAAAGTAACTAATCCAAAACTTTCTGTTTGAACCAAAAATGGCACAAACACCCAATAGAAAGTAGAAGAGAATAAAAATTGAAGAAAATTAAACTAAAATGAGTAAGAAATGAATACACAGAGTTTTATAGTGGTTTGGCAAACTCTGGCCTATGTCCACCTAATATTTGTATTGCTTACTTCTGATTTAGAGGCAGAAGTTCTTAAGGGTCGGTACAATTCCGACACTTAAAATTTTAGAATTACAAAAACATAGAGTAGAGTAGAGCTAAAAGATCTTGGAAAATGAGCCATACCCCTCTATTTATAGAGGTAGGGAGCCTAATATCTTGCACAAAATATCTCCATGCCGTTACTTAAGATTTAGACCAATTCCTCCAAGAAAGTAGGTGCCACTTCATCAACCAGCTACAGATCGGTACGACTCCATGGGTAGAGGTTGGTACTGACCCCTAAAGTGGCCAAATCAACTGCCTTCAACTCTTTGCTTCGGATCATCTTGTGGTTAACTTCGTGATTCCATAGTTGTTTATATCATCCAAATGAAGGAGTTATAGAAAAACAAATTTGCTAATTCAAGAGCTCAAGGGGATTGATAGAGATTGGTATTGAATCAATATAGCAATATTTGAAATGGGTTCTTAACATCAAGAGGGACAAGGAGGTAGAAGATGAACCCCCGTGGATCTTGGGAGTCGGCACCGACCCATGAGTAGGGATTGGTATCGACCCCACACTTATGGTCGGTGGGTCCTTGAACTTTGGTGATGGACTTGTGTCCTTGTTATAATCTTGCTTGTACTTTGGTTTTGGGTTCCATGGTCATCCCTCCAGGCGTCTTGCCTTGATAACTTTAGAGTCTGATTCATTGGGTTCGTCCTCATACTGCCTGGTCAAAAGGTAGGACAACACAAGCCCCTTAAAAGTATGCTATGCGAATGGAAGGTGTGCTTTGCTCGAGAACAAATGTGATGTCAACTCTGATAACAGAGCTCTCCGGCTTCTTCAATCTTGGTATAACGTCCAGTTCCTTTGAATTCTCTTGTAAATCACGGGTCGTTCCAAACTCATTATAGCCTAAAATTCTAGACATTGCTTAAGTATAATCTATACATCCTCATCATTCCGATTTCATTCGGTTATTACATCACATATCAAAATTGTCCCAGTTCACCCAGGATTTGTCAATCCTATTTTAATTATAAGGCACACAGATGCTTATATGTTCTAATGCCTGACTTCTTTGGATCGTTTTTATTCAGTTTAATGCACGATCTCTTCGGATCGTTCAATGTTCAATTTTCAACATGCGATCTCTCTAGACATTTTATAGTTAGTTTAGTATGTGATCTATCTGGATATTTTATCATTCAAGTTAAGGGGACGATCTCTCCGAATCGTTAAATGAGTTCATGGTCGTTTAGGGCCAATAGTTATATCCACGATCTCTCCGGATCATTAATTAAAGTCATGGTCGTTCGGGACTGATAATCAAATCCATAGTCTCTGCCGACTGTAGTCAAATCCATGGCCATTTAGGGATGATAATCAAATCCGTGGTTTCTCCGGACCGTTAGTAAATTCCATGGTCTTTCGGGGCCGATAATCAAATCCATGGTCTCTCCGGACCCTTGCCGAGCCCAATCCACTCACTCTCTTGTAAGGGGACTCGGTGACAAACAAGACCATCCAGTGTCTCTCCAACGAAGTGACCTGCTTCCTACACTCTGGTCCCGACCGTCTGGTCGGAACTTAACGCGATTAAAGTCCATGGTCTCTCTGGACCCTTACTGAGCCTAATCTGCTCACTTTCCAAGAAGGAGACCCAATGACAAGCAAGCTCATCCGCTCACACTCTAGTAAAGGGACTTACTTCTTGCACTCTGGTCCATTCTCTCTGGACGGGAATTTATAGTGATTAATGCCATACAACTCCATTCGCTCGCGCTTCGACGAGGGGACTTATACCTTGCACATTGGTCCTGTCTTTTCAGACGAGACATTAAAGCGATCAATGTCGATCATCAAATTCAATGTGGATTGCAATAATCAAGTTCAAATAATAAGGAACAAAAAGTAAAATACTATGATAGATGCCTCTCCAGGCATTACAACCTAGCATCCAGCTCAGAGCATGCCTAGGGACCGTTTGGGATCCCATACATGAGTAAGTGGCTAGACTGTATCATTGCATGGTTTATTGGAAAGGGGAATAGAGCGTGAGAACCAAACCTGATCCCTGCCATCCCAATCAAGAGATGACTAACCTTGACCTTGATCCAGGGCCATTCCCAGTCGTTGCGGTTGATTGCTGCTTCTGTCACCGCAGTTCAATTCCTTACATATTGTTGTAATCGGTTATCTCTGACCTATTCCTCGATCAGATCCCGCAGGTGTCTACAATCATTTGTGTTATGTCCATCCAGCTCATGGAATATGCAGTATTTTCCAGACGCCCTTTCACGCTCCGTAGGCCTCTTCTCTCCGGCTTCTAATAGAGGATCAACACCCGGTGTCCAGATAAATCCACTCTGGGGTTTCATTTAAGTCCGTGTAAGAAGATAATTTCGATCCCCTCCTCTATCACTTTGATCTGTCAAAGTTGTCGTCCGTCTTCCTTTTTCCTTTATCCTTGCTTGATCCTATTCTGAGCGATCCTCCGCCATCCAAAGCATTAACCTCTTCCTCATGACTTTAGCGTCCTCCTGGTGTAGAAACCTTTCAGCCACGTGATAAAATTCTATGAGATCCCTAGGAGGATCCCATTCCAAAGCCACCTAAAAATCGGCCTTTGTGGCTAAAACTGCTGCCATCAAAACCATCGATGGGTCCGACTTATCAACCGATGTTGCCACCGCATTGAATCTTCTTAGAAAACTTTTGAGGGTTTCCCTGACCCTTTGCTTCATACTTTCAGTGTCATCACATTTTTGGGTCATGAAAAATGGACCCAGAATTGCTTCACAAATATACTCACTAGCTCGGCCCACGTGCTAATAGAACCGTTCTCCCGCTGTCTAAACCATTGTGCTGCCAAACCTATCAAATATAATGGGAAACACTATCCTATTACCTCTTCAAACACACCCAACAATTCCATGTATCGAACGTACCTTGTCAGATGAACTGTCAGATCCGTCTTCCCACCGTACGTCTCCAACGTTGGTAACTTGAAATCTGGTGGATTTCTAGCATATCAAATATTCGAAGTAAATGGACACATGTTCACATCCTCCATGTTTTGATTAGGAAATCCACCCCTCATAACTCATCTTACCATCTCAGCAAGTCTATCGTGGTCATCCAAAGGAACTCCTAAGTTTACATTTCTAGCCTGCCACCCGACTTCACGAGGGAATTCCAGTCATGCTTCTGCATACTGATTCACATTCAAACGCTCCACACCAATTCCTTGAAGTGTATCATTCCTTCCCGAGGCAGCATGACTCATGCCTCTAAATCCTTAGGGATTGGTACTGACATGTGCTTGGGGGTCGGTACCAACCGTACATTTGGCTCAAGGTTGGACCCAAGTCGTTCTACCTCGTTTCCAGCTATCTACACTACGACTTCTAGTCTCTGATTTTGAGTTGCAATGACTCCAACTGCTCATGTTTGTCCCATTCTTAGGAAGAAATTCTCCATTATTTCTTCCTAGCAAGCCATTATCCTTTTGTGTAATCCATTCATCATAGTTTCCATCACATCCCTGGTTATGTAGATTGATGGGGAGTTTGCTTCTGAGGACGTCACTTGGCTTCCTCCTAGTGAATTTCCAGTAGTAGCGGCTTTCCTCATTGATTGTCTCACCATTAAGAATCTTTCCAAGTCTTAAATCGGTAAGTTCAAGTGGTTCTTAGTGAAAACACCAAAATGTTTGAACCAAAAATAGCACAAACGCCCAATATAAAGTAGAAGAGAATAAAACGTAAAGAGTAACAAATTAAATTGAGTAAGAAATGAACACACAGAGTTTTATAATGGTTCGGAAAACTTTAGCCTACGTCCAGTTAATGATTTTATTGCTAACATCTGATTTGGAGGCAAAAGTTCTTAGGGGTCGGTACAACTCCAACACTTAGATTTTTAGAATTATAAGAATATAGAGTAGAGTAGAGCTATAGCTAAAAGATCCTAAAAATGAGCCCTACCCCACTATTTATAGAGGTAGAGAGCCTAATATCTCGCAAAAAATATCTCCAGGTCATTACTTAAGATTTAGACCAATTCCTCCAAGAAAGTAGGTGCCACTTCATCAAAAAACTATGGGTCGGTATGACTCCATGGGTAGGGGTTGGTACCGACCCCTAAAATTGCTAGATCGTCTACCTTCAACTCTTCATTTCGAATCGTCTTATGGTTAAATTCGTGATTGATTGTTGTTTGTATCAATATTAGCTTGTTTCGAAGTCAAAATGACGAAGTTGTAGAAGAACAAAATTGTTGATTCAGGAGTTCGTGGAGATTGATAGAGATTGGTATTGAATTGACATAATAACATTGGAAATGGTTTCTTAACATCAAGAGGGACAAGGAGGCAGAAGATGAACCCCCATGGAGGAGTTCTTAGGAGTTGGCACCGACTCATGGATAGGGGTCGGTACCGAGCCCAAACTTTTGATAGGTGGGTCCTCGAACTTTGGTGATGGACTCGTGTCCTTGTTATGATCTTGGTTGTACTTTGGTTTTGGGTTCCGTGGTCATCCCTCCGAGCACCTTGCCTTGATAACTTTAGAGTCTAGTTCCTCGAGTTCGTCCGCATACTGCCTGGTTAAAAGGCAGGATAACACTTTTAAAATCTCACAACGAAAGGAAACAAACATAATATATAACAAATATCAAATCATATCCTAGTACAAACGATCAAATCCAAACACATATACATTAATACATCATATACTATTACTGTCAAGTGATAAATACAACACACTATATACATAAGAAATGCTATCGTCACCTGCACCGTCCATGTTATTGAAGACAGCCATCATATCCTATAAATCCATAAACAAAAGGAAACATATATGAAGGGGGTCAGACATGAGTCTGGTAGTGAAAAACACTACTCAGAGTGTACTGCAAATATGTTCACATAACATTATATAAAGGCTACATCTAAACAAAGACGTACCTCAACCTGTCTTTGTAACAACCCGTATTTTAGGACTTCAAATTTGAATATAATATTTATATAAATATTCAGATTTGAATTAAGTTATAACAAATCTATATTTCAAATTAAGAGCTGATTTTGGTGACGTATTTTTAGAAATTTTCCACAATTTTTAATTTGGAAAATAAGTAAATTTTCATTTGACGCTTTTTACGGCAAACGTCGGTACTTTTGAAATTTCATAGAATAAGTTAACTTGTCTATTTTGTTACTGTTTTGTGATCGTGTAACGTTGTTGTGCGCGATCATATTTTATTTTGGTCGTTCGTGGTCCATACGTGAACGGAATATGGTGTAGCATCGGACCCCAAAACATTTTAATATTTAAAACTTTAAACAAACACAATTGTGCTTCACACGTACACAAACATAATCTCTGCTAAATCTTTTGCATGCATGGTAGTCAGTCCTTGCATGTTTATTACCCAACTTTTGGGTGGCTTGTATTTAATGTGCATACTATCTTTCACTTAGAAAATTGGGTATATATATACACAAGGGAATGCATGCACACAATCAGTTCTTCTTCACCACAATTCATGTTTCAATTTTTCTTTCTCTGCCAACTATAAACAACATCCACCTCCTTATTAAAAAACAGCCCTTCATCTCCTTCCTCATCTTCTCACTTTTACCTTGATGAGGCTCGGTTGTGTTACCATGAGCATGTAAGAAGGCTAGAGAGTAGCAAGTGCTGGTAGCAAGAAATAAGAGTGGCATGCATGGCTTGTACTCAAGTACAGGCGTGTACATGCAAGTGTGTGTCTTGGGTTGTTGTTGTGGGTAAGTATGTGTGGGTGAGTTGAAGAGCATGCGTGTAGGAGAGAGAAGTGCATGCATGTGTTGGAGGGAAGGCGAGTAGCAGAAGGCATTTGCCTTGAAGATGGAAGAGGCGGCATCTTTTTTTAGCCTGGTGCATGTGAAATAGAGGGAGGGGAGGCTTGATGCATGCATTCCAGAGGGATGGTGATGACAGTTGATTACAACGGCAGTGGGGGTAATGGCAGTGGTGATTGGTCATGGGTGAGAGGAGCGGAGGAAGGTGTAGCTTTATTTAAAATCTCTAGGAGCTTGCGGCAAAGAAAAAGAGAAGTTGGGAAATGCACTATTCACAAGAAAGGAATTTTCAGAAAAGTCCAAATTAATATGGACAATTGCGTGGGTGAGGATGCATTTAATATTGTTCATATATATGTGCGATAATTATTAAAAAATGATATCTCACCCATAGGGAACCCGATTGGCACATGGATTTTTGCGTTGTACTCATATTATCGAATACAACGTGACTGAGTAGCTTACTGACAGATTTGGTAAAATATAAAAATATAACATATTGAAATGGATAGAAATTTAATGATAATATTTGGAGTAATAACATCGTTAAACTATTATACATTAATTAGTTATATTTATTTGGCCAATTAAACTAATTTGACATTTAAATAGCAGAATAAATCTTCGTTCTGCTATTTTCTAGTTTTGGATATCTAATTATATATCATAAATTGATATTCCACTTTGAATAAATGATATGTTAACCAATGACGATTAAGTGTTAAATTTATTTATTTATATAGTCGTTGATTATGTAAATATCAGTTATTGACTTAGAGTGTTAAATGTAACGAGATGGTAGCTTGTTTAAGTACCATTGTGATCGTTAAGCCTCCTTCAAATTTTGAAAAGTTAATTATTGATTTGAAAGTTATTTTAAGAATAATTATTTTATTCATAAGGTTTAAAGGTAATTATTATTTAGCAATAAGATTTAAAAAGGTAATAACTTATGAGTAATAATATTTTAAGAATAATTTATAATTGTTATCAATAATGTTTTAAGTTAATTATTTTATTAATATGATTCTTAAAAGTTATTTAAAGTTGTTTAATTATTATTTTAAAGTTATTTAATTATTGTTTTAAAATGTTTTAATTTATTTAAAGTGGTTTAACTTGCTTTAAGTTTTGATTAAAGTTATTTAATTATCTTAATTTAAGTTATTTAATTAAATTTATATGTTAACTTAATTATCATATTAATATTATTTTAAAGTTATTTAATTATTGTTTTTAATAACGTTTTAAAGTTAATTAATTATTATATTTATATTGTTTTGAAATTAACTTATTCATATAATAATAGTGTTTAAATTTAATTTAATATATTATTAATCAGATTTCTTAGTTATTATTTTAAATGAGATTTAATTTAAATAATAAAAAGAAGGATGTTTAAATAATAACTTATTATGTTAAGTAATTTAAAGTTATTTTAAATAAAGTATGGTTCATCAAGAGTACTATTGACTTAAAGAGTCTATTAGGGAGTTGGATTAAAGACGGGAAGAGTTTTATAAATTGCTTTGGGTAATTATAAAGGAATTTATAAATAAGTTTTAAAGAATCTGAGAAGGAGAAGTTTATTAAACGGGATTTTGGAATTTATTAAGGATGTTTTATAAAGGGATTGGTATTTTGCGTTTCTCCGTTTAAGTGATATTTGGGTTTGATCATTTAAAATATGATTTCAAGTTAGAAAAATCTTTCTAAGTGTTGGTGAATATACCATCCAAGTTTGAAAGTGAGATGGTTAAATATACTTATACTGGTAAGATAAGTATATGGTTATATTTTCTAAGTGTCGGAAATATAGTAGTTTATGAATATACTTATCCTGTTGAGATAAGTATATGGAATGATTTCCAAGTATTTGAAATGTGATTTTAAAAAATGGAAATTTAATTAAAATGAGGCTTAGTGATTTCTATGGGAAATGTAATCTTTGTTTTGAATGGTTGTTTATTTGATAGTTAAATAACCAACTATCAAATCTAGACCAAAACGTAACTCTGGAAAAATCTAGGAGAAACACGGGAATTATATGATACAGTTACCGTCGGTGGTGCTATATTGTATGTATAATCCCGTTTCGTTCTTCTAGGACAAATGATAAGGAAATCCGTCCACAAATGGTTAGGAGGTGAACTCAGCTCTTATCTTTGTCTGTTTATTTCCTTAAGAACCGGGTTGAGTTTACCGAAATTATCGAAAGTTGTTTCGAAGAGACCAGGATCAGATATGTTATCCGAAAACCACTTCGATCTAACGAATGCATTTCGAAGCGAAGACATCATGAAGAGCATGGAATCGACGATAGAGATGTGAAGTGCAAGGGCTAATTGGTACTAATCCTGAGGGTGATTCCAAAATGGATGTAGTAGGAATAGTGTCTTCGGTTTTGTTCAGACCCAGAATGGGCTTGTATGGATGAACGCTATCAGCACATTGTCATTGGAGGGCAATGAGCATTCTAAGTGTGAATTTATTGAAAGGTAATCATAGCCTCAAGCCTCATCAACCAGGAATGACTGAAAATCAAGGGAGATGCAGTAAGGCTAAGTAGGTCGCATCCATTTGGGTATGTTGTCACCCTTCTAGATACATTTACATATTTATGGATTGGTTGTGCATGAGATCTCGATAAAAAGGGTTGCAAAGCAACCGGGGTGATGACATATTTAGTATTATCCAGTCAGGGGTAGGCTTGTCTTGTGTTGGCGGGGGATCCAGGCGAGGTCCTCGGTACATTTTCTAGACGTGTACCATGATAGGTGGTTACCCAGTGCCTAGTCATTGTATGGAATCCATTCTCCAATAAGCGCCGTACGGTTTTGATTGTACCCAACTATGTTGAAATGTGAGATGCAAGCATTTCAGCTATTTTAATATTTTACTTTGACCTCTAGACATTATTATAATATCACTGGATTTTTTGATATAAAGGTTTTGGTTATCGTAAGATAAAATCCCGTCCGTGTTTATGTGTGGCATGGTCTTACGAGATACCTTTGTTTTGAAAAGTTATTTAAACTTTAAGAATCCATTTGATTGTTTTTCTCATGCTGGTTTTACCAGACTGACCCGGGTGTTGTTTTCCTATAACGCTCGGGTCAGACCCAGCATATTTCCAGGTTTACTTGGATATTTTAAGCTTCAGGAGACGAGCTGGAGGCCCAGAGACGTATTCACGTAGATAGTTATTTTTTCGTTGCATTTATTTTTGTATTTATCAGCAATTGTGAGGACAGGTTGTTATAATTGTCTGTGCTGAATAGGTTAGTATAAGCTGGTTGATGTCTGTATATATATATATATATTACAGTTTTGTTTTTGTGTAAAGATTTGTTATATAATATAGGTTATTCATTCCACTGTGAGATTCTGTACTTGTTGAGTTCTTCTTGTCTTCTTTCTTCTTTCTTTCCCCTAACTATCCGCATTTCCATTCAATTTGGGTTGGACATGTGTGGTTTATTGTCAGCTTAAAGTGTACGGAAAAGTGGGTCGTTACAGTTGGTATCAGAGCTTACGTTGAGCGAACACCTAGGCTTGGTGTGGTTGACTCATTTGAGATAGGGTAAGTGAGACCCTAGTATGAGTTTGAGAGTATATATATGAGAGTGCAAATTTTTTAGTGAGATAAAAATGTTTTATATTATGTTGTTTGATCTGTTGAGTGGCTTAAGAATTCTGGTCGATGCGTTTGGCCAACGTTATCGATAGGAATCTCCTAAATGCTCGAACAAGACCAATTAACACAATATTGATTTAAAAATTTGGGTAAATGAAATAATTTTACCTGGAAATATATTTTATATATAAAAGAATAACTTTTCATAGTTATTATGTTTGTGATTCGTTGTTAGGAAGGATAATATTCCATCATTATCATCTAGGATTTGATCGGTCATGCTCGCCCATTTCTCGGCATTGACTATTATCCATTAATCTATCTTAAATCTTCGTTTTTGAAATCTGGATTGGGCAGATAGGAATTTAGGAATATTGAAATGAATGTGAATTAAGTTTTACAATTTGAATATAAGGCATGCATTAATAATGTTGGATTAAAATTTGATTTCTAAGGGTTGTTTTAAAAAGAAATTTTGGAATATTTGAAAATAATTGAATATAAAAGTTAGTTGTTTTAAATTGGGCTTTTATAAAAGAAGTTATTAAAAGAAAACTCAAATATTTCTAAAACAAATACTTGGAAAATGATTTATATAAGAAAACTAGGATATTTTTGCAACAAACATTTGAGGAATGAATTCTTTTAAAAGGATATAGTTTATAAATTTGATTTATTAAAATGTGCCTTATAAATAAAAGGAATTCGAGAGTTTAAATCCCATTGATTTTGGCAAAATGGTTTCCATGATTTACAGGTTAATAATAGTAATTGAAAATGTTCTTGGGATAAAATAAATTTTAATTTGATTCCAACAAGTATGGTTTGATTTACTATAAAGTAAATGTATATTATCATTTCAAATGATTTTGGGGGGGATAGGAAATAATAGTTTTGTTTGAGATAGTTTTAGAGT
This sequence comes from Allium fistulosum, assembly GCA_030737815.1. Classification (NCBI taxonomy): domain Eukaryota; kingdom Viridiplantae; phylum Streptophyta; class Magnoliopsida; order Asparagales; family Amaryllidaceae; genus Allium; species Allium fistulosum. Next base: position 1,199,973,674 of record CM060905.1, read on the forward strand.
ATAAATGACTTTGGAAATGATAATAATAATAGTTTTCTTAAAGGGGGTTTTGGTATATCAATATTTTGGAAATTGTACACTTAGAAATGTATCTAAGTATAAATTTTTTTGAAAAAAGAATTTTATAGAAAGATGGGTATTCTTTTGAATTGGTTTAGGAAATGAGTCCCGATTTGTTTTATGGTGATCAGAATAATCTTTTGAGTGACGATCAGATGTTTGCTCAGGTGAACGGTATTGTGCACTTAGTAAATTATTCTCTTTGTCATTGTACGATCGGAACAGTTCGAATCTGAGCGAATCCAAAGCAAATTGGAATTGGATATTTCTTTGAAATATTTTGCTAGAAATATATTTATGATATTGTTTCAAAATGGGTTTGAAAGAAAGGAAGTAGCTTAAAATTAACTAGTTCGGGTGGCTCGAAAATAACTAAAAATGGGTAAGAGATACTCTCGGATGGTAAAAATTTCTCTTGAGTATTATCCTTATAGTAAGGGATATATCATACTATTAGGTAGTACCCAGTTCCTTGGTATACTTTTAGGGTTACTCGAGTTATATATATTTGTTATGGATTAGAATATATATAATACCATTTAAAAAGTTTTTGAAATAAATATCCAAGTATTTGACCCTTAGTTTCCAAAGTATATGGTGCGGTTTCAAAGAGTGGTTATAAGTTTTACAAATTAAATGGAGTTATATGAAATGTTTTTCATAAATATTTAACGAGAATATAATTGGTATTAGAAGTAACCAATTAAATAAGCACGAAGGTGTATGTATATCATTTGTCTTCCCATATAGTTTTTATCAAATATTCGAGTACAAGGCTTGAGTTGTTTCACACTGTTCCAAATAAGGATCTATTACTCGATTTCCGACGGCGAGCACTTGACGAAGGTTCTTAATATGGAACTAAGGTTTCTATCATCGCTACAGCTATGTAAGGACAATAAAGGTTCCTAATCAAGGAGCCTGATCAGGGTCCGCACTAGTAAATCCGGTGAACGATACTGGTTTGGAGGTGGAGTCATGTATTTGAGTGATGATCGACTCCAATTTTGTATACGAATGAACTATGAACATCTTGCAGGATTATGAATAGTATTGAATGTTCTTGGCTGGAATTTCAGGATGAAATTCTTTATAAGGGAGGAAGAGTGTAACAACCCGTATTTTAGGACTTCAAATTTGAATATAATATTTATTTAAATATTCAAATTTGGATTAAATTATAATAAATCTATATTACAAATTAAGAACTGATTTTCGGTGACATTTTTTAGAAATTATCCATAATTTTTAATTTGGAAAATAGGTAAATTTTCGTTTGACGCTTTTTGCGGCAAACGTCGGTACTTTTGAAATTTCACAGAATAAGTTAACTTGTCTATTTTGTTGCTATTTTGTGATCGCGTAATGTTGTTGTGCATTGTAACAACTCGCATATCTTACGATTGTATATTTAAATGTTTTATTTAAATATAGCATCGTTAATCGGATTAAAGTCCGAAATGTTACTTTTTGTAAATAGTCGAATTGGGACTCGAGACCACTTCCATTGAGTCCAAAATGGCGTTTACAATTTTTTTTAGTATAAACATCGATATGTTTGGAGTTGAGTAGAATTTGCTATTTTTCTACTTGGGCTTTGGGTTTGGGTTTCAGCCCACTAACCCATCTAATATCCTAACACTCCACTCAACTCCTCTTCATTCAGTCATTCCTTTTCCTAACACTCTAGCTCAAGAGAAATGGGGGAAAAAGATTGGAAATAGAAATTCCAAACCCTAGTTTGATTTGGAAACTCGAGTTCTTGCTCCAAAATCAAAGAGAAGCTTAGGTAAGCATCCTCTTCATCTTCTCCATCTCTATCTCTCTTCAATTTCAGAAATTCCTAAACCCTAACTTAGGAAATATTTGCTTATTAGCTTAGATTGGAGCTTCTTGAGTTGAGATTGAAGAGGAATTGGTCTTTCCTTTGCTTTCAAGCTTCTCACTTGTGTTTTGAGTTTAAAAGGTGAGATCTTTAACTCACATCTACGTCTATGGCTATCATTGTTGTTAGGTATGAATTCCTAACATTTGTGCATATTCATTTGCTTTTGATTTGAATTGATTTGGTGAATTTTCCAATTTTAGTGTTTTGGTCCAATTTTATGAAAATCCTACTATGGATGTTTGGACATTGATGTTTGGGGTGTATCGAAGAGCCTATAAGGCTGGGTTGTCGCTTGGCATAAATCCTTAGTCGTCGTTTCTTGATCGGTCGCATTTCGTTTGGATTTTCGCCCTTTACGGGCTAAGCTGATTTTTGCCTACATGTGAATTTCAGACGTCTGAAGTCCAATTCAGACGTCTGAAATGGAAACCCAGACGTCTGGAATTGGCCCCTGGAAAACGCAAAAAGGCAGAGAGTTGGACCAGACGTCTGGTCCAAACCTACCAGACGTCCGGATAGATTTCAGACGTCTGGTCTGAGTTTCAGACGTTTGGTAATTTCTAGGAAATTTCCAGAACTCCAATCCAGACGTCTGGATTGACCCCCAGACGTCTGGAACTGTTCATTTTGCCTATTTTGGGCTGTTTTCATTTGATTTCCATTGTTTAATCGATTTTTGTTGATCTAGATAGTTGTTATCACTTATAATTGACTTTGATGACTTCTCTTTCTTTGGATTTTTGGGAATATCCATTTTGATGGATTCGGTATCGATTTCTATGGATTTGATTCACGTCTTTGTAAGTGAATTTTTGGTGATTGATTGCTCTACAATCATTTCTGTGATTTGTCACTTTAAAATACAAAGGTTTCTATACTAGTAGTAAATATTCAAACTCTTTTCACAAAGATGTTTTCAACTCTATTTTAATACAAAGCTCGTTTTTAAAACCGTTTTCCCATCTATTAGTATATACAAACTTTTACCTCGTTCGTATGAGAAATCTAATTACACGGCTTAGTAAAACAAGTGGTATGAAATGCTTGCGTTTACTTCGTCGGTTAATTCTTGGACTTGTTCGATTGAACTCTTGTGACAATTTTCGAGTGGAAATCTACAATCTGTTCGTAAATATTTAAGTTAAGCCAGTGGTTATGGGACATGAAGCTAAACTCATCTATTTACTAGCTTAGTGTAATTGACACTTCTTGTTGATCAATGATGATCCTTTGGTGATTTAGGCTAGCAATGTGCGATATCTTTTTGTCCGCGTGGGGGACTGTACCCCGTTCGGAGGAGTTTCGGCTCATAGTCCGCAAAGGGGGACTATACCATGTTTGGAGGAGTTTCGTCTCATTGTCCGCAAGGGGGGACTATACCCTGTTTGGAGGAGTTTCGACTCATAGTCTGCAATGGGGACTATACCCTGTTTGGAGGAGCTTCGGCTCATTTGGAGGAGCTTTGGCTCACAGTCCGCAATGGGGGACTATACCCTATTTGGAGGAGCTCTGGCTCATTTGTGATACACGTGTTGGTGAGTTTTCATGCTCCCGTTTGTGATAGGCCTTCCCCCTTTTTGTGATTTCTGGATTTCTAGTTGATGATTTCTAGAATTTGTGTTTCACCGATTTTTGCGATTAGCATTGATATGTTTTGTCAATATTTGTGTTTTGGTGAATAATTTAAAGAATATGACATTCTTTTTGGTGTTTGAGAACATTTGAGATATTGTATGGTTTTTGTTGTTATCGGATGTATACTTGACACAGTATGGCATTTTTGTTATCATACATTTTTGGTCATATTTCTTATCCTATCTCATTTTACTTGATATTTATAGCTAGACAGATCCGTTTATTATTTTCTTCTTAAATAATACTTGGGTCAGACCGAGGTATTTCAGGTGCTCCTGCTTGACTTCTTATCAGGGTTCTTCACCTGACTTTTGGGCTAACTACTTTAGCATAGTAGTTTTTGTTAGTATACATTTGAGATAGAGACTCCTTGATGTATACTTATTCTTTTGTCTAGCACTTGTATCTATTCTTTTGTGATGTAGTGGATATAGTTTGACCACTATTTTGATGTACACTTTTATGTGTTATATTCATATATGTTTCCGCCTTTGTGATATGAATGTCTGTGACTGATTTGTGTTATGCTTATTTCTATATTTGTTTCCGAAGTCCACATAGCCACTGTGTGGTAGCTTTGAGTTTGTATTTGATATGTCAGATTTAAATGTAAGTTATATCATCTAACATATCGGTACTCGCACAAAGCAATTGCATAGATGGTCGCTCCTCAACAACCTTATTCTTCCTGCTAGTCGATGGCATTACCCCGTAGTATCCTTGGCTAGTGTGAGTATAGAGGTGGGGCGTCACATGCATGATCATATTTTTATTTTGGTCGTTCGCGGTCCATACGCGAACAGAATGTGGTGTAGCGTCGTACCCTAAAACATTTTAATATTTAAAACTTGGAACAAACACAATTGTGCTTCACACGTACACAAACATAATCTTTGCTAAATCTTTTGCATGCACGGTTGTTTGTCCTTGCATGTTCATTGCCCAACTTTTGGTGGCTTGTATTTAATGTGCGTACTATCTTTCACTTAGCAATTGGGTATATATACACACATAAGGGAACGCACGCACGCAATTAGTTCTTCTTCACCACAATTCATGTTTCAAGTTTTCTTTCTCAGCCAACTGAAAACAACATCCACCTTCTCATTACACAACAGCCCTTTATCTCTTTCCCCATCTTCTCACTTTCACCTTGATGAGGCTCGGTTGTGTTACCATGAGCATGTAAGAAGGCTAGAGAGTAGAAAGTGCTGGTAGCAAGAAATAAGAGTGGCATGCATGGCTTGTACTCAAGTACAGGCATGTACATGCAAGTGTGTGTGTCTTGGGTTGTTGCTGTGGGTATGTATGCGTGGGTGAGTTGAAGAGCATGCGTGTAGGAGAGAGAAGTGCATGCATGTGTTGGAGGGAAGGCGAGTAGGAGCAGGCATTTGCCTTGAAGATGGAAGAGGCGACATCTTTTTTTAGCCTGGTGCATGCGAAATAGAGGGAGGGGAGGCTTGATGCGTGCATTCCAGAGGGGTGGTGATGACAGTTGGGTACAGTGGCAGTGGAGTTTATGGCGGTGGTGATTGGTCATGGGTGAGAGGAGGGGAGGAAGGTGCAGATTTATTTTAAATCTTTAGGAGCTTGCGGTAAAGAAAAGAGAAGTTGGGAAAAGCACTATTCGCAAGGAAGGAATTTTCAAAAAAGTCCAAATTAATATGGACAATTGCGTGGGTGAGGATGCATTAATATTGTTCATATATATGCGCGATAGTTATAAAAAATGATATTCACTCATACGGAACCCGATTGGCACGTGGATTTTTGCGTTGTACTCATATTATCGAATACAACGTGACAGAGTAGCTTACTGACAGTTTTGGTAAAATATAAAAATACGACATATTGAAATGGATAGAAATTTAATGACATTATTTGGAGTAATAACATCGTTAAATTATTATACCTTAATTAGTTATATTTATTTGGCAAAATAAACAATGTTATATGAAAGTAAATTGAATAAAGTAATTCGGACACCTGTTTAACGGAATAAAACACCGTTCCGTTAATTAAACTAATTTGACATTTAAACAGCAGAATAAATCCCCGTTCTGCTATTTTATAGTTTTGGATATCTGATTATATATTGTAAATTGATATGCCACTTTGAATAAATGATATTTTTTTTTTTTTTTTTTTTTTTTTTTTTTTTTTTTTTTTTTTTATTTTTTTTTTTTTTTTTTTTTTTTTTTTTTTCTTTTTTTTTTTTTTTTTTTTTTTTTTTTTTTTTTTTTTTTCTTTTTTTTATTTTTTTTTTTTTTTTTTTTTTTTTTTTTTTTTTTTTTTTTTTTTTTTTTTTTTTTTTTTTTTTTTTTTTTTTTTTTTTTTTTTTTTTTTTTTTTTTTTTTTTTTTTTTTTTTTTTTTTTTTTTTTTTATTAATTTTTTTTTTTTTTTTTTTATTTTTTTTTTTTTTTTTTTTTTTTTTTTTTTTTTTTTTTTTTTTTTTTTTTTTTTTTTTTTTTTTTTTTTTTTTTTTTTTTTTTTTTTTTTTTTTTTTTTTTTTTTTTTTTTTTTTTTTTTTTTTTTTTTTTTTTTTTTTTTTTTTTTTTTTTTTTTTTTTTTTTTTTTTTTTTTTTTTTTTTTTTTTTTTTTTTTTTTTTTTTTTTTTTTTTTTTTTTTATTTTTTTTTTTTTTTTTTTTTTTTTTTTTTTTTTTTTTTTTTTTTTTTTTTTTTTTTTTTTTTTTTTTTTTATTTTTTTTTTTTTTAATATTAACTTATTTATATAATAATAGTGTTTAAATTTAATTTAATATATTATTAATCATTTTTCTAAGTTATTGTTTTAAATGAGATTTAATTTAAATAATGAAAAGAAGGATGTTTAAATAATAGCTTATTATTTTAAGTTATTTTAAATAAAATATGGTCTATCAAGAGTACGTATTGACTTAAAGAGTCTATTAAGGAGTTGGATTAAATATGGGAAGAGTTTTATAAATTGATTTGGGTAATTATAAAGGAATTTATAAATGAGTTTTAAAGAATCTGAGAAGGAGAAGTTTATTAAACGAGATTTTAGACTTTATTAAGGATGTTTTATATATGGATTGGTATTTTGGGTTTCTCCGTTTAAGTGATATTTGGGTTTGATCATTTAAAATATGATTTCAAATTAGAAAAATCTTTCTAAGTGTTGGTGAATATACCTTCCAAGTTTGAAAGTGAGATGGTTAAATATACTTATACCGGTGAGATGAGTATATGGTTATATTTTCTAAGTGTTGGAAATATAGTAGTTTATGAATATACTTATCCTGTTAAGATAAGTATATGGAAGTGATTTCCAAGTATTTGAAATGTGATTTTAAATAATGGAAATTTAATTAAAATGAGGCTTAGTGATTTCTATGGGAAATGTAATCTTTGTTTTGAATGGTTGTTTATTTGATAGTTAAATAACCAACTATCAAATCTGGACCAAAACGTAACTCTGGAAAAAACTAGGAGAAACACGTCTGTGTTTATGTGCGGCGTGGTCTTATGTGATACCTTGTTGAAAAGTTATTTAAACTTTAAAAATCCATTTGATTATGTTTCTCACGCTGGTTTTAACAGACTGACCCGGGTGTTGTTTTCCTATAACGCTCGGGTCAGACCGAGCATATTTCCAAGTTTACTTAGATATTTGAAGCTTCAGGAGATGAGCTGGAGGCCTAGAGACGTATTCACGTAGATGGTTATTTTTCCATTGAAATTATTTTTGTATTTATCAGCAATTGTGAGGACAGGTTGTTATAAATGTCCGTGCTGAATAGGTTACTATACGCTGATTGATGTCTATATATATATATATATTACAGTTTTGTTTTGGTGTAAAGATTTGTTATATAATATAGGTTATTCGTTCCGCTGTGAGATTCTGCACTTGTTGAGTTCTTCTTGTCTTCTTTCTTCTTTCTTTTCCTTAACTATCCGCATTTCCGTTCAATTTGGGTTGGACATGTATGGTTTATTGTCAGCTTAAAGTGTACAGAAAAGTGGGTCGTTACAGTCTCACTTGCATTCACAAAGTTAGCCTGACATAATATGTGGGCCAAAATTACTTTGTGAAAAAGATACAATAACATAGTATTGCATACTATACAAGTATGAGTTAGTTAAACCAAAACTAACCCGAAAATGATTGGTGAATAGGTAAACATAATCTAACCTTAACCGGTTAAACATAGACTGACATAGTATAACATAACACGAACACGAAGAACTAGTTAAACAGAGACTAGTTTCTGAATGTTCTAATATTAATTAAACAAAACTAACACTCAATACACATCTAAACACGCATACCAATATATTATACAACACATGGTAAACATCCATTAAAACATCATATGAGACCCTTACGTTGTATAGAAAACAAAAATATAAACAGTTGATATTCCATTCGACCCTAGGCAGGCCTAGGTTCAACCTACAAACAACAAGTAGCACCAGTGCACCGGTGTGATATACACCGGTGGACTGATGTAAGCTTCAGGCAGAGTTTTCTGCCTGCGGCCTGAAGCCTTTCCTCCCCCAATCTTTGCCAAATTTCATCCAGAACTTTATATTTCTGATTTCCTAAGTTTTCTACATCTCTAGGACATTATAGTACATATTCCTATCCACTTAAAATTCATGGAATCATCCCATATCATTCATTTTACCCAAATCTAACTATTTCAACATCTAAATGCAGTTAACCCAAATTAATCGTTCTAATCATTACTTAGGCAATACTTTAGTGTGATTAACTTTTCTATATATCATATTACAACAATATATTCAATTTACATATTATATATATATATGTGTGTGTGTGTGTGTTAAATTATTAACCTAACAACGATTATAGAATGATATACTTGCATATATGCATTATAATCGAAGGAGATGATCTCCACTCACCCAATCGAGTCGCCTAGCTCTAGAATTCCACAAATTAGCCTCTCAATCCTCGTTGGCCTGAAAACATTGTCGTTCTAAGATTCCTGAATCTATAAACGACTGATATCTTTGTGTAGCCCTCATCGTGCTCTTCAATGTAGTATATAAACTTCTAGGTTTTCATTTAGATTTGAGAAAGAAAGAGAAATGCCAGAGAGTGGTTGAGGAAGAAGATGGAAAACTGAAAATGTACGTGATTGAGAAATGAATTCAAATTCTTTCTAGTGGTCTGATATAACCCTCTTAATCGTTGCTTCACCCTATTGGGCTTAGGCCTATTTAAAATAATTTAAAACCCATTTACTTTCAATTCGCGTATTTCCTTCATACAGACTCTGATACCAATATACCATTCTAACCATAAGAACGAGCTCTACATGATGGCACAAGTCTTGTCCTCTAATTCCTATGTTTGTAAAATTAATTTTTTTTCCTTTTTTGTTAAAATTACCATAATACCCATAATAATACTTTCTAAATTTTATGGGGTATTATAGTCTCACTTCAAGTAGTCTGACATATACCAAACCATGTCATAAAATGGTCACATGGCCAAGTATTTAACCATATTCAAAGTATAACTCGGCAGCTTAAGCTCAATAGTACCCTTAAGTCTAAATACTATTGTACATCATTGGCATGTGATCTTCTATTTTGACTTAGTAATATAAACCTGTAGAAGACTCTCATCGAGTCATTCAACGATTGTTTCAAACAACCACAAGTATGTATCTCTTATGTGCCCCAACGGTCATGAGTAAATCATCGTCCATCGTATGGAGAGCATTGCATTCACGAGTCTCAATAGGCGTGTATATACTTTTCTCGATACATCTTGACTAGAAACATTTAAGAAGTATTTATTTATATGTGTATGTGTATATGTATGTATGTATGTAAGTATTGATGTGCACGTAAATGTGCATATATTTACACCCATATTTTATCTATTTTTATTTAAATAAATTTCAGATTTGGGCATTTTAACATGTTTAAAACCAAAATTCAATTATTTTCAAATCATCATATATTCATCTTCATTCAGGGGCAAAATGGTCATTTTTGTGCACGTGTCAATTTGAGAATTTTTACTTGGACATTTTTTATGATTTTTATAGGAAATTTTGATGCATATGGAAGAGGGTTTCATGAAGATATATGCATGCACAAGGGAATACAAAGGAATGAAGAGGAAATAATTCAAGCTCATGATCATGAAGGACTCCACCCACTTACCTAAATCTATAATTAGAAGCTAAATGACAACTAAGTGGAGGTTAAAGTTTCATGCACATTTAATGATGGATTAATTAGTAGCTAATGGTTACTTGGTGGCCACACTTCCTAAAGGGTATTTTGGGAAGCACCCTAAAAATTGAATTAGGTTTTTATGCATGTATAAATAGCCCTCTTATGTACATCTAATTATCTTCCACTCTCTTATATTAGTTAGGAAATCAAAAATGAAAGTTGTAAGCTCTATGTTTCATGAAATAAAAATGACTTCCTAGCCTCTTTCTCTTCTCTTTCTACTTGTTTTTCTTTACTTTATGTTGATGTTTATCTCTATGCTTTCTTTTATTTCATTTTTATAGCTTAGATTTACATTCATGCAAGTAGTGTAGCTTTAATTTTTTTGCAAGTAGTTAGTAGCTAATCTCTTTTTCTTTCTTTGCTTAGTTTCATTTCTTGCTTTTTAATGTTGAAATTTACAAGTGTTGATTTGATAACACAAATGAGTAGCTAAACCCCTTCAATTTAGGGGTAATGAAGCTCTCTAACTTTATATAATTTCAACTTTTCTATGGTTAATGATCTCTTTTATTTGTGCTTCATGAGTGTAGACTTTGATGTAAGTTTATACAAGTGGGTTTAATAGCTTATGTTGCTTTTGCAAATGAGCTATTCTTATTCAACATAAACACAATTTACATCGTCATTTGCTAATTGATTTTTGATTTTGAAAAGAAAGTAAAAACAAAGTTTGATGATCTATCTTACTAATTACAATAGTAAATAGGTCATACTTAAAATAGCTTTTGCTTTGGCTTCATTTTCATGGGAATTTATAAGTGGTATAATTGTTGTATTATAGTTTGATGGTTTTAGTTATGTTAATTAATAACATAAATAAACCATACTTATGATCAATGCAACAATTATTTCACTTAATATCATAACTAGAGATCATAAATTATTTGTTTGTTGATTTACAAAAATATGAGAGTGGATTTGCCTCTAAATTGTTATCTAATCTCATAGTTTTTAAATCTCATTTTAATTCTAGTTTTAGCTTCATTTTGCTTGTAGTTAACAATTTTCTCTCACTTTGGTCTAATTTAATTAAATTGATTTTTAAAATCTAAAACAATTCCCTGCGGATCGACCTGTACTCGCCACGTACTAACTTTTGTACACCATGCGCTTGCGGTTAATTTTTATTATAAATTTTTCGGTGATTTTCTAAACCATTAGGAAATTCACCGAAAAACAAGTTTTTGGCGCCGTTGTCGGGGAATAGTTTTGATTTTAATTTTCTATTCTTTGAATTATTTGATTTTTATTTGTGTGTGTTTTGTGTTTTGTGCTTGCATTTTGTTTGTGTGTTTGTTGTTGTTGTTTTCTAGCTGTTTTGTTCATTTTCATTTCATATTTTAAAAAAAAATAAAAAAAAATACACAACTTCAATTGAAAAAGAAAAAAGATTTCATTCCATTTCAATTAGATTTACAATTTTAAAGCTTCAATTTACAATTCACTGTTTACAATTTACAATTCACTGTTTCTATTGAAAAATCACTGTTGCTTTCTTATTCCCCTCTCTGATTTGCTCTGCCTTCCTTCCATTGCCATTGTTGTGCAACCCCCTACACATAATCATCAAACTACTTGCTACCTTCCTCCCACAAAACAACTGCTGCTTGCATATCAATACACACCGAACCACTGCCTTTCACTCCAGTGCACCTGACACTTGCTCCAACTCCACTATCACAATACACAATACACCATCACAATACCACTTGCTGCAACTCCATTACTGGACACCCACCATATCACCGCATCTCTTCCATAATACAAACTATATTCTCTTCACTAACCACATACCATCTTCCTTAATACAAGACAGTCATTCATACTTGTCCATTCCTGTCAGTCAACCATATTCAAACAACCACTATATTTACAAACTTCTGCAATAGTGCACTGTCTCCATCTAACTGCAGCTTCACTTCACAACCACACAGCTATAGACATCACTACCATTCAACTAACCACAACAATCCACCTAGACACTGCCATAACAAAACTGCCACAGTAACCACTACTGTGCACACCAGATACAACAACTTCTCCTCATCAAACTTCAACCACCATAACTACATACATTACCATCATCTACCAGTGACTGACTACCAGTACATTACCTCCAAGCATCACAGCACACCCCCTTCTACCATACATACAACTACCCGCCAATTCATCAATACAAGACCATCTCATGCCCATACTACAACACATTTACCCATATCTAAAAAATGCATAACTCCTAATCCCAATCACAAAACATCACTGCCTTACTTCAGTCTTCTATCAGCCCTTCACACGCCAGCACACTTCGCCACAACAACCATAATTACCTAAACTCCACCATGAATCCTGACCACGCAACACCAAAAGTCGTAGTCGCGAGCATTGACCACCCTCAACCTCACCGCGACTCCAAATAGCTCACTACAAATAGCGCCAACACTCCATCGCCTCCAGCAGCACGACGACCCAAATACATCCACTTCGAACCAGCCAGCGATCAACAACCGGAGCAACCCAAATTGACAATCGAACCACCGCATATAACCACAATCGAGCTCTACAACCAAAACGCAACCCGAAACTCCCTTCTTCACCAATCGAGCTCGAACTTGAATTCAAAGCCACTGCAACCTATATTGAATCGCGACAAAAATCTCCCAGTACCCAATCATCACCATAGTCGAACTCACAAGTCGAACAACTCATTCTATTAGAAGTATTGGAAAATCATTTCGTTTGATAATTTGATATGGGAATTGTTTGCGAGAAAAAATTCGTATTAACTGAAGTGGTTTGGGGAAGTTTTCTCTCTCATTTTCTTTCTTTAGCGCTTTTGTTTTTCTCTTTATTTTTAAGTGGGCCGGGCCCTAGTGCGCTAAAAAAACTTCTTTTCTTTAGTTTTTGTTTAGTTTTTATTTTCTTGTTTAAGAAAAAAAAGGGTAAGCAAACAAAAAAGAAGCAAAATATGTGTTTGTTGAATTTGCTTGCCTTTTGTTGTGTTCATTTTTCTTTTTGTTTTATTTAAAAAGAAAAAGGTTTCAATTTGTTTGATTTTCAAATTGTTTGTTTTTTTATTTAATTCCTTCTTTAAAAAAAATTGTATATATTTTGCTGTTGACTTCTTTTCAGGTTGACAAAGCAGAACAGGAGAAAACTTGCTTGCTATAAAATAACTGCTTGCTTGCTTAAAAAAATTTGCCACTTAAAATAAATTCTACACGCTATGGTATCGTACCATTTTCCCTTGTTTTATTTGAATTGCATTGCTGGTTGCTTGCATTTGCATTTATATATAAAAAAAATTCGAAAAACCAAAAAAAACAAACTTTATTTTAGTTGCATTGTTAATACACGTTTAATTTCTTGTTTTGCATGCATATCATCTTATTTTATTTTCTAAGGGTAATACCCCAATTCACATAAGGTGAAGGATTTCATCACCCTTTGCTTAGCTCACAAATCACATTTCATTGTAGAATTTGACTAATAATAAAGGTTAGACATTCGACTTAAGGGTGTCGCGAGCTCATCTAGGGCTTAATTGTATCTTCAAAATTGTTTTCTTTGAACAATTTTATTTTTTGGTGTCTAGGCTACGGCAGAGTAATAACCATTTATAAATATTACGGTGATTCGTAAATATTATAATGGTTGTTCCTCTGAAGGTACTTAAACCTTCGGCTGCATTGCTACGGTGATTCGTGGTGCACCGATAACCCCTGCATGTTACCTGGCTGAGAAATATTAATGTTGATTTAAGACAAAGTGTGATTATACAATTTTGGGTTAGGAGCTACTAAGGACAGAAAACTGTAATTAAGTCATTTGCATTCATTTAGTTGCATTAGTTCATGCATATTTAATAAAAACAAAAAAAAATACAAAAAAATTGTAAATTTTACTTTACTTAGTTTTTAACCCAAAAAAATAATCCTTTTTCATTTCCAATGAAAAATTTCAATCAAAAACAAATATATATATATATAATATTTTCAAAAACAAACAAAATTGAAAAACAAAAACAAAAATCAAATTTCCTTTTTCTAAAAACAAAAAAAACAAAAATCCTTTTGGTAAATATTTGAAAGTTTGAACTTTCAGAAACAGAAAAAATACAAAAACATATAAAAAAAATTGAAAAGCCAAAAATCAAACTTCTCTTTTGAAAATAAATTTCACTTGGTAAATAGTTTTCTTCCTTGTAAAAAAAACAAACAAATTTTTCACTTTGTTTTTCAAATCTTCTTTCATCCTCTAAACTCGATTCTAACTTCTTTCTCTTCTCGACTTTCACTTGTGCATGAGTACTTGGACTCGTGACACGACAACAAATCGTTGGACTCGCGACTCAACAATTAAAAGTTTAACTCGAACAGACAATCCTTCTGAAATAGCGAACGAGAACGCCCCTCGAACTCTTATGGATAGAATCTTTCCCGATAGAGTTTCTATTCCATCTTGCATCACGTTACCCGCCCCTACGGGTAACCATTTCGAAATTCATTTGAACCATATTGCCACGCTTCCAAAATTTGGCAATTTCGAGCACGATGACCCATACATTTTCTTGACTAAATTCGAACAAGTTTGCGCAACCATTAAACTCCAACAACTTTCCAATGATGGAATTAAACTTCGATTAATCCCATTTTCTCTTATGGATTACGCTGAAAATGGTTGTACAGCTTACCATTGAACTAGATTAAAACTTGGGAAGAATTCGTAAAAGCTTTCTTAAAAATGTTCAACCCCGTGGAAAAAATGAGTAGAATCCAAAACGAAATTGTAAATTTTCATCAATTCAAGGGAGAACCATTTAGAAAATATTTTAAAAGATTCAAAGATCTTTTCATAAAATGTCCACACCATAACTTCGAAAAATGGATGACTTGCCAAATCTTATATGATGGACTCGAAAACAGCTCACAAACCATGCTCGAATCAATGTGCCAAGGCAACTTTCTTGCCCAATATCACAACGATGCTCGGCAATTTCTTGAAAACCTCGCCGAAAAATCATCCCAATGGGAACGTTCGAAGAAAAAATCAATTTACTCACGATCGAGTGCACACTCGATAGGATCTTCTTTTGCTTTGGAAGCTAAGATCAACGCAATGATTAAAAAATTCGATAACGTTTTCTCATCGAATCAAATGAACCAAGCTTCCCAACCAATGTGTTATAAATACAATGATCCTAATCATAGAGCCGATCAGTGCCCCAATTCCGTCGAACAAATCAATGCTTTCAGTAAAGCAAAAAATGACCCATTTTCTCCAACGTACAACCCTGGTTAGAGAAATAATCCAACTTTTTCTTAGAACCAAAACAATTCCACCACGAATACAGTTCGTCCAAATTTTCAAGCATTCCTGAATAATGCTTCGAATCCTCCCTTTCAGCCCAACAATTTTCAACCAAACTTTGTGGCTCCGTCTCATAATCAACCATAACAATCAAATTTTCAACCAAATTCAGCTCATCCTCCCCAAGACGATAAACGTTTAAGTTCACTTAAGAAAACTCTTGAAACATTGGCCAAAGCAACTACTCAAAGCCTTCAATCAAATAGCAATTTGAAAATTTTATTGACCTAATATATGCAAAACACAAACCAATCGATTGTAAAACTTGAAATGCAAATGAGTTAATTAGCCACGTATGTAAGTGAACGCGACGAGGAACATTCCCAAGCCAGCCCTTTCCAAATCCCAGAAATCAAAACGCAAATTCAAATCAAGCCCATGTTGTTCAAGACAGCAACGTCACCCAATTGAATGCTATCACAACTTTACGTTCCGATAAACAAATCGATAATCAAGTCGTTAACCCAAACGATTTACCGAAAACCTCTCTCGACACTTCTAAAACAACGAACGAATCCGAACAAAACGTGGAGCCAAACGTTGAATCGAATGCCAATCAAAATACCGAGGAGTACGAAAAGCCACGCACTTTATAAGCTGCGCACTAAATTTCAAAATACCAACTCTTCACATTGTCCGAAGATTAGGCAACACCGAGGAGCATGAAAAGCCATGCACTCCATAAGTCAAGCACTGACTCTTAAATCTTAAACTCCTCACGTTGTCTGAAAATAGGCAGCATCGGGGAGCACTAAAACTATTCCGGATTGACGGGTCATATCAGTCCCAAAAGCTACGCATTTCATAACCTACGCATTAACTCCCGAATCTATGAAATCATGCTCCTAAAGCATAAACTCCTCACATTGCCCGAAGCTAGGCAACATAGAGGAGCCCCAAAACCGTTCCGAATCGACGGGACATATCAATTCTAAAACCTGCGCATCCCGTAAGTCGCGTGCACTTTCTAGTCCCGAAATTGCCCCTGCAATGCCAGGGAACTTATCAATATAGGAATAACCAAAATCAAGACCCTCCAACTGTTGGAAACAATGAGCATGACTCCAACCAAACCTAAGTATGAGAGATTATAACATTAAGCGTTGACAACATGTACCTGCCCATAGTCAACTTATTGGATGTGCACATCTCAAACGTGCATATGTCGCATTCCTACCAAAATGTCGCAAAAACTTGGACTACTTGCTCAAGTCACAAAACTAATGAAAAAAGAAAAATCAAGCTATGATTTTGAGTGTTAATGTGCAGACTATTTAAACCGTAAGTTACCAGTCATTTGTCAATTGTTCAAAGTAAACAACCCTGTGAACTAGGGGGCATACACCGGCACTTAACTAAAAACGCTTGAAAATGATAAGTTTACAAGTGCACTTAAATAAAAACACTTGAAAACGATAAGTTCACAAGTTCTGTTACTCTAAACGAAGAGTTGTTACTCCAAATAAAGGTTTCGGTAGTAATGACAAGAAATGGATAAGTGAAAACAAAAGCAAGCACAAGTGCACAGGACATATATGAACAAACAAATATGGGTACAGTAAAAATATCAGTGTATTGCTTATAATTTTCTTTATATAGGGTCAAAATGTGGGGGGCGTACCCACACAATATCGGCCAATAAAAGGAAAATACACACTCCATAACAAAAACACAAAGTGCAGACTCTGCACTTGAACAAAATGACTCAAAAAGAACCAAAACAAGATTGGTCTCCACACAAGCTCCTCGGTGCTTCCACCGCTCCCCTTTCCGCCCTTTGTTTGCAGTTTCTTCCTCGTCTCGGAAGTGGTGTCGCTTCAACGAACTCCTCGGTGGCTATGTCCACCTCTTGCTCTGCAGCCTTCTTAGAAGATTCTCCCTTCGCTTTGCGCTTCCGTGATTTGCGGGAGCTCTTCGAGGCTTTGATTGCTTCAAACTTCTCCTTCTTGCCAGTGACCAATTCATGTTGAGTCTTACGAGGCTGCTCCATTTGAACAACCTGCTCCTTAACTTCCACCGCTGTTACGTCACCTTCAAAGATACAGAAGGGCCATCCAAGCCGTGTAGCATGGCAATCTTTTCGGACTCCGGCCCTAGCTACGAGCCAGACACGGATGTGGAAACTAGAACAGGAAGGGAAATGAGCACGGAGGCTGTGGAAATAGCAGCAGGTCCGGGCGCCAAGTAAGCTGGCACGTCAACAGGAAGGGTAGACGGACCTATAAGATCAAAAACGAAAGAATTAAATTCTTCCTGCTCTTGCGGCGTAAGATGGAAGCTCCCGAACTCGGAGGAAACAAGAACATTACCTGCACCAGAGGAATGGTCAAGAATGTCAACTTCATACTCACCGCCTTTGCCTTCTTTCGATGGTTCCACTACCTGAGGAAAAGTCTCAAGTCCTGAACTTGTTGGCGGGTCGTAGGGCTACTCTGATGGTTCGCCGATGCCAGAAATAAAAGGTGTAGCGAGCACTTCGGCGGCAGATTTCATGACAGCATCGGCGGTTTCTTTCTCTCTTTCGACTCATAGAATTTCCCGGCCCTCGAGCAACGCTTTCTTTGATTCTTCATTAAGGTAAGCATCCTCCAACTCCTGCTCAGTGTAGACGTTACTACTATCAGAAAAGCAGGACAAGATTTCTTCCCATACCGAAAGCAAGAGTGCGTGGGAATTTCTGGCCCAAGTAGCCAAGACTCCCCTGGTGCAACAGAGAGTTAACGTATAAGTTTAGGATGGTCTCGTCCATTTTTTCCATCTTCCTCTCGAAAGCACTTTGAAGCTCCAGATAATCCACCGTAATGGCGGTCTTTTCAACCTCAATGCAAGACTTATCTGGGCTAAGCTGCACAACTTGGTCTTGTAATCGGGCAATCATTGCAGCCTGATCAGAGATAGTCTTGTTGTGCCACTCAACGATAAGGTCATGGTCGGAGATAGTTTTCTTCTGGGCTTCGATCGTTGCACTACAAGCAGCCACCTCTTGTTTTAATTTCGCCTCCTCGGCATGAGCCTTTTTTATCTCGTCCCTATAGACGATCTCAATTCTTCCGTGAGCCTCTTTCACTTCTTTCAACAAGTCTGCGTTCCTTTTGCTCTCTTGCAGCGCCGCTTCTTTCTCCTCCTCCAGCTGTTTAATCCTAGCATCGCGTTCTGACAGCACTCTTTCAAAATCATCCTTATTTGACTCAAATGAGAGGATTTCTTGGTAGTTGTTGCGGTTGGTATTTGCCAGCTGCTTACACAATTATTCCCACCCTTTGGCCTGGTCTAAATCGCTTTGAATAGCCTGAAGATGTGGTATTTAAGAATCTCTACGAACTGGATAGAGATCGTGATCGAACTTAACTCCCCTCAGAAACCACCCGGGGAGCACTGCCTCAAGCTTGGGGGGACCCGACGGAAGAATATAGGTAGGTCTCCGATGGGGACACGAAGCGTCGGGGGAAAGCACAATGAAAGATGGTGGGATGCAAGTTAAAGGCGAAACAGAGGCAGAAGTAACAGGGATTTCTTGACCCGTTGAGGAGTGCGTTGGAGCAAAAGCTTGCTATTCTCATACCTGCCTTTGTATGATCGACCCCAATCTTTTTCATCTTGGCAATGGGTTTCGGCCTCCAGATCCTTTCTTCTCCTGTACTCTTCCTTCGTTTCTCGGGGCTGATAACGGCCGGAAGGACGCTTAGACCAATGCTGGGAATCGATAAATTCTTCGAAGTCATCATAGAGGCCATGTTCTCTCATCATAACTAACACGAAGAAAAAATAAAAAAACTTAGTAACGAGGCATAAAATAAGTAGGATGTGCGAAAGCAGGTGTAATCCAAGTGAGATGTGCAATGAGTTTCGGGGAAGTCCTAAAGCGTCAACGCAAACCAAATCTTGCAGTCGTCGTAGGCAGAATCGGGCTAACTTCAGGCGCAATACCGCTTGAACGAGGCAGAACCTCCTCGAATTTGAAATCCTCCCTCATAAGCGCGTCAAAATTGACGTAGACATTACTCAAATCTCCAAATTTCACGCCAGCATCTTTACTCGGAGAATCCTGATGCTCTTTAATTTCTGAGGCATTGTCTTTATCGCTCGTATCTAGAGGAGGTGAGCTTGGAAGGACGGGACTCATTTCCGGAGTCTCATCGCACGATTCTGAATCCCCATCATCGGATTTTGCGTATAAGTCATCACTAGGGGTGGACTCATCGCTACTACTCTCGAGTTCCCCCTCCTCTTTCTCTAAGCCTATTGCGGCCTTGCCTTCCCTATGTTGGAACTCCTCTTCTCCCTCTTCCGGGATTGGAGGCATTCTGACTGGGCCAACTAACTCCGGTCGCAGTAGCATCTCCTCTTTCGCAGGCCTCTTCGGCCGATTCCTTGGAAAAGTCCTCTCTCTCTCTTGAGCAGTGCCTTCATCGTAACCGTGAGAAGAAGTAGATCATGTGCGAACTCTGGATCGAGCAGAGGAGGGGACTTTAACTTGGATAGTGGATCTCCCCGGATGCAGTAATCCGTATCGGAGCAAGTTTTCATCGGTCAACAAAACTTTGACGGACCTTTCCTCAATGTCAATAGCCGTTAGGGTTTGAAAATCTTCATCAAGAGATACGTCCCTATTTGGCCTTGGGATAACTGCAAGAAGTATACGGCTTGTTAGAAACTCCATAACAATGCGTCAGAACTCGATAAGTATGAAAAGGAACTTACCCCCTATCGTTCAAAGACGATTAAACCCCTCGGGGCATCTAACGAAGAAATACTGCGCCTTGAACTAGGACAAGTTGCTCTGTAGATGCAAAATGATTTTTCAGTTCCTTTAAGCTTCAATCAGGATCAAAGATGGACATTCATTTCTCCTTTTGAACGACAAAAAATGCCGCAACTCATCAAAGCCTGGAGCGCAGGTGAACGTTTGCATGAAAAGAACGTGCAAGCAATTTAATATAGCATAACCATTGGGATGAATCTGGAATGGGGAAATGCCTAAGTTTGAAAAAGTCTAGTGTAGAAAGTTGTTAAAGGGGGGCACGGCTCCATTCAAACACATATACCGATGGCAAGCGGTATATCCCGTAAGTGGCATGTGAGCAAACTCGTTCTTCTCAGGTAGACGTACGTCCTCCTCTGGTATACAATGTTGCATGCAGACATTGTGCAGAACTTTAGCGGAAACCACCGAAGAAGCTCTCTCTAGCGGGTTGAGTAGAACTCTAAAATTAGGGGGTGTTCGGTCCAAGACCGGACCAACTGGCCATATTCAGCTTGCGAAGTGGAAGGAGAAAGGGCGACGGATGATGACTCGGCTGCCGAAAGTGTTGGGCTTCCCCCGCTCGATTTATAGCGCGAAGATGGGTGCTTCATTCTAAAACATCGGAACTCCCATTCAAAACGATCGGGTGATTCTATTCTAAATTAATAATTTCAACTACAACACTTGAGTTCCGAAGAGATACTGATTTGTGCCAAAACAATGGAGTTCAAGTATGCACCGAGGCAAGTGTAGTGTGTTGTCTATGGGGGTGAGCTCGATGTCCGAAACACTTCAAACGCTCTATCCCGTGTAGATAGTTCGCTCGTAGTGGGAAAGGAAAAGGATTTCACGTATCGTTTTCATTTGTTTTTACTTCCTCTACACTTACCCATTATTGATCAACGATCAATAACAGATCCATTGTCCGAAGCGACGCGGAAAGTTCTTCTCATTCCAGGGACAACGAGAGTGCAAAAAGCAAGCCAGATAAGTCCAAATCTTCCGAAAAAGCAAGGACCAATCCACAGTGTGTCGTGCAATATCAGCTATGGAACTTGGCACAAGTCAATTGTGGCTTAATGGACAAAGATAGCAAAATGTGTCAAGCACCAGACAAGGCCCGAATGTCGTTCCAAGAGAAACTCAAGACTTGATTTACTATCTTCCTCCATTAAGCCTCAATTAACTCAAACTTCTCACGACCAGCATCGCAAATGCAAACTCGCCGTCAAATTGTTAAAATGAACACTGTGATTAGAAAACCCACGTCAGATTGAACTCTAAAACCCAGAAGTAATCCAAGACTTAGAATCGGCAAGCTATAATTGGGTCAGTGGCGAGCTAAGTGCATGGATTGGTGGCGATCTAAGGTAATGGCGAATTAGGGTTTCGGAGAGAGATGGTCTGAGAATTACCAAGAAAGGTCATGGCATATTGCTAGAAGTAATCACGGCGGACGACTAGGCTAGCTCACTGGAAATGGATGGGTCGAAGCACTAAGAAGGATCGCATAGGGATTGGATCGCACGAAGACTCGGGTCGTGTAAATGAAATGAACTTGCTCGGCTCGAATAGAAGAATGGATCGGCTCAAATAGCATATATAGGTGGATGTGAAAAAAGCAGAAAAAAATACTCTAAGTCATTAGGTCGCTAGCAATCCATCATCCATGGATCGCTAGCGACCCTTATCGTTGAAGGCAAAGATGCTCGGGCAAAACTAGCTTAAGTCATCAGGTCGCTAGCGATCCATGGATGATGGATAGCTAGCGACCCATGAGGTTGGAGGCAAATTTTTCTCAAACTTGCACTGCAACATCTACCCATCATTTCAAAGTATACCGGGAAGCTATGGAAAGAAGTTTGATCCATTACGATAAGCAGTAGCGGTCGAGACCGAAACTGGCTGATCAATAGCGTAACCTGCTATGTATTTGCAAAACTCTAATATGATTACTTAGAATCCAATAAACAGATTTTAAAATCGATAACTTCCCGAGCACGCCTTGTTTCCCACGAAGACGTACATTGGGGGGCAAATGTTATCTGGGTCTTTAACCCATCAGGATCCAAAGGAAGACAGAATGACTTAATGAAGTCAAAATGGCTTAGAACCCATCCAAAAGGGTTAAAGCAACAAGTTAAAGAGAGCCAAGTCATGTTACTAGAGCAACGACTGAATTTGACTAAACCAAGAACCCAGTGCCCGTTCAGCCCGATCAGTAGCTAAGTACAACCAGCTAGTAGATCGTCATCAAAATGGAGCAACGTGCAACGACATAGAGCATCCTACACATCAAAGTCCAGAAATACACTAAGTCTATGGATCTCTAGCGATCCATGCATTATGGATTGCCATCGATTCATACTTCATACTTGGATCACTAGGTCGCTATGGCATATGGAAAAAAGGAAGCATGATAGAAAAAGTGGAAAATATGTTAAGTGTATGGATCGCTAGCGATCCACACACTATGGATCGCCAACGATCCATGCTTATCCATGGATCCTCGGTGAGCTAACTAGGTAAAGCAATGGAAATAGGAGCTAAGTAATTAGCTCGCACGCAAGCTAAGTCTATGGATCGTTAGCAATCCATGGTTTTGGCTCGGGTTACGAGCTAAGCTCCTTTAGATCATCCTGCGTCCATCTGCAAGTGACTAACAAGCGGGTTTGGCTCAGAGGCTCTCCGATCTCTATAAATACCATCCTATCTGCAACATAAACTGGATCTTCTCCGGACTGGTAGCTGAAGCTCTGCTGGAAACTTTCTTCACTCTTCATCTCCCTCACAACAATCTCCAAAGGGATTCACTGTGATTCTCCAGTGGATTCCAACTCTAGGGATTCAATCTAGCTAAGGACAATCAAAAGCCTTGTAATCAAACACTACTAGTAACAGCAATCAGTCATAATAAAACTATAAGGTGGACGTAGGTTTCGTTAACAACTGAACCACTATAAAAATCTCCTTGTCTCCTTTCTTTTACTGTTCTTTTCTATACAAATTATCTGTATTATTTCTCTATGCAAATAGGGCTGGTGCTTTCATACTCAAACCAGGGTGCATTAGGATCAACGATGTGATAAATGCAAGCGGCAACAAGGGAAAAGTTGTTTTTGCCTTGGAATTTCTACTTCCATACCTTATCGACGACGCGCACGAGTCTATTTTTGGACTTAATTCCATTTTTGTGCTTGAAATAAGCCTCCTTATGCATTTTGTGCATGGAAAATTTGGAATAAATCCGGGTTAGCGAGGAAATTTCCACTATACTACAGGAATAGGAAGATTATAGTGTGGTAAGAATGTTAAATTCTCTACCTAAATTCTTTTTTCCAACATAGGAGTAAAGTTTAAAAAACGATTTTTCGATGCGTTAGATTGTTGGATGGTAGAAAGTGGATGCAAAATTGGTTGCTTCATACTTCTATTCGTAGGAGTATGGGAGTTTTGGTTGAAAAGATTTTTCATAAGCCACATATATATAGAACTGGTAATATATATGTAGGTTGTTTGCATCATGTTTCCAAAAATGTTTTCAAAAGAAATGCATTTATATAGGAGGATCTGACTTAGAATCATTCTTCATATATATTTTATATATGGTGATACAATAATACACTATGCACTTGTGCACGTTTGGTTGTACACTCATTGTTTGTGTAGTTTAGGATAATTAGGAGCTAAAACAATGACTTAGTCGTTGGTAAAATTTTGGGGACAAAAATTTTTTTAAGGGGGGAAGAATATAACATCCCGTAATTTGGCATTAGTTATTTAATTAGTTAGTTAATTAATTTAGTTCCAAAAATAGAATTTGTGCAAATGATAGAATTTGACCATTGAACTTGCATTATAATGTTCGTGATGAAATTCTGAGCAACTTTTATATTTTGAGTTTTGCGATTGGAGTCCAATTGAAGAAGTTACGGACGAAAAACGAATTCAGAACGAAAATAAATAAATAAATAAATAAATAAGAAAATTTAATTAAATTAACCCAGGCCCGTAGGTCGACCCACCGTCATGGGTAGTCGACCAGTGGCGGTCGACCCCTAAGTGGGGGTAGTCGATCGTTCCCTATGTGACGGCTAGGGTTAGCCTAAGCCCAATGGCCTAGATTTAATATATTACGATCTGATGGTTACCTATAAATTCAGGCCTAAACCTCCCTTCCCTTCTCATATTTTTCTAGAGGTAGTAGTAAAGCTCTGCCATTTCTTCTTATCTACTTTCTTTCTAAATTATAAAAACAATATATTTATATCTATATTCATACAAATTGGTGAAGAATACAAATCTAATAAAAAGGAGAAGGGAAGAGTATGCGTATTTGAGGTAATTTATATATTTATAAATATATTTGTGTCTATTTTCTCTTCCAATCTCAAATCTCTTCTTAGATATGTAATTCTAATATATGTATATACCCTTTTTTATACATATTTCTTAGATTAAAAAGGATTTGGAGATGAATCAAAGGTTCTACTACAGACCTGAAGATTTGGATTGCTTTTAAAAGGTGAGTGAAATTTTTTATAGATAGTTATAATATGAAAATCATCTCGTTGGTGTTTATTTGATTATTATACCTAACTGATAATTGTATATGAGTTGTAGGCAACAGATTGAATATAATCTAAATATAATAAATATCGCCTATATATTCTTGTTTATGAATTGATTTAGAATTGTTTACAACCTGATCTGGAAATCAGTCCCAAAAGTATGAATTTAGAATATTGATTTGAATAAAATCTATCCCAGATTGAAAATAGGCTGTATAATAATGTTATGAATTTGGATTATTATCCTAATCTTGTTGGAATGTAAACTTTTCTACGTTTGGAATTATTGGAATTTAGATCCATTTAATATTGGTAAATTTGTTTGATTTCTTTCTCTTTTTGGAAAAATACAGCGTTTGATCTTACAAGGAATAGATGCAAGTAGAAAGAGAAAGAGATATGTAAAGTATGAATTCATTGTAGTTTACACTGTCTATTTCATTAATAAAAAGAAATGATTATTTCTTGTAATTTCAAACGATGTAATCTTTTATATTTTAAAGTTAAATCTTTTGTTTTGGACTAATTTATGGAAATTATAGCGGATAATCATTTTAGATATGATTCCAACAATGGAATATGGAAAAGAATATTTTAGTGAAGATATATTTGATAAAAGTATATATTTGTATGTAATTTACCGTGCTTATAATAATTAAAATAAAACATAGCTAATAATGATGCTTACACGTAATATTCGCATTTATGATAACTAATTAATGGAAAAGGAATTTAAAAGGTTGTAATTCCAATAAATGGGAAATAAATGGTAATAAATATGGGAGTTGCAATATTTTGATAGGGTAATGGATTAATGAGACTGATAAATAAAGAAGTTGAATTAATAACTATGGAATTGTTAAAAAGATTACTAATTTGAAATTAGTAATAATACATAAATGTCTTAGGAAATGTTCGTTAGGAATTTATGGATAAACTGATATTTATGAGCATTAAAATAGGATTTATGGGTAGATAAGTATTTAAGGTAAATTTTATTGCCTTAAATAAAAAGGGAATTAGTAAGCTAAGTCCAATCTCTACCTAAGATAATATAAGTAAAGACTTAGGATGGTTAATTGGACTTAGTAAGTTAGTGATGCGATGTCAGTAGAGTCACTTGGCGGAAGACTGCTCTTCACTTTGAGGCTGCCAACAGTCGGGTGCACTTACTACTAATGTCAGATATCACTAATCCTAGGACCCGTGACGACATGAGAGATTAGGTATTCTTTCATAATTGAAAAGTATTGAATGGTCCAAATTTTGAATTAGGAGTAGTGAATGATATCTCCATAGGGGTTCCCTTTGGTTTAAGGTATTAAGTGGATGTAGGGTTCGCCTTTCTCCTAAAATGAAGTGTTAAGTAACCAAGTGAGATTCCAAATAAATAAGTATGTCTCTAAATGGGTTTACTTTAGTTTTGAGGTATTAAGTGGCTATTTTAGGGCATGCCTCCCTACGAAAGAAGTAACCTAATGAGATTCCATATTTATAATTAAGAGTGATAGTAGATATCTCGAGAAGGGTTCGCTTCGGGTTTGAGGTATTAAGTCACTGATCTGAAGGTTCGCCTCTTTCCTAAAATGAAGTATTAAGTAACCTAGTGAGATTTCAAGCGATGTCATTTGGATAGTACCAGTGAGGAGTCCGCCTTGGGCTTAAGTATTAAATTACAAAGGTCTACCTATAAATAGGTGTTATATGGTCAGGGGTCTGCCTAGTCCTTATTAATGAGGTATTAAGTGGCTTGGGTACAGTCTCTCACATTTTTAAGGCCGTGATAGTACCAATGAGGAGACCGCCTGGGGGATATGTGTTAAGTGATGAGGACCTTTGTAGAATATAGCTATTAAATGGATAGAAGTCCACCTATTCCTTTTTAAAAGGTATTAAGTAGCATGGGTATTATCTCTTACATGGCTACGATTCTACTAGGAGGAGGTGGTAGTTGGACATTAAATGTCGAAAGCCTTAAATAGTGGTTAAAGGTCTTTGTAGCTAGGACCTACCGGCCATTGATAACATTGTTAGAAAACCACCTTGGGAATAGGTATTAAATGATGAGGTCTACCTTGATTGAGGTCTTAAATGGTAGAGTCTACCTATTTCTTTTTAAAAGTATTTTGTGATGATTATAGAAGCCCGTTTCATATTTAGAAGTATTAAGTGGCAAATGGGTTTGAAAGTATTGGATGGTTGATAAAGCTTCATCGGTATTTTATACCTTACGAAGGGGTAGGTAAGTAATCGTGTGTGCAATGCAAGGTTAGGTTAGAATTGCTAACCTTAATAGACATAACTATTAAATGGAAGCCAATCGGTAAACTTATGTTAGGACAGTTCATAGATTTTCCACTCACCAGAACATTGTTCTAACCCCCTCGTTATTACAACCCATAGAATAGATTTAGAGGAACAGGTCATTGGAGCTGGATGTGCTTTGTTGTTGGAGAAGTCTTCTTTTCTCTCATGCTTGATGTTGATGTGATAATCTGTTATCCAAGGAATACCATAAATACCAAGGTAGTAGTCATAGTCAGTATTCATATCCTGTTATTGTTTCCGCTGTGTGTTTAGATTTCTATCAATCTCCGATAATGCTAATGCTTATTTACAAGTACCAAATCCAACGATCTGTGCTTTGATAGACTTGGGTTTTGATTTTTGTCGAAATTTACACCCATTAAGGTGCGGGTTGTTACATTCTAGCTTCGCAACTACTTGGAGGATCACCTTTGATTTTATAGAGGGAAGGTTTTTATCAAAATAGGATACAAATGAATGAATATAATTTTGATGTTGTTTCGATCTGATATTTTCCGCCTAAGGGGAATGTAGGTTGTGGTTATGATAGAAGAAAGGGAGAGAAAGAAGTACCTAAAAGAAGGAGGGGTAGTGTGGCTTTTATGGAGAGAGAGTAAAGAATAAATTCTCTCCTTGGTTTACTCCTCCTTTGTTACCATTACAAGATCCAACTTTTGGACCTTTTCCTACTTCCTTGCTCACCTATAGCTAGCCATATTAAAAGGCTATGCAAAACTTAAAATATTTCAAACCCATTTGGCAATTAATCACATTTAAATTTAATTTAAATTCACATCGGTATCATATATTGATTCGTACATATATAACTTATCTATATACACCCAATTAATTACTAATAGCACTGTATATATCAAATAAATAAATAAATATTTTTCATAAATATTAGTCAATTTAATTAATTTATAACAATTATAAATCAATTAAATCGTGTGGTATTCAGAAGAATCTACCTATGCGATTGTGCAACTCATGAGTGTAAATTCAGTCAAGAACTAATATTGAACAATTCGAATATTAATGTTCATACATACCTTAGCCGGTGGTGTGACAGTTTGATCGAATTTACCGCTTATACATCTCATCGGAAAAATCCAATTTTACAAATTCGAGCGGTAACTTCTAGTAATGATTATCTACATCAATTCTCTTTATCAACACTATATCACGTTAGGACTTATGGAATTTGGTTTTGGTCGAAATTCTAATATCGTCCATATTCAACTCAGTTAGTCTATAAATAAAGTCCTTGGTTTATTAATAACATTTTTGTTCACCGCACTACCATGGCCAAAGATTTTGACTTTGAGTTACTAAAGTTGACTGTAACACTAACCTCATACAACTTAGGAGTGGAATTCTCTATTGTATAGTGTTTCACTTCTAGTGCTTCAACTCAGACCTAATTATAGTCAATCGATGGACGTCATTCCACGATTTAACTATAATCAAAGTAGAGTGCCCACATTGAAGTTCAACGGTATTCTCAAGTCTAGAGAACTATGTAATATCGTCGCTCGAGATTTCCTATATGACTAGTTGTTATAAACCAACAAGAAACTCTCAAATGCATCATCCATAGTTATCCAATAACTATCAGCATATAAAATCTTGGTGCCCCCAGCAGCCATCAGTAATACACTGCCCAACATATGGATAGCGTTACATACTCTAGTCTCAAACTATGTATTAATATCCTTTCTCAAAACATCTTGACTGAGAATATTTAAAATATTATGTTATGTTATATTGTGGTAATTTTCTCATGACTAAACTCCTTGTAATTATTACCACATAATATATTATTTAAGAAATTTCTATTTTAATATAGTTTAAATTTATTTATTTAATAATTTATATCACTATATAATAAAGTATATATAGCAATCAAATACTTTTATTATGAACAGGATTGGTCATGGAGTTAGATATATGTAATAAATTACCTAATTTCCGCTAGGCATGCCCTGAACTCTTTCAATCTCCCACTTGCACTTTGGGTCCATTACTGATTCTAATTTCTTTGATATCGATTAGTTTTCTCAGTTGATCAAGAAAGTCCTTTAGTGAATGGATATGCTATATTATTTTAATTATCTACTTTGTCAATTAACTTTCTCCGATGATGATAATACTTCCTTTATTGTGTGGAACTATTCAGAGCATGTTTCTCCGCTTCTAGTGAGCTCTAGGTTCTATCAAGAGTTGTATCGCGACATTGTTATCATAAACAATGTTATAGGATTCTCAACATTTGGAATTATCCCTGCTCGATTATAAATTTGTGCATTTATATACACACATTGCTTTTACTGCGGCATTATTCAAGGAGATGTACATACCTATTGGTTGAATCAGCCAAAACATATGTTTGGAACATTTCCAACTTAAAGCTCCTTAACTAAGGTTAATATGAATTAAGGATTGACATACTATGCTCGATATCACTTATGAAGTTCGAGTCTAGATATTTCTTAATAAGGAGTTCGTTATTTTATATAAAAAAATCTCTAGTACTTCGCCATGCAAGTACTCAAGAATACACTTATCTATCATTTAGCAATCTTAATTCGGATTTGATATTTGATCTATGTACTAAGTACATAAGCGAAATGTAATATAGTAAACTATACTGCATATGTAACAACCCTGGTATTGGAGATTACTGATTATATTAAATTATAATGACAGTTATAATTTAATATGGTAAATAGAATGTAATGGAGAAACAAATTTGGTTTAAATTGTTTATTTTAAATAAACAATATGTATGAAGTTAAATATTGGGTTTAAAATTCATTGTTTGGTGTTTTGGTTAAATAAAATGGAAAATATTGGAAATTAGGTAAATTTGTGTTAATAAATTTACCAAGTGATGTATATCAACATTTAATTGCTGAAATAAATCCAAATTGATGGAAATAAAGTTTTAAAAACTATATTTTGAGGTATTGGAGTGAAATTAGTCATTTACTGTATTTTAATTAAGTCAATGTGATAACATAGATAATTATTTCCAATATTATCCTTTTTATTGAATATAAGAGAAAATATGAAGGAAATATGTCTTTTATTAAAATAAAAGAGAAATATTGTGTGAAAATATTATTTTGTTGTTTTAAAGTGTTGGAATGGTTGATTATAATTTATTTGACTAAGAGAATAAATTTTGATCAAGTTATACTCTAAAAATTAGTATTTTTACACTAAAATTGTGTAAAGTGTTACATATTGTTAAAATGAAGTTTTATTCTAAAAGAATAACTTTTAATTATTAAAAGAAATTTTATTTAGCTACAATGGATATTTTATTTCAATACAATAAGATGTATGCATTTTATATAACCTTAAATGTTGAAAATATGTGTGTATAGTGTTAAAATAAGTAACATATATACATAACATTGCATTTCCACTATGTATTTTTTTTCTCTTGGGCTTATTTGGGTAGAAACTTGACCCAATAGCCTTTACTAAAACTTTCTGGCTTGAGGAAAATTTTTATACGTAATTTTCCTATTGTCTCATCTTCTCAAAACACTCACAAAAGAAAAACAAGAGAAACCAATGGCTGCTTCAATCTAAATCCAATTTCTATCCAATTTTTAAACAAATTAAAAGGGAAAATCACCTAAATTAAGAATAGAAAGGTAATCTCTTTCCAATACCAAATAGTTTTCATCAAAATCTAAGAATTTGAGTTGTGAATTTTCTTTTAATTGCTTATGTTGTTTTGCATGTTTATTTTCTAGCTTCTTCAGGTTCTTAGGGCTTCTTTCTTCACCAAAGATCACAAATTCCTATCTAATCTCTGCATGATCTTCCAGAAACAATTTAGTAACCAAGGTAAGAGTTTCTTACAGCAAGCTAAAGCTAAAAAAATCAAATTTTGCTATCAATTGTTGATGGAATTGCTCAATTTATCGGCTTCGTTTTATGTTTTGCTGGCTGAAAAAGCCGCATATTGAAAAAATTATATCTTCTTCAATTTTAAGCGAATTGATCTCAGATTTTGATATGTTGTTGTAGTCGGGTAGCAGTATCATTCTGGAAATTTTCATTGAATTTTGACTTATTTTGCTATAGGAAATTATTGGTTGAAGTCGGCCAAAAATTGATCTTTGTGTTTTGGCCGAAAATAGGTCATATTAGAAAAATCATATCTTTTTCAATTTTTAGCATATTGATCTCAGTTTTTGATATGTTGTTGTAGTCAGGCAACTCTGCATTTCTGGTAATTTTCATTTAATTTTGAGTTATTTTGATGTAGGATACTATTGGTTGAAATCGGCCAAGAACTGATCTCTGTGTATTGACCGAAAATACATCAAATTAGAAAAATCATATCTTCTTCAATTTATAGTCAATGAATCTCAATTTTTGATATATTGTAATACATGGATTTTTCATTGCTTCTAGAAATTTTCAATGAATTTGGAGTTCTTCTGATCTGGAAAGTTTATGCTTGAAAATGGCCAAAAACTGATCTCTGATTACTGGCGAAAATACATCAATTTAGAAAAATTATATCTTCCTCAATTTATAATCAATGAACCTAAATTTTAGATATGTTGTAATAATTGGATGGTTCATTGCTTCTAAAAATTTTCAATGAATTTGCAATTGTTTTGACCTACAAAATTAATGCTTGAAATTGGTCAAAAACTGATCTCTGTGTATTGGCCGAAAATACATCACTTTAGAAAAATTATATCTTCTTCAATTTACATTCAATGAACTTTAATTTTTTATATGTTGCAGTACTTGGATTGTTAAATGTTACTGGAAATTTTCAATGAATTTGGAATTGTTTTGATCTGGAAAATTTATGCTTGAAAATGGCCAAAAACTGATCTCTGATTACTGGCCGAAAATAAATCAACTTAGAAAAATCATAACTCTTTCATTTTGTAGTAAATTGCTCTAAATGTTTGATATGTTATAGTCCTCTTATCATAGAATAATACAGCAAAATTTGGCTGAAATCTGGGTTGTTTTGATACCCCAAATTACTGTCCAAAGTTAGCCAAAAACTAAGTTGTTTGGTAGATGGTTCTTTTGCTTCTATTTGCGCTTTCGTTAGCTGTTTCACTGCATATTTCGCTGATTTTAAATATTATTGAATAAGTTTGATGATGAATGTTTAAGTATTTTTATCTGACAGTGAATTGGCTTTGAAGTACCGTCTTATGATATTTTTACCTACCGAGGACATGAGGCGGGATTGTTATGATGAATTGATGATGGTTGTGATGTTTAAGATGGACTTTTACTTGTCGATGAAATGAGACAAGTTTTGATGTCACTTTAAACTCATCAAAGTATGAGACACGATGAGTTGGGTGCTTTACACTCGCTAATGAGACGAGGCGGTGTATGTTTGATTTGGATTTTATGACAGCTTTCTAATGTGGCATCGACTAACGATTAGTAAACCAATAGGTGCGAATGTATGGTATGGGACGTACATTAACACCCATTGGGTTCCTATTCGAGATGTTGTGACACATTCAAGATGTTATTAGTACTACAAACTGAGTATAAGATTGGAATCATTACGATGTTCTTGATATCATTACTAGATTCCAATCATCATGATGTTTTGCTCGGATTTTATGATTTGGGTGTCATCTCGATATTCGACTATAGTCAATCAAGATGCTAAGATGTTAATGACCACAAGTCATCACGACGTATGGTACCAAATAATAGTAGTACTAGTCAAAACGAAAAGCACGTGCAATTTTCTATGAAGTTTTCTATGTTCGATTTCACCTTTTTATGATGTGTTATTTGAATATGGCCTTGAGTATGATATAGGCTACATTCATATTATTCTATATGGTCATTTCGATTATGATTTCCTTTAACTCTTAATGAGTTCTTATGATAGATTATGATGATTTGATGTTTCTTTATGAAGTTATTATATGGTTCTCATCCCTTATCCACTTACTTAGAGATGTCCTTAAGAGAAACCATATGCATGTTACTTATTGAATTCCTTTGAAATAGATAGATAAATCCATGATGTCCCATGTCTTATAAATGATATGATGAGTAACATGTCGTTCCGTTGGCAACAACGGAGTGATTCTCTCCCCTTTCGCTTATTACTGAGATCCTTACTACTAATAAGTTCTAGCCTGCCTGACCCGTGTGTTTTTCACTCGGGTCAAACCGAGTTGTTTCAGGTATCATCTATTGGACTTAGCTTGAAGTTGATGTTGGACATTAGCTTATCTATCGCTTGAGTAGTTGATTTCTTCCGCATACTCTGATGTATTTATATTTGATTCAATGTATATGGTGTGGTCGAGTACCACATTTATTGTATTCATATTGTATTGTACTAAACATGTATCAGTGTATATGTATATATATATGATGTTGATTACTGTTCTGTGATGTGCTTTACATTTAGTTATTGTATTTTGTTCTGATAGATCCGTTAGCCACCTATAGTTTTGGATTAAGCATTTACTGGGTATGTCGATCCATTGAGATAGAAAAGAAAAATCATATTGCATTTATCGACGTATTCAGTAGATGTTTAAGACAAAGTTATAGATGGTCGCCCTTAACCAGCCCTATTCTCCGCTTTAGTAGACGGAATTACTCGTTATTTCTCTTTACTGAGGTGGGTCTCGGGGTGGGGCGTTACAGCATATGTGATAATTCCTATTGCCAATGCATAAGTAATTCATTGCATATGCTCCACATTAAACATTTTAATATGATGTGTTTGTATATCATTCGGGACAATCCCAATATCCATTTATACTAATTATAAAAGAAGTCATTTTCAAATCCAATATCGAGTGTCAAACAACCAAAATAAAATGAATTCAACATGGGTACATCATTAACAATCATAAGTTTGTTGTTTACTTATAGTTTTAGAAATACTA
Source organism: Allium fistulosum (assembly GCA_030737815.1). NCBI lineage: Eukaryota > Viridiplantae > Streptophyta > Magnoliopsida > Asparagales > Amaryllidaceae > Allium > Allium fistulosum. Next base: position 1,200,007,426 of record CM060905.1, read on the forward strand.
TAATAACTTTATAGTTCTTTCTTACAGATACATTCTTCCTGTGTATTTTGATTGAAATTCAAACTGTTTGATTTTTTCTATCAAAATTGTAACGATCTACCTTTTCGACCCTCGAATGTCAATACTAATACATCCACGGTATTCACGTGCCAAGCACCCAAGTGCTGGAAAGACAGAATGTTAAGGTAAAAGAAAAGGAAAAGGAAACATAACAAGAATAAGAACACAATATCAGAATCTCACATGCGGAACGATAACATATAATATCTCGAAAGGTCTTTACTAAAAAGAAAACTTTGATATACATACATCAATTAGAGTATACTGACATATCATCAGCCTGGACAGTTATGATAGCATGTCCTCACAAATGCTGATATATACCAATCAAGTAATGTAGTAGAAAATAAGTACGGTAGGAAATCATCTAGCTCCTCTCTAAGAGCTTCAATGAACCACAGCTAAATCTGAAAACATACTTGAGCTGACCCAAGCATTAAGAAAATAACACCTGGATCAGTTGCTAAACCAGCATAAGAAACTCAAATCATATAGATTTATTATATCTTAAAACCCTTCAATATAATGGTATCTCGTAAGACCATGCCGCCAACTAAACACGGATGGGTTTTTATCTTACGATAACCAAACCATTTCTATTATGAAATCTAGTGATAATATAATAATGTCTAAGGTGTGAAATATAAATAATCACATAGCTATGATGCGTGTGAGTGTAAATCACAACAATAATATGTATACAATCACAACCGCTAAAGCACGTTCGCTAATTGTGTAGGATTTCCACGTAGATCTCCTCAGATCAAAGCCAAGGATCAGAGGTATCCTTCTGAAGCAACATACATCCTTAGTGAATGTACCATAGGAAATACATAGCTTGCAAAACTAGCCGAGTGCATGCTCCTGCATGCATATCTATAAGTGACTCTAGTATGGATTCGCATGCACACCCTCGTGGGTCGCTAACCCTATGGCTATGAATCATATTTCTAGTTTTAGCCATATCCGCTAGTAAGGCTATGTTTGGCATTCCAGCACATGAGTCACCACTCAAACAGAACTTCCATACGAGCTCCAATTTGAACAGATCTCGGAAACACACATGGGTTCCCATATATCAACAGATCTCGAAATCACACATGGATTCTTCAACAAATATCGAAATCACATATGGATTCGCATACCTCAACAGGTCTCCGAGTCACACCTGGATTCCCAAATCCTGAATAGATCATGAACAACTACATGTGTTCGAGCATCTCAAACAGATCTTGAATCTCCATATAGATTCCAAAATCTTGAACCAATCACAAACCTCGTCCAAAGCATATAACAAGTATTGGTTTTGGAGTGGTTATGGTTTCATGTCATCTCATATAAGTACACTACCCCTCTTACCGGGTACTCCAAAACCAATCGATTAATTTTTCGGTAATCTCAACCCCAGTTCTATGGGAAATAAACAGATAATAAAAAAGATCGAAGACCGCCTCTTAACTGTTTAACCGGACGGATTTCCTTATCATTTGTCTTGGAAGAGCAAAACAAGTTAATACATACATTACAGTATCACCGAAGATAACTGTACCATATAATTTCTGTATTTCTTTTAGATATTTCCAGAGTATATTTTCCAAATCAGATAACAATGAGAATAATCGCGTATGGGAAACAAAGCCCCGTATATTGTTCATAAGTAACATACAAAGCACGATCGAAACACACAAGCACAATCGAAACATATAAACGACTTCTGATCCCCTTTTTAATTAATCTTCCTTTATTAATTGAAATCATCTTTTGTTAGTAAAACTCATTTTACTCAATAAACTCTTTATAAATGAAACTCCATTTATTAATTAAACTTCACTATCTAATGAAAACACCACTATTCATTTTTACACATTTTAATACTCTCAAAAGTATTCATATACTTATCTCAATTTATTAATTAAACTTCACTATCTAATTAAAACACCACTATTCATTTTTACACATTTCAATACTCTCAAAAGTATTCATATACTTATCTCAACCATATAAGTATATTCACAAATCAATTTCAAAGGGCTTAAGACAAAAGTTACTCAAACACTATCACTACAAACCCAAAATCATTTCACTTATGATTATCTTTAAATATTCTTTTAAAAGATTTATTTACGTCCATAAGTATAATCAAAATGGGTCAAAGGCGAATGGTATTAACACATTGCCACAATAAACCCAAAACCAATTCATACTTGTTATTCTCATTAAAATTCCATTATTAAAGATCAAAGTATTTTCCAAACTCATTTAACAATATTTTATCACTTTAAAATATTATCTAAGGGTTTAAAACAAATGTTACTAAAACATTGTTTACAAAAAAACCCAAAACACTTCACCATTCCATTATCTTTAAAACATTCATTTTAAAGATCTGATTAGTTTTCAAAAGTATAGTTAAATGGGTCAAAACGAATGTCGCACAAACATCAATATTGTGAACCCAAAATCACTTTTATACTTGCCATGTACTTTGAAACATTAATTAAAGCTCCAAGTACATCTCCACTTATTAAATAAGTTTATATACCTTTTTAATCAATTTATAAAACAATCCATTATCACGTAAGTGTTATAATCCAAAAACCCCTTTATCTCCTTTTACAATTACCAAACTTCCTTTTTAAAAATTTTGAATATACTGAAATACTTTTAAAAAGATACACACGCATACCAATTTCTTTGTAAAACTAAGATATTTAATAAAATACTATAAAGCATTAGTAAAATATTACATATAAAAGCCTTTTATTTATTTAATCAAAATTTTAACAAATTTCTAAAACCATATATATACTAAAAATATACTTTTAAAATATTTATAGTATATTTTAAAACATTTACTTTAAATCATAAAAGCCCAATTAATAATTTAGAACCATCGCTTTAAAAACCCATAATTGATTTTCAATAATATTTTTAAACCTTGTTATTTTATGATAATAAGTACGCTTACAATACTTATTAAAAATACGAAGAAGCCCTAGGATGTCTTCCAAAGTTAACTTTAAAATCGCCGAACATAGCGATTTCAAAGTGCATCCATCGCGACCTTTTCGCTTCTAACATTTCCCATTTCCAATTTCCACAATTTTCCAAACCATTCCTCTATGTCAAATACACTAAAACATGTGCAACCAAATGTGACGCCCCACCCCTATACTCACACTAACCAAGGACACTACGAGGTAATGCCGTCGACTAGCACGAAGAATAAGGCTGTTGAGGAGCGACCCTCTATGTAATTGCTTTGTGCGAGTACCGATATGTCAGATAATATAACTTACATTTCATTTCAAGAGGAAATCCAACATATCAAATACAAACTCAAAGCTACCACACAATGGCTATGTGGACTTCGAAAACAAATATAGAAATAAACATAACACAAATCAGTCACAGATATTCATATCCCAAAGGCGGAAACAGATATGAATATATCACATAGAAGTGTACATCAAAGTAGTGGTCATACAAGATCCACTACATCACAAAAGAATAGATACAAGTGCTAGACAAAAGAATAAGTATACATCAAGGAGTCTCTATCACAAATGTATACAAACAAAAACTACTAAGCTAAAGTAGTTAGCCAAAAGTCAGGTGACGAATCCTGATAAGAAGTCAAGCAGAAGCACCTGAAATACCTCGGTCTGACCCGAGTATTATTTAAGAAGAAAATAATAAACGGATCAGTCTAGCTAAAAATATCAGGTAAAATGAGATTGGATAAAAGATATGACAAAAACGTATGATAACGAAAATGCCATACTGTGTCAAGTATACATCCGATAACAACAAAAATCATACAATATCTCAAATGTTCTCAAACACCAAAAAGAATGTCATATTCTTTAAATTATTCACCAAAACACAAATATTGACAAAACATATCAATGCCAATCGCAAAAATCGGTGAAACACAAATTCTAGAAGTCATCAACTAGAAATCTAGAAATCACAAAAAGGGGGAAGGCCTATCACAAACGAGAGCATGAAAACTCACCAACATGTGTATCACAAATGAGCCGGAGCTCCTCCAAACAGGGTATAGTCCCCCATTGCGGACTATGAGCCAAAGCTCCTCCAAATGAGCCGAAGCTCCTCCAAACAGGGTATAGTCCCCCATTGCGGACTATGAGCCAAAGCTCCTCCAAATGAGCCGAAGCTCCTCCAAATGAGCCGAAGCTCCTCCAAACAGGGTATAGTCCCTCATTGCGGACTATGAGTCGAAACTCCTCCAAACGGGGAGCAGTCCCCCACGCGGACAAAAAGACATCGCACATCGCTAGTCTAAATCACCAAAGGATCATCATTGATCAACAAGAAGTGTCAATTACACTAAGCTAGTAAATAGATGAGTTTAGCTTCATGTCCCATAACCACTGGCTTAACTTAAAAATTTACGAACAGATTGTAGATTTCCACTCGAAAATTGTCATAAGAGTTCAATCGAACAAGTCCAAGAATTAACCGACGAAGTAAACGCAAGCGTTTCATACCACTTGTTTTACTAAGACGTTTAATTAGATTTCTCATACGAATGTGGTAAAGGTTTGTATATACTAATAGATTGGAAAACGGTTTGAAAAACGAGATTTTTATCAAAATAGAGTTTGAATCATCTTTGTGAAAAAGTTTGAATATTTACTACTAGTATAGAAACCTTTGTATTTTAAAGTGACAAATCACAGAAATGATTGTAGAAACAATCAATCACCAAAAATTCACATTTGAAGACGTGAATCAAAACCATATAAATCAATATCAAATCCATCAAATGGATATTCCCAAAAATCCAAAGAAAGAAGTCATCAAAGTCGATAATAAGTGATGACAACTATCTGGATCAACAACAATCGATTAAAAATAGGAAATCCACTCAAAAACATAAGCCAATATGCAAACTTCTCAATTCCAGACGTCTGGAGGTTCAATCCGGGCGTTTGAAAACTAACCAGACGTCTGGTTTAGAATCCAGACGTTTGGATTTGTTCTCTGGAAATAATCCAGAGAACTCCCAGATGTCTGAAACTTCAAGTCAAACGTCTGAGACCCATCTAGACATCTGATCCTAAATTTCAGACGTTTGGAATTAGTCTCTGGCTTTTTTTATATTCTGCGTGCTTATATTTTTCTCTCCAAATCCAAACTAGACGTCTGGACTTGGTCACCAGACGTCTGGTCACCTGGTCTGGGCAACAATTTGCCTAGGCCAAAGTGGCCAAAACGTATAGGGACCGATCGGACGAGCAACGACGACTAAGGATTTACGCCAAGCGACAACCCAGCCTTAAAGGCTCTTCGATACACCACAAATATCAATGTCCAAACATCCATAGTAGGATTTTCATAAAGTTGGACTTCAAAACCAAAAATTGGAGAATTCACAAAACCAATTCAAATCAAAAGCAAATGAATATGCACAAATGTTAGGAATTCATACCTAACAACAATGATAGTTATAGACGTAGATGTGAGTTAAAGAACTCACCTTTTAAACTCAAAACACAAGTGAGAAGCTTGAATACAAAGGAAAGACCAATTCCTCTTCAATCTCAACTCAAGAAACTCCAATCTAAGCTAATAAGCAAAAATTTCCTAAGTTAGGGTTTAGGAATTTCTGAAATTGAAGAGAGATAGAGATGGAGAAGATGGAGAGGATGCTTACCTAAGCTTCTCTTTGATTTTGGAGTAAGAACTCGAGTTTCCAAATCAAAATAGGGTTTGGAATTTCTATTTCCAATCTTTTTCCCCCATTTCTCTTGAGCTAGAGTGTTAGGAAAAGGAATGAGTGAATGAAGAGGAGTTGAGTGGAGTGTTAGGGTATTAGATGGGTTGGTGGGCTGAAACCCTAACCCAAAGCCCAAGTAGAAAAATAGCAAATTCTACTCAACTCCAAACATATCGATGTTTATACTCAAAACAGTTGTAAATGCCATTTTGGACTCAATGGAAGTGGTCTCGAGTCCCAAATCGACTGTTTACGAAAAGTAACATTTCGGACTTTAATCCGATTAACGATGCTATATTTAAATAAAACATTTAAATATACAATCGTAAAATATGCGGGTTGTTACAGACTCCCCACCTTAAAAAAATTGCGTCCTCGCAATAATTAAGAGGAAAATAAAGAGTAACAACCATAAAAGCATATCAATACAAAAGAAAATTTGAAATAAGAAGTTCACCATAAAGAGCATGAAAGAGTAAGTCCGAATGTGTTTGCTCGATGAATTCTCAAGATTCCCAAGAGCAATCCTTAGGATTTGAGGACCATTGAACTTTCACAAGAAAAAAAAACATCTTTATTTCGAAGGCGTTTAACCTCCGAAGTAATGATACGAATAGAATGTTGCTCATAAGTCAAATTTGGTGAAACTTCAATTTCATCAATTACACCGGGCTCAAGAATAGAATCGGAATCCCTAAGGTATTTCCGTAGTTGAGAGACGTGGAAAACGTCATGAATAGCAGAAAATTGAGCCGGTAATAAAAGGTGATAAGCCACGGAACCATTACGTTCGGTGATGGGAAAGGGACCAACATACCGAGGTGCTAACTTTCCCGATCGACTGAAACGCACAACACCCTTCATAGGTGAAACACGAATAAAACTGGACCTAAAACCAGCTTCTCACCGGTTTCAAGCCAACACGAAGGAGATTGGCACGGCCTTCCGTAGAGTGCCTCAAAAGGTGCCATACCAATACTAGATTGGAATCTATTGTTATAGGAAAACTAAACAAGAGAAATATGATCTTCCCAACTTCCACCAAATTCAAGAACACATGCACGAAGAAGATCTTCAAGAGTTTGATTCACACGCTCGGTTTGTCCATCGGACTGAGGATGATAAGCGGTGCCAGAATTAAGCTTTGTTCCCAAAGCTTTTGAAGACCTTACCAAAATCCACTAGTAAAATAATGGATCATGATCGCTAACAATAGAAGTAGGAACTCCATGCAGTTTAGCAATTTCTTTGACATAGAGTTTAGCCAAAAGAGGTATGGTCCAAAAGAGAAGGATGAGCCTCAAGGCTACACAAAACAAGAGATGAACATGAATTAGATTCACGATCTCGAATCTCACAAGTGGACAAAGTCTCGAGATCACTCCATTCAGATATCATCATGGAAACAACCGCTTGTTGCTTATGACTAAGGGCATCGGCAACTCGATTTCCCTTTCCGGGAGTATAAAGAATATCAAAATCATAAGATGCAAGGAACTCGAGCCAACGTTGTTGATGCAAATTAAATTCCTTTTGAGAAAATAAATACTTCAAAGATTTATGATCATTGTAGAGAACAAATTTCTCTCCCAGAAGATAATAACGCCAAATTCTAAGACCGAAAACAATGGCTGCGAGCACTAGATAATGAATGGCATATCCAGTCTCGGTAGGCTTTAATTGTATAGAAGTATAGGCAATAATGCATTCCCTTTTTTACATGAGAACGGCATTCAAACCAATACGACTAGTATCGGTATAAACAATAAAATCTTGGTTCCCTTCGGGAATCGCAAGAATAAAAGCATCGAAAAAGAGTTCTTTTAATCCTCTTTCCCGAAAAGCTAAGACATTCAAAATTATAATTAACTTCATGTAATCATCTTTTTAGAAAAAATTACTTTTTACAAGTCAATTTACTGTGTCTGACTATCTCATCACAGCGTTTAGGAGATTCCTATCGATAACGTTGATCAAGCGCACTGACCAGAATTCTTAAAGCACTCAATGAGCAAAATAACACAAAATCATCTTCTATATGACAAACATGTCTCTTAAAATTTTTACAAATATTCTTTTCTTGTTTTAAGAACAAAATCCAATCATACTTATAAATATCTTATTAAAAAGATTTGCAAATTTTAAATTGTTGTTTTCATCCATAATCAATAAATACAAGGATGGGCTCATCGAGATATTTGCATAATACTCGATTAACAAAATGGATGAAATAGGGTAGAAAGTTCGTCAAACCAAATGACATAACGAAACACTCATAAGAATCATAACGAGTGCGGAATGTGGTAAGGGGAATGCTACCCTCCGCAACTCGTAGCTGATGAAAACCAGTGGCAAGGTCGAAATGAAAAGACCTTAGCACCACTCAACAGATTGCTCAGGTGGTAATCCTAAGACAAGCTCAAAAATACCGGGAAATTCACAAACTACTTGAATGAGATAAATAACATTTTCCTCATCATGTAGGTTTAAAGAATAAAATGATGCCACCAAATTGGAATCGAAATCATTAAGAAAAATAGAAATCTGCTTAACAGATTGAGGATGTCGAAGATAAATAGTCCGCTCAGGACATAGGATATGGGCTTCATAATGATAAAGCCAATCCTTTCTCAAAAATCAATTCCAAAGCCTAAGTAACGCATAACATGCAAATCGGCTCGGAAAGAATAATCACATAAAATAATCTCGACATCTTTACAAAGAAAACTGAGTGTTGCGGATCCACTAATCGGATTCGCAAATTTTCAGCGAAGTCATCAAGCCCATAATATTTAAAGAGAAAGAATCAACAAGTTCTTTTGATATACAATAATGAACCCGTATCAAAAAGAACTCGAATAGGATAATACCAAAACAAATTAATGTCATCAAGGATAGAAGGAGAATTACCTTCACCACGAGAAGTGTTACTAGGTGCTTGCATAACATTCAGCTCTCCCTCTTTCTTGCTTTGAAGTTTGGGACATGAAGATATATAATGATCCGAACTTTTGCAATAGCGGCAAGAAATAGGCCTTGGACACCTATTTATATAGTGGTCCTTAGAGCCACAATTGTAGCATTCTCCACGATTAAGGATTGGAGTCTTTGCTACCGAAGTTACTTGCTTCACCTTCTTGTTGGGATTAGGACTTTCGAACTTAATAAAGTGATGCCTCTTCTTATTGATGTTATGTTTGGCACTCACAACTTCAACATCACTTTCTTTATCGGCCTCTTCAAGTCGAAGAGCGATATCTACAAGCTGATCGAAAGAAACTTCCAGTTTCAGAAGTAAAGGCTTTTTGAGGTTCTTATTCAACCCATAGACGAACCTCTGATTTTTCTTCAATGGGGTATTAATATACTCGACCCCATATTTAGAAAGAGATTCAAAAGATGCGACGTAATCCATCATAGAAGATTCACCTTGAACAAGGTCAAAAAAGCGTCGGGCTAAAGTTACTTTTTCAGCCTCCGGCACAAACTTCAATTCGAATCTTTCCCGGAATTGCTCCCAAGTAAGATCCGCTTCGATAATCTCAGAAACCAAAAGCTCATACCAATCTAATGCTCTTTCTTGGAGCATGCTAGAAGCCACTTGGACTCGATGAAGATCAATAAGATTCATTCGGGAAAAGATGCGATCGCATGATCTATGCCAAGCTTGGATTTCTATAACGTTTTCGGAACCTGTGATAACCCTGATTTATGTGAGTAATTTCATGATTCAATTTAGTTTGTATCTGTTTGAAATGGCATTGAAAAAAATATATATAGGAAATTGATTTGCAAATACCAAGTATAAAACATGTACAGGTGCACAAGGCAGTGCACAAACATGTACACAGTTTTCTGTGTGATAAAATAAACAACAATCAATAGAAATAATAGGATATATGAATTACAAGTATATATGCATGTAGGAAGAAATCATCAAGCCTTGAAAAAAAAGACTTAGGCCAGGGTAGGCATACATGTATTATACATGGGCACAAAATAATACTGGCAGAAATAAAAAGAAAAATTAACATTTGCATGAAAATGGTATGAGCTATTGGACAAGTACTTTATCCATTTTTAGCAATTCCTTTTTACTTTAGAAAAGAAAAAGAAAAGAGAAGAAATCATGCAAATAACATGACCGGGGCAATGAGGTATATTTTCTGGAAAATATACCATGACTATTTACCCATTTTCTCTAAAATGTTAGAATAAGGGGCAGATCATAGTTGGTAGGGTAAAATTGGCATTTGGTAATTTCCTAAAACCCTAGTAGCAGTCAGAATTCATATAAGAAGACCTGATGTGGTAAGGTTTTATGTTGGCTCTACCTCTTAAAAAGAAAATATACAAGGTATACACCAGAGAAAATAGGAGAAGGCAGAAGATTAAAAGGGGTTCATAAGGCATAGGAAGAAGAAGGATTAATGTGAGTAATCTCACTGAAAACTTTGGCATTAAGACCTGAATATTGAGGCAGCCAGTTTAAACTAATTTTCTTTTACAAGTTATGTTTTATGATTGGAGGACTTTGGCTTGTGAATGATTTGTTTAAGGGTAAAATCTCTATCTGATTTACCCAGGAAAAATAAGAGTCATGTATTTATGTACTAAAATGTTTGTCTGAGATATGGGTTAACTTTGAGATTGGGTGTTTTCTTTGATAAGTTTTCTTTTTAAGTTGTTTGTAAAATCCCCGGATTCAAGTAGTGGGTATATGGTCTAAAGGCAGAAAGAAATATGGGCTGTGACATTGTGTTGTTGCTTATGCCTCATATTAATTAAAATAAAAGAAAATGTAGAAGTGCAATGTTGTACATGTGCTGAGCTTCTATGTTTTATGAAATACCCAAATCAAATATACTTGTGGTTTAGCCAGATCATGAATCTGATTGAACCAGAGGTAGGGAAGAATATATATATATCTGGAAAATTACTCAGGACCATATGCTTACATCTTGATCCAGTGAAACCCATAGGCAAAATAATGTGCTAAAAAGTCACCTCACTCTTTTGTGATGAAATGGTTGCTTCTGAGAATTTAACTTACCAAACTCTGGATGAATATATGTTGCTTGCATCATTTATGTTTCTCTGATTTAGAAGTGAGATGCAGAAGGGATTAGCACTGCTATGAAAAATATTAAAACACTTAGTAATTTAACTAAGGACTTGGGATCTTAGGGCTACCAAAGTATAGCTTGGCAATGGGAATATTGCAAGTTCACACATGGTATATTTATACCCAGGGGCCTGAGTGTGCTGGGTTAACAGAGAAAGGTCCCAGGCAGTGTGTGTTTAAAAAGAAGAAAGTAGCTAAAGTCCCTGATAAATTTGATAATGAATTCTAGGAATAGATTCAGTAGAGGCCTGGGCAAAATCCCTGATGGCCAGTAAAGTTGGAAAGGAGATGATAACTGGATTGAAGTTTGTATTTGGTTGTTTTGATGCTTTATTGGTGAATCTTATGGTTGTTTTCTATGAACTAAAACATTGTGATCATATATAATCTGTTTGGCACTAATATGAATGCACATGCTTCACAAAAACATGCACACAGAAGATATTGAGTTTCTTATTCTTGCAAAGTACAGGAATATAAATGGAATTGAAATAAATCATGTTTTCAGTTAGATTATTCACACCAGACAAATAGTCTGACCATTTTGTGTTCATGCACCATTGGGTGTCTCATATTTATATGGGGCAGTTCATGGTGATTTTGCAGGGAAATAGGGATTGCTTTGATCAGGCTTTGGATGTTAAACTGCTTAAGATTTGGATGCTATGTTTTTAAAAGTCTTTGCTGAAGCTAAATTAGATATTCATGTCGAACTATGTTAAGCTATTTGTTTAAGTTGCTTAGAAAAACCAATGTAATGTTATTTGCTGTTTTGTAAGTGTTGAATTTATATGTATCAGTTAGAACTTATGTATGTTGTTTTGCAAAATGCTTTGTTAAGAAATTGAATTTCAAGTTTCAAGAACAGTTAGGCTAAAATGATAGAAAATCTGAGTTTGAAAGAATTTGTGGGTTGCAAATATATCCATAGAACTGGCATAAGAAAATCCATGTTCAAGTAAAAATTAAATCTGATAGGAAGAGTTTTGAGTTGCTTGAAAAGAAAATGATATAACAGGTATTTGGTAACTAAGTAGTGCAAACCAAAATGGGGCTAGTATAGCCATTTTCTTGAGCCTGGGTTAAGACAGCACCCAAGTGTTTTTAATCAAGTTTTAGATCTGCTTCATAGCCAAGTATAGAGTAGGTTCAGACAGTTTTGCTCTCAGGAGAAAAAAAAAATAAAAAGGAAAAAAAAAACAAAAATTGGGTTGAACCGACCAGCATAGCACTCGAACTTGTGACCTCTCATGTATAAGTTAGGCGCGTTTCCATTACGCCTAGATGTTGCTTGTGTTCACTTGGGATCCACTTTATTATAGCCTGAGTTTGAACACATATGCACAGAAACATGCACAAAAGCATGCACAAGTAAAAGCATAGTTACCTAGTAAGTAATGTCAGAAGAATTTATGAAAAATAAGTAGTCCTGAGTCATAGAATCAATAGTAATGCATTAATCAAAAATTGGGAAAACCTAGTTTTGAAAAAGAAACTCTATTGCTATGTAGAGAGTATTTCTTTAAGCAATACTCAACAGGTTTCTACCTTCAAATTTTTATACTCTGATTTAGGTAGAAGATGACTTATATATCTCTATATATATAAGTTTAAGATAAAATGATTAAACCAATATTTATTGGCAGAAAGGTCCTGGATAGAAGAAAAATTGAATTAAATATTTTTCTTGATTAAATGGCCACTGAATGTTTAAAAAAAAAAAAATTCTAGTGGGTCATTTCATTTGGTATCAGAGCTATGTTGTTAAATAACATAGCAAAAATTTTGTATGAATTTGTTTGCATTGAATGTATAGAGTGTTTACTGCTTTGGATGTTTTGTTTTTATATATATTTACATTATTGATATCTATTATGATAGAATAAGTTATAAATTAAAATGAATTAATCTATAGAGCATTAAACAAAACAGACTAACCTAAGTGTTATATCCATAGAGCTATGGTAGGACCCAGACATCAAAATGTAGGAACAAGTGAACCACCCATGGTGAATGTGCAAGAATTCATGAGGGCCATAAGAGATGGAGTAGGTAACAGGCAGGAAAATCCACATGAGGAACTTTCCAAACTACTCAAGACTTTTACTAATCTTGGAGGCAAAACCTTTGATGGCACAGAAGGAGTTATGGGGGTTCAAAATTGGCTTAGAATTCTGGAAAGGATCTTTGCAGACATGCAAGTTGAAGACCAAAGGAAGAGGCAAATTGCATCCAGGCAATTGAGAGGAGCAGCTTTGGATTGGTGGGAAGTTATCATAGCTGGAAGACCTGAAGGAGAAGTGACATGGGATCAGTTTAAAGCAATGTTGGAAGGCAGGTTTATCCCTGCATCGGCTAAGGAATCTTTACTGGAGGAATTCATCAAATTGAGGCAAGGGACTATGAGTGTCACAGAGTACACTCAGAAGTTTGAATCATTGGCAAAGTATGGTGCAGTGCTCATTACTACTGAGGAAGCTAAGAATGGCAGATATATCCAAGGGTTGAACTCTAGCCTTAGTAGAGCCATGCTACCATATAAGGATAAAACTTTTGATCAAGTTTTGGATTTGACTCTGAGCATTGAACAACATGATAAAGCTAGAGAGAATTTCAGGGCATTCAAAAATAATCAGAACAAGAAGGGAAAGGGTAAATTTCATCCTTATGATAAAAAGAAAACAGATATAACTTCCACCAAGAAACCAGAAGAAGCTAGAACCGCTGAAGTTAAGAATAGGATCACTTGTTACAACTGTGGACAAGAGGGGCACATGAAAAATAGGTGCACCAATCCTAGACCGGCATCCTTCAATTGTCACCATTGTGGGAAGGAAGGTCACATAAAAAGGAACTGCCCAGATTTTAAGCAAGGAAAATTAGGGGCTTTGGAAGGGAAAGGCAAGACAGCTGAGGGATCAAATGTTGAAAGGCATGGTCAAGTTGAAGGTACTTTGCTTATCCATTCAATACCTTTAACAGTAGTATATGATACTGGGGCTACACACTCCTTGATCTCTCATGATATTGCACAACAATTAAAATTAAATTGTATGATTGTTGATAAACCACTGCTAATTAGAAGCCCTATAGGTAGTTCATGTGTTATGGGTATGATGTGCATGCAACTGGGATTAAATATAGGAGGACATGTGTTTGAGTCAAACCTATATGTGTTGCAATATCCAGACATAGGAATTATTTTAGGAGTTGATTGGTTGAGTAGATATAAGGCTATCATAAATATGGAGACATCCACCATATCATTGAAGGTTTCTGATGGACAAAGAATAACTGTTCTTTGTGAGGCAAACAAAAATAGAAGTATAGCCAACCTTTCTGCATTGTCAAATGAAAAACCCATGCCTGCATTAGAAGAGATTCCCATAGTTAATCAATATGATGATGTGTTTGGGGAAGTAAGAGGAGTTCCTAATCATAGGCCAGTTGAATTTTCAATTAGAATAATTCCAGGAGCTAGCCCAGTGGTTAAAAGACCAACCAGAATGGGGCCTAAGGAATTGATGGAATTGAAAAAGCAATTAGTTGAACTAGAAGAAAAAGGTTTTATTAGACCCAGTAGCTCATCGTGGGGAGCACCAGTAGTCTTTGTCAAGAAGCATGATGGATCTCTGAGATTATGTATTGATTATAGAGAATTAAATAAGGTCACAGTTAAAAATAAATACCCCTTACCAAGAATTGATGATCTCTTTGATCAATTGAGTGGTGCAAAAATATTTTCTAGACTTGATTTAGCTTCAGGCTTTCATCAGATGAAAGTAGAAGAGGAAAGCATTAAGTATACAGCTTTTAACACCAGATATGGACTTTATGAATTTTTGGTGATGCCATTTGGCTTAACAAATGCTCCTTCCTATTTTGTTGATTTGATGAATAGGATTTTCAGAGAATACTTGGATAAGTTTGTATTAATATTTATTGATGATATATTAATTTATTCTAAGTCAGTTAGGGAGCATGAAAACCATTTGCATTTGGTATTTGAGAAATTGAGACAGGAAGACTTGAAAGCAAAGTTTTCAAAATGCACTTTTTGGCAGAATAAAGTGAACTTTCTAGGCCATATTATATCAGAAAAAGGAATAGCTGTGGACTCCAATAAAGTCATTGCAGTGCAAGCTTGGAAAAGGCCTACTAATGTCACTGAAGTCAGATCATTCATGGGAATGGCTGGTTACTATAGGAGATTTATAAAAGATTTTGCAAAAATCTCAATTCCATTAACCAGATTGACTAGGAAGAATCAAGTGTTCAATTGGACTGAGGAATGTGAAAATGCCTTTGGGAAATTAAAAGAGGCACTGGTACAAGCTCCAATTCTTAAAGTACCTGAGGGAAATGAAAACTTGGTGGTATATACTGATGCAAGTGGACAAGGGCTTGGAGCAGTATTGATGCAACAACATCAGGTAATAGCTTATGCTTCTAGGCAGTTGAAATCAAGTGAAGTAAGGTATGCTACTCATGACCTTGAATTGGCTGCTATAGTGTATGCCCTTAAACTATGGAGACACTATTTGTTAGGAGCAAAATTTGAAGTATATACAGACCATAAATCCCTCAAATATTTGTTTTCACAAAAAGAATTAAACATGAGGCAGCAAAGATGGATTGAACTCTTAGCCTCATATGATTTTGAAATATTATACACACCAGGTAAGGCTAATAAGGTAGCAGATTCCCTAAGTAGACAACATGCTAAAGTGGCTAAATTAATGATAGAAGAGTTTAACACTTTATCATTATTAATTGATTCAGAGATAAAAAGTGATAACTTAGAAAACATGAGCTTATGCAGTGGGAAGGAAGAGATGGGAAAATTAAGTTTTATTACTCTGGGATCAGAATTGAAAAATAAAGTTACAATGCTACAAAACCAAGATCCATTTTTATTTGGAAAGAAGACACAAATATTAAATGGTGAGACAGTGGAAGGTTTTCAGTTGGATGATCAGGGCCATCTGAAGAAAGGAGAAAGGATATGTGTTCCAGCAATGGATGAGTTGAAGCAAGAAATTTTGGATGCTTACCACAAAAGTAAATATACTATACACCCAGGAAGCACAAGAATGTATCACAACCTCAAGAGAGATTATTGGTGGAGTGGTATGAAGAGTGCAGTGGCAACCTATGTATCAAAATGTATGGTTTGCCAGCAGGTGAAGGCTGAGTATCAAAAACCCTCAGGAATGCTTCAACCTTTACAAATACCACAGTGGAAATGGGAAGACATATCAATGGATTTTATTGATGGTTTGCCTAGAACTAGGAGGGGAAATGATAGTATTTGGGTAGTGGTTGATAGGTTAACCAAGTCAGCCCACTTTATACCAGTGAAATCAGAAAGAAATGCTAATACCCTAGCCCAGTTGTTTATTAAAGAAGTAGTCAGACTACATGGTGTACCAAAGACTATAGTAAGTGATAGAGATACCATCTTCACTTCAAGGTTTTGGCAAAGTTTTCACAAGGCAATGGGGACTGATTTATGCTTGAGTACAGCATACCATCCTCAATCTGATGGCCAAACAGAAATTGTGAACAAATTGCTTGAAGACATGTTGAGAGCATGTGTATTGGATTGGGGAGGAAGCTGGGAAGATTACATATATCTAGCTGAGTTTGCATACAATAACACCCATCACAGTAGTATAGGCATGGCCCCCTTTGAAGCTCTCTATGGAAGGCCATGTTTGTCACCTTCAAGTTGGCATGAGTCTGGAGAAAAAGTGGTCTTAGGACCAGAAAATGTGAAGGAGACTTCTGAAAAGGTAGCCTTGATCAGAAAAAGAATTGCCTCTGCCCAAGATAGGCAAAAGAAATATGCAGATCAAAGGAGAAAAGCAGTACAATATGATGTTGGGGATTATGTGTTCATCAAGATATCACCCATGAAAAAGGTTCTAAGGTTTGGGAAACAAGGAAAGTTGATTCCTAGATATATAGGACCATATAAAATTCTAGAAAGAATAGGGACAGTAGCCTATAAATTAGAATTGCCAGAAGAAATGAGAGCAATGCATGATGTCTTTCATGTGTCTCAACTGAGGAGATGGGTTCATGATAAGGAAGCAATATTAGAATCCTCTAAAGATGTGCAGATTGATCCTAGGATGATCTATGAAAAGGAACCAGTGGGCATAGTTTCTAGAGAAACTAAGAAATTGAGAAACAAAGAAATTAAACTAGTAAAAGTACAATGGAGTCTAGACCCAAATGATTGCACATGGGAAGTGGAGGATAAAATCAGAAATGATTATCCTCAGCTGTTTGATTGAAGAAAAGGTAAATCTATATATATGTACATACTAATGAATGTGTTGGTTGAATATGCATTGTGATTTTTATCTTGTGTTGATATGCATAGTGCTTAATAGGTGATTGGTTTGAAAATGGTTTTGAAACCAAAAAAAAAAAAAATTCACTTTTTTGAAGAAATGATACTTAAGTTAAGTATAAAAGAATTGTGGGACACAATTCCTAAAAGGAGGGGTATATGTGATAACCCTGATTTATGTGAGTAATTTCATGATTCAATTTAGTTTGTATCTGTTTGAAATGGCATTGAAAAAAATATATATAGGAAATTGATTTGCAAATACCAAGTATAAAACATGTACAGGTGCACAAGGCAGTGCACAAACATGTACACAGTTTTCTGTGTGATAAAATAAACAACAATCAATAGAAATAATAGGATATATGAATTACAAGTATATATGCATGTAGGCAGAAATCATCAAGCCTTGAAAAAAAAGACTTAGGCCAGGGTAGGCATACATGTATTATACATGGGCACAAAATAATACTGGCAGAAATAAAAAGAAAAATTAACATTTGCATGAAAATGGTATGAGCTATTGGACAAGTACTTTATCCATTTTTAGCAATTCCTTTTTACTTTAGAAAAGAAAAAGAAAAGAGAAGAAATCATGCAAATAACATGACCGGGGCAATGAGGTATATTTTCTGGAAAATATACCATGACTATTTACCCATTTTCTCTAAAATGTTAGAATAAGGGGCAGATCATAGTTGGTAGGGTAAAATTGGCATTTGGTAATTTCCTAAAACCCTAGTAGCAGTCAGAATTCATATAAGAAGACCTGATGTGGTAAGGTTTTATGTTGGCTCTACCTCTTAAAAAGAAAATATACAAGGTATACACCAGAGAAAATAGGAGAAGGCAGAAGATTAAAAGGGGTTCATAAGGCATAGGAAGAAGAAGGATTAATGTGAGTAATCTCACTGAAAACTTTGGCATTAAGACCTGAATATTGAGGCAGCCAGTTTAAACTAATTTTCTTTTACAAGTTATGTTTTATGATTGGATGACTTTGGCTTGTGAATGATTTGTTTAAGGGTAAAATCTCTATCTGATTTACCCAGGAAAAATAAGAGTCATGTATTTATGAACTAAAATGTTTGTCTGAGATATGGGTTAACTTTGAGATTGGGTGTTTTCTTTGATAAGTTTTCTTTTTAAGTTGTTTGTAAAATCCCCGGATTCAAGTAGTGGGTATATGGTCTAAAGGCAGAAAGAAATATGGGCTGTGACATTGTGTTGTTGCTTATGCCTCATATTAATTAAAATAAAAGAAAATGTAGAAGTGCAATGTTGTACATGTGCTGAGCTTCTATGTTTTATGAAATACCCAAATCAAATATACTTGTGGTTTAGCCAGATCATGAATCTGATTGAACCAGAGGTAGGGAAGAATATATATATATCTGGAAAATTACTCAGGACCATATGCTTACATCTTGATCCAGTGAAACCCATAGGCAAAATAATGTGCTAAAAAGTCACCTCACTCTTTTGTGATGAAATGGTTGCTTCTGAGAATTTAACTTACCAAACTCTGGATGAATATATGTTGCTTGCATCATTTATGTTTCTCTGATTTAGAAGTGAGATGCAGAAGGGATTAGCACTGCTATGAAAAATATTAAAACACTTAGTAATTTAACTAGGGACTTGGGATCTTAGGGCTACCAAAGTATAGCTTGGCAATGGGAATATTGCAAGTTCACACATGGTATATTTATACCCAGGGGCCTGAGTGTGCTGGGTTAACAGAGAAAGGTCCCAGGCAGTGTGTGTTTAAAAAGAAGAAAGTAGCTAAAGTCCCTGATAAATTTGATAATGAATTCTAGGAATAGATTCAGTAGAGGCCTGGGCAAAATCCCTGATGGCCAGTAAAGTTGGAAAGGAGATGATAACTGGATTGAAGTTTGTATTTGGTTGTTTTGATGCTTTATTGGTGAATCTTGTGGTTGTTTTCTATGAACTAAAACATTGTGATCATATATAATCTGTTTGGCACTAATATGAATGCACATGCTTCACAAAAACATGCACACAGAAGATATTGAGTTTCTTATTCTTGCATAGTACAGGAATATAAATGGAATTGAAATAAATCATGTTTTCAGTTAGATTATTCACACCAGACAAATAGTCTGACCCTTTTGTGTTCATGCACCATTGGGTGTCTCATATTTATATGGGACAGTTCATGGTGATTTTGCAGGGAAATAGGGATTGCTTTGATCAGGCTTTGGATGTTAAACTGCTTAAGATTTGGATGCTATGTTTTTAAAAGTCTTTGCTGAAGCTAAATTAGATATTCATGTCGAACTATGTTAAGCTATTTGTTTAAGTTGCTTAGAAAAACCAATGTAATGTTATTTGCTGTTTTGTAAGTGTTGAATTTATATGTATCAGTTAGAACTTATGTATGTTGTTTTGCAAAATGCTTTGTTAAGAAATTGAATTTCAAGTTTCAAGAACAGTTAGGCTAAAATGATAGAAAATCTGAGTTTGAAAGAATTTGTGGGTTGCAAATATATCCATAGAACTGGCATAAGAAAATCCATGTTCAAGTAAAAATTAAATCTGATAGGAAGAGTTTTGAGTTGCTTGAAAAGAAAATGATATAACAGGTATTTGGTAACTAAGTAGTGCAAACCAAAATGGGGCTAGTATAGCCATTTTCTTGAGCCTGGGTTAAGACAGCACCCAAGTGTTTTTAATCAAGTTTTAGATCTGCTTCATAGCCAAGTATAGAGTAGGTTCAGACAGTTTTGCTCTCAGGAGAAAAAAAAAATAAAAAGGAAAAAAAAAACAAAAATTGGGTTGAACCGACCAGCATAGCACTCGAACTTGTGACCTCTCATGTATAAGTTAGGCGCGTTTCCATTACGCCTAGATGTTGCTTGTGTTCACTTGGGATCCACTTTATTATAGCCTGAGTTTGAACACATATGCACAGAAACATGCACAAAAACATGCACAAGTAAAAGCATAGTTACCCAGTAAGTAATGTCAGAAGAATTTATGAAAAATAAGTAGTCCTGAGTCATAGAATCAATAGTAATGCATTAATCAAAAATTGGGAAAACCTAGTTTTGAAAAAGAAACTCTATTGCTATGTAGAGAGTATTTCTTTAAGCAATACTCAACAGGTTTCTACCTTCAAAATTTTTATACTCTGATTTAGGTAGAAGATGACTTATATATCTCTATATATATATAAGTTTAAGATAAAATGATTAAACCAATATTTATTGGCAGAAAGGTCCTGGATAGAAGAAAAATTGAATTAAATATTTTTCTTGATTAAATGGCCACTGAATGTTTAAAAAAAAAAATTCTAGTGGGTCATTTCAGAACCCTTGAATGGCCTTCCACCCAACGCGGTATAATCTCTGCACAAGCGTGCAAACCCGGATTTAGGGTGAGTAGGCACTGGAACGGGTCCGGCAGCTTGGGCATTGTTCACAAAATCTAAAAGTTGTTGAGCTGACATAAATACTCTATCATGAGGAGTAGCACTGGATTGATTGGCACTGGGACGGCCTGGTCTAACCATTTCTCTTCTTTAAGAAAGAAAGAAGAGGAAAAAGGGATATTCACAGAATGAATATCAAACAAACTTGATTGATAAAACAAGGCATCACAAAAGAAAATAGGATAGAACGGTACGAAGACTCGAATTAAATCCTATGGCACGATTCCTAAGAAAGACTTAGGACAATGATCCTTGCTAGATTATTCTACATTGTTCCGAAGTTTGGCTCTGATACCAAGCTGTGACGCCCCACCTCTATACTCACACTAGCCAAGGACACTACGGGGTAATGCCGTCGACTAGCACGAAGAATAAGGCTGTTGAGGAGCGACCCTCTATGTAATTGCTTTGTGCGAGTACCAATATGTCAGATAATATAACTTACATTTCATTTCAAGAGGAAATCCGACATATCAAATACAAACTCAAAGCTACCACACAGTGGCTATGTGGACTTCAGAAACAAATATAGAAATAAACATAACACAAATCAGTCACAGATATTCATATCACAAAGGCGGAAACAGATATGAATATATCACATAGAAGTATACATCAAAGTAGTGGTCATACAAGATCCACTACATCACAAAAGAATATATACAAGCGCTAGACAAAAGAATAAGTATACATCAAGGAGTCCCTATCACAAATGTATACAAACAAAAACTACTAAGCTAAAGTAGTTAGCCAAAAGTCAGGTGACGAACCCTGATAAGAAGTCAAGCAGAAGCACCTGAAATACCTCGGTCTGATCCGAGTATTATTCAAGAAGAAAAAAATAAACGGATTAGTCTAGCTATAAATATCAAGTAAAATGAGATAGGATAAGAGATATGACCAAAAATGTATGATAACAAAAATGCCATATTATGTCAAGTATACATCCGATAACAACAAAAATCATACAATATCTCAAATGTTCTCAAACACCAAAAAGAATGTCATATTCTTTAAATTATTCACCAAAACACAAATATTGACAAAACATATCAATGCCAATCGCAAAAATCGGTGAAACGCAAATTTTAGAAATCATCAACTACAAATCCAGAAATCACAAAAAGGGGGAAGACCTATCACAAATGGGAGCATGAAAACTCACCAACACGTGTATCACAAATGAGACGGAGCTCCTCCAAATAGGGTGTAGTCCCCCATTGCGGACTATGAGCCAAAGCTCCTCCAAATGAGCCGAAGCTCCTCCAAACAGGGTATACTCCCATATTGCGGGCTATGAGCCAAAGGTCCTCCAAATGAGCCGAAGCTCCTCCAAATAGGGTATAGTCCCTCATTGCGGACTATGAGTCGAAACTCCTCCAAACGGGATACAGTCCCCCACGCGGACAAAAAGACATCGCACATCGCTAGTCTAAATCACCAAAGGATCATCATTGATCAACAAGAAGTGTCAATTACACTAAGTTAGTAAATAGATGAGTTTAGCTTCATGTCCCATAACCGCTGGCTTAACTTAAATATTTACGAACAGATTGTAGATTTCCACTCGAAAATTGTCACAAGAGTTCAATCGAACAAGTCTAAGAATTAACCGACGAAGTAAACGCAAGCGTTTCGTACCACTTGTTTAACTAAGCTGTTTAATTAGATTTCTCATACGAATGAGGTAAAGGTTTGTACATACTAATAGATTGGAAAACGGTTTGAAAAACGAGATTTGTATTAAAATAGAGTTGGAATCATCTTTGTGAAAGAGTTTGAATATTTACTACTAGTATAGAAACCTTTGTATTTTAAAGTGACAAATCACAGAAATGATTGTAGAAACAATCAATCACTAAAAATTCACATTCGAAAACGTGAATCAAAACCATAGAAATCGATATCAAATCCATCAAATGGATTTTCCCAAAAATCCAAAGAAAGAAGTCATCAAAGTCGATAATAAGTGATGACAACTATCCGGATCAACAACAATAGATTAAAAATAGGAAATCCACTCAAAAACATAAGCAAATAGGCAAACTGCTCAATTCCATACGTCTGAAGGTTCAATCCAGGCGTCTGAAAACTAACCAAACATTTGGTTTAGAATCCAGACGTCTGGATTTTTCTCTGGAAATAATCCAGAGAACCCCCAGACGTTTGAAATTTAAAGTCAGACGTCTGAGACCCATCCAGACGTCTGATCCTAAATTGCAGACGTTTGGAATTAGTCTCTGCCTTTTTTTTATATTCTGCGTGCTTATATTTTTCTCTCCAGGTCCAAACCAGACGTCTAGACCTGGTCACCAGACGTCTGGTCACCTGGTTTGGGCAACAATTTACCTAGGCCAAAGTGGCCAAAATGTATCGGGAGCGATCGGACGATCAACGACGATTAAGGATTTACGCCAAGCGACAACCCAGCCATAAAGGCTCTTCAATACACCACAAATATCAATGTCCAAACATCCATAGTAGGATTTTCATAAAATTGGACTTCAAAACCAAAAATTGGAGAATTCACAAAACCAATTCAAATCAAAAGCAAATGAATATGCACAAATGTTAGGAATTCATACCTAACAACAATGATAGCTATAGACGTAGATGTGAGTTAAAGAACTCACCTTCTAAACTCAAAACACAAGTGAGAAGCTTGAAAACAAAGGAAAGACCAATTCCTCTTCAATCTCAACTCAAGAAGCTCCAATCTAAGCTAATAAGCAAATATTTCCTAAGTTAGGGTTTAGGAATTTCTGAAATTGAAGAGAGATAGAGATGGAGAAGATGGAGAGGATGCTTACCTAAGCTTATCTTTGATTTTGGAGCAAGAACTCGAGTTTCCAAATCAAACTAGGGTTTGGAATTTCTATTTCCAATCTTTTTCCCCCATTTCTCTTGAGCTAGAGTGTTAGGAAAAAGAATGAGTGAATGAAGAGGAGTTGAGTGGAGTGTTAGGGTATTAGATGGGTTGGTGGGCTGAAACCCTAACCCAAAGCCCAAGTAGAAAAATAGCAAATTCTACTCAACTCCAAACATATCGATGTTTATACTCAAAAATGTTGTAAACGCTATTTTGGACTCAATGGAAGTGGTCTCGAGTCCCATTTTGACTGTTTACAAAAAGTAACATTTCGTACTTTAATCTGATTAACGATGCAATATTTAAATAAAACATTTAAATATACAATCGTAAAATATGTGGGTTGTTACACCAAATACACACACACACATGCACATATATTTCCACAAAATATCATAATTTATCCAATTCAACATATGTCAAGTATCAGGGATTTTAAAGCACGTTTACTATGACTATATCACTTCAAACATTTATAACACACTATCACTTTTCACAACGCAATATCAATCATGTAAATAGTAAGTCTGGGCCATGATACATGTTATAGATGATCAAAAGAGAGATTATTCTTCATAATAATTGTGTCACTTGTTTTACAAAACAAGGCGGGGTCCAAAAGTAATAACCTGCATTATTCGTTATTGTAACGACCCGTAATTTTCGATAATTAAAAAATTGTTAATTTAATAGAGTTTTGTGATTTAATGTTGGAAGAGATAAAAAAATTGATTTAATAATAAGAATATAACTGGAATGAAATGAAATTGTATTAATTTAAGGTAATTGATAATGGCTTTGAATGTAATTCCAATTAATTAAAATGATTAAAAAGTTATAATTGGTTATAGATTGTAAATTAATTGTAATAATGTGTGTATTAATTGATAATTGGATTAAAAGAGTAGTTGATTTGTATTAATTAATGAAATAATGTGTAATAAAAGGTAATTGGATAGAATTAGTATTATGTAAGTTGTTATAACATTTGTTTGTAAATAATAAACGTACAAGTGAGGTTAAATGTAAAAAAGGTGACAATTGTTATTTGTCACCAATTTAATTAATCAATTACAAATAAAAATGTTACATTAATGTGAGTTAATACAATAACTGCAGATTGGGAAAGTAATAAAATGTACAGAAATGTCAATTACACTCATAAGGCAATAAATTGATTTAATATTAAAAATGAAACCAAGAAAATGAAGTTGTGGGATTTTAAATTTTTATTATTGTCAAAGTCAACAAAGGTTCGATATTATTGGAATACTGCAACTAATAAGGTAAAAGATTATAATTGTAGCATATTAATGTGATAGAATATAAAACAATGTTAACTATGTCTATAGAATAAGGATTGATTGAATAATAAGACTGAAATAAAATTTATTCAATTTATGGGAAATTAAATTATAATTAATTGGATTTAATTACAGTTGAAATTGAACACCGTAATTAGTGAAATATTTAACACTGAATTGATATGTAAATTGCTTTAAGTTATTATAAATGTCTAAGAAATCAAAAAGGATGAAATTTGTTAGTTTATAAATATTGAATTAAAAAGTGATTAATTAATTTAATATTAATTTATTTAGTTAAGGGGAAAATAGCCATTTTGCCACAGTCTCGGATTTCGACGAAACCAGTTTCATTGGATCCGTAATGGTGAATTATTGTAAGGTTTCAAGTTTCTTAGCGATCGGACTTGTCGTTTGATCGTACGGACTCGAAACGCGTAGAAATCAATTTAATTAAATCCATTTGAAATAAGCTGATTTTAAGCTAACTTCTGCATACGATGGAATTAGGATTTGAAACCTGTTCCATTGAGTTTAAAACTATCGAAAACATCTATTTTGATATATGGGATGATCCATTTTCGTTTCGGGGTCAGAACGGGCTTTTTGGGTCGCGTAGTCGTTTCGATCCAACCCTGCCTATATATAAGCTGTTATAAACCCAAGTTGTTTCTCATATTATTATTTATGTATGTACATCTTCTTCCTCCTTCTCAAACCAAATTCCCAAATTCCAAAATCTAATTTCAAAAAAAAATTCGCTCCAGGTTTTCTTCGAGTCGGGAAGAGGTTTACTTCGAGTTTCACAAGAGAAAACCCTATAGCGACTTGGGGTTATAGAGAGATCGAGGCCAAACAAGGTGGATTTGGGCGCGCTTCGAGTTCCAAAGGCGAATACCCTGGAGCGACTTCGGGTAAGGAGCCAAATGACTTGGGTCTTGGGTCATTTTGGCAAAAACTCAGAGCAAGCACCGGGTAATTGAGGCGGCGACTCGAAGTAAGACCCGAAGTCGAAATTTTCCAATCTTCTAACGTTAATAACTTTTGCATACGAGCTCGGATTCACGCGCGATTTTCTCCATTGGGATCGTATCAGAATTCCGAACATTTTGAAAAAGTTTTGGTAGAATTCTGAGAATGTTAGATTTTGGACCCTAAATTGGATTTCAAATCGATTTAATCAAAGGTGAGTGTTTTAATCCACTCATAATTACTAAACTATCTTATATTAGTTCAATTAAATTTATGATGTGATTATAAATTTATTGATCGATCTTTGGTATGTTTAATATTGAATTAGTTCAATCAATTAAATTTTCATTCTAATTAAATTTGACTTTTATTGCATTTAATCATCATTTAATTTAATATTGAATTTAAATTGTCGATTTAATACCTTTATTGATTATCAGTTATCTATCGATGTTTATTGATTTATTTGGATGATGATTATGATGGATGTTTGATTGTTGATATTGGATGATTGGATGTTGTATTTTATATTGTTATAACACTACAAGTTCCCTATGGGTTGAAATGATACATACCCGAACGATCTGTAGATTAGGGAAAAATCGTTATGGGTTGAAATGATATACTCAAGCGATTTTATAGATTTTATTTAATTCGGGATTGCGGTTTGAAATGATATATAACCGTAAAATTTTAAATTGCGGATTGAAATGATAAATATCTGTATCACTTGACCATAGGGTAGAAAATTATATACGGACATCGGATTGGTTAAATTAAATGGATTTTTAATTCCCTAAATTTTGTATTCAGTTAACTGGCATTTAAAGTAGAAATTTATTTATATAAACTGATTTTTTTCGATAATCCAAGCCATAATGCTGAAATTGGAACTGATTTAATGAATTGTTCAAAGGATTTAAATTGGAATTTCAAAGTTAAAGGGTCAAATATAATGAATTTATTGGAATTGAGTTATTGATATGTTTGAATATAACGTTGAAAGCTATTGTAAACTAATTTAAACCATTTTAATTAAATTAACTATTTTAAATCAATTTAAAACTATTTTAATTTATTTTAATCTGTTATAACCTATTTAATCCAATTTAATCTAATTTACCTATTTTAAACTAATTAAATTTATTTAATCTATTTAATATAATTTAAATCTATTTAATCTATTTTAAATTTATTTAATATAATTTAAAAATCTATTTAATCTATTTTAAATATATATAAATCATTTTAAATTAAATTAAATCAAATTTAAATCTATTTAAACTTTTTTTACTATTTAAACTATTTAAATCTATTTAAAACTATTTTTAAAACTATTAAAACTACTTATACTATATAAATTATTTTCGAAATTTTCAGATGTGTAAAGTTGAAGTATTTATATTTGAATCCTTGTTGATGATACAACCTAAGTCAGAATTTGGAATTGATACCTTTTTGTGAAATGACATATTTGAGTAAATATGATAATTTTGGAACTAGGATTTAATTAACCTATCTTATCGATGAATCCAAAGGTGAATATAATTTTTGAAAGTGAATATAGTTTTGAAAGTGAATATGATTTGAAAGAAATATGATTTGAAATCGAATATGATATTTTGATATCAATTGTGAAATTGAATTTTTGAAATGTAAAAGAACCATCCGGTGTGAAATAAGCGTTTGGTTGTTAAAGAGACCAGGATCGGATATTGTCGTACTCTCTGCCAATACAGAAAACCACTTTAACAACTGTGTACGTGGTGGAGATTTCAGAAATGAAGTAGGATGGTTTGGCGAACGATTTCTGTATGAGGTATTTACGTGACCCTGACTCCCGTGCGTCAGCTTAGATGTGACTAAAAAAGGAGTTATACCTGGGCCAAGTGAGGTCATTCCTCCGATCGGACATGCTTCTTCGATACCATATTATGACTTTGAGATGATTTGGTGGCCACCCCTTGATTTTGATTATGGGAGTGTGTTCCGAGGTAGGCGGTAGTAGCTGCTATACGTTACCACCAGCCCTATTCTGCAATTGGTAAATCTACCCTGGCATTGCCTCGAGTGCCATGTTCACATGCCCTAGAGCGCCTTCTACGAGTTTGTTTTGTAGCGTACCTATGGGGTGTCCTATGGGTAAACCACTGGTTTGGTGGAGCCTACGGCATTGTATAGACTACGGGAATATATAAAATGTGTCAAGGGAGATATGAGTAACGCCTTAACGCTATTTTAATACTTTACTTTATTGTAGACACTATTATAATAGCGTATTGTACTACATAGTAGATAGTTTAACGGATCCTTAGGAGATGGAAATCCCGAACATCTCTTAAGTTATTGCACTTACGTTAGACACTGGATAGGAGATGTCAAACCTCATAAACATCTCTGACGTCGTTACACTCATATTTATTTACTGTTGATTTAACTTACATAAGATCTTTTAGTTCTAACTCGAGTGTTTTGTCTTTTCAATTCGCTCGGGTCAGCCTGAGCTTTTCGGTTTATCGAAGACTGCTTTCTGGAGGATGAAGACGAAGATTTTGTACTATTATTACTTATTATATGTATTCCACTGCATCATGTTGTTACGCTGCATTATTTATTTATTATTTATTCTTGCTGTATGTAACTCTGATCTGTATTATATAAGTATAATCAATGTATTTGTAAACAGCTTCATGAACTGTTTATTTGATTATTATATTTTGTCATTCCGCTACGAGATTCTGTATTTTGTTTTTATTTCTTTCTCTTTTTCTTATTTACCCCATAACAATCTGCCCTTTTGAATGGTTTGAGTCTGGCATGTGTGTCTGCTTAAAACGTCCAAAAAGGCAGGTCGTTACAGTTATACATTTTATATTTTCAATATAACAATAATTATATACACAATAATATTCAATCAACTGGTGAATAAAACTCACCCAAGTTCTAGTCAATGCTTACGCATTTTCTTATAGTCTAAAATCGAATGCCGTTCAATTTTGACAAAAAATTTCACAAACTCCAAACTCGACGAATCCAACTCCAATGTGTAGATAATCCCGATAGAATGCAATGGTGAAAATACGAATGCAATGGTAAAACGGTGCCTTAATCAGACCTCGTATGAACAAGATACGGTTTATATAAGGATTTGAATTAAAAACCATTAATTAATTAAACTAATTATGAAAAGCCCTTCATTAATTACCTTAAATCACTTCCCTCATCCTCTTTCTTCCGCGTGCACACACTGACACCATGAACCCAAAACACGTGTGCACGATTTCAAGGATACAACGAATCACTCGACCGTTTGTCGAACCGATCTCGCCACTGCATTTCTCTCTACGAGCTCGACGTGCCAGCACCAATTTCCACCACCCCGATGAACCACCTAAAAATCAGACGTTGTGCCTTAAACTTCCCATGCCCAGGTCGCTTTTCAACTCCAACCTCTAAAACATCAACAGCCACCACCATCCTACTCCTCGTCGCACCTCGAGTCTAGCCACACCATCGAAACCACCTCCGGCATCTCTAAATTGATCGCAACCCAAAACCCCTAAATACGGAAAAGCACGGTCGTGATTGCCTACCCTACATCGCAACACCCCAAACCACCCATATGAGTTCGCCTTAGCCCCTGAAACATTCTTCCCCTTAAAAGATTTCCGCCCTTGAAATTTTGACATAAGCAATAAAGCAACAATCATACAACAACACCTAACGGTATTGCAGCCAAGAAACAATCACCCTACAATGCCACATAGTACCGCAATCACTAGCAAACAAACTCACAGTTTGTTCAGGTACAGAAACACCTCATCGCATAAGTATGACAAACAATCCACAAAGTGTAACCTTATGCTCAACAACCTCAGGTGTCACTCAGTCGATCACTTATGCTACCTCAAGCAATTCGAAGAGTCATTCTCCAAACTCTTCACAAGCCATCACACATAGTATATCATTATACTAAAGCTTGTACGATACATATATCATTCAAATGCGATATCAACTCTGATAACTAAGTTGATCACATAAATTTCACTTCCAAACTAGTATATCTCACTGGACCTCTCTAGTGTGGACTCTGATCCGGTTCCTTGATTAGAAACCACTATTCTTCTCACATAGTCATATACTATGATAGAAAACTTCAGGATCATATCAAAAATCCATATCAAGTGTTCCCAATCAAGAATCGAGTGAAAAATCCTAACTTGTACTGGTGTAAATCACCTCGAAATCCATGTACTCGAATCCTAGACCAAGAACTGGTATGCAAATAAAATGATCTACGTACAACTTATGTAATTTCTTCAATTGGTTTCTTTAATTACACCAATTTCTTTTCATTTTAATTCACATTCATTTCTCACTTAGTATTTCTTATTTAATACCAAAATCATTTATGAACCATTTCATAAAATTTACTTCAAGTTATTAAACATTATATACTTAAGGTCATACTCTTACTCCACTACGTCCTAAGAGTATATACAAAAACCATCCAATTCATCTTACTTAACTTGGATATTCAATCCATTTAAAACTTTTTTAAATTCTACTATCTCTAAGTTCAAGTGTTATATAAACTCATCTTTATATTTTCACAAAACACTTAGTTTCAAATTTCTTACACAAATTCTGAATTTTTGACTGTCCAAAATCATCAAAAATTTCATTTCATTTTAACAAATGAAAATTATCACCCAAACACATCAATTAAGATGCACAGACCATTTAATCCTAATGGATAAGCTATATGTGTCCATAATATGACTTAATCGAAATCTTAAGAACTAAACACTCCATCTAATTTCAAATCATTTTGAAATATATATACTTATAACTTTTATATACCAAATCACACTTTCGGTATTTAAATCAAAATCTGTTTTACCAAAACAACACTAAAGCAAAACTACTCTGGTAGCATCCCCAACTTTGAATCTCGAAAATAAACATTGATGATGCTGCAACCATCACCAGAGTCATTTTCCAGTGACAAAAGTGAGTTCAATACTTCCAAACCATATCTTTCGAACTTAACCAAAATTATTTTCAAAACAGTATCAAATATTTCATAAATATTACTAAGTACCATGATACCAATTTCATAAATCAATTTCCCAAATATCTACTTCCAAATAATGCTACTATTATTTTCCAAAATCTTAGAAAACCAATTTCTAAAACACAGGGATTTAAGTCCACAAATTCTAAGTTTAAATCCTTTTCATATTTATAGACTATACTTATAAACTATATTTATATAAGTCATTTTCTTATATAAAACTAATACACAAGTGTTTGTTTCAAAATATCTTACCTTCCATTAAGACCGTAATAAACAACTTTTACTAGATCTAACTTCTATAAAAGTTAACTTCTAACCCAACATTATTATCGAACGCCTTATAGTCAAACTATGAAACTTAATTCACAATGCGTTCGTTTCGATATTCCCACAAGTTACTATCCACCCAACCCATGTAGTGAATAGATAAAACTGCTCATAAACTGGTCGAGCACAACTAATCAGACAATAAATGATAATAATAGAATATTATCATTCCCTAACAAACAAACACATCATAAATAAATATATCACTTTATGAAAATTATCCTTTTATATATAAAATATAATCCTAGGTAAAATTATTTCATTTACCAATTTCGAAAACAACACTGTGTCAGTTTTTCCCTGTCCAAGTGTTTAGAGATCCCTGTCAATAACGCTAGCAACAAGTATTGATCAGAACCTATAATCCACTCTACAAACCAATCAACGCAATATACAAAATATTTTTATAACAATAACAAATACGCACTCTCACACACACACACTCAACTCATAATAAGGCATTCATGACCCTATCTCTCAATGAGTTATACCCACCAAAGCCAAGGTTCTCGCTTAACCTTCGGCTCTAATACCAAATGTAACAATCCGGCTTTTTGACCCTCGAATGTCGACACTAATACATCCATGGTATTCACATGCCGAGTACCCAAGTGCTAGAAAGACAGAATGTTAGGGTAAAAGAAAACGAAAAAGAAATATAATAAGAAGAAGAACACAATATTAGAATCTCACAAGCAGAATGATAGCATATAATATCTCAAAAGGCCTTTACCAAAAAGAAAACTTTAATATTCATACATCAATCAGAGTAAAGTAACCTATCATTAGCCTAGACAGTTATAATAGCCTATCCTCACAAATGCTGATAGATACCAATCAAGTAATGCAGCAGGAAATAAGTACGGTAGGAAATCATCTAGCTCCTCTCCAAGAGCTCTAATGAACCATAGTTAAATTTGGAAACATACTCAAGCTAACTCGAGCATTAAGAAAATAACACCCGATCAGTCTGCTAAACCAGCGTGAGAAACTCAAATCATATATATTTATTATATATTAAAACCCTTAAAAATAAGGGTATCTCGTAAAACCACGCCGTCAAACAAACATGTACGGGTTTTTACCTTACGATAACCAAACATTTCTATTATCAAATCTAGTGATAATATAATAATGTCTAAGGTGTGAAATGTACACAATCACATAGCTGTGATGCATGTGAGTATGCACAACAATAATAGGTATACAATCACAACTGCTAAGGCGCGTTCGCTAATTATGTAGGATTTCTATGTATATCTCCTCGGATCAAAGCCGGCTTTAATCTATTGCACAAGGATCAGAGATATCCTTCCGAAGCAATATACATCCCTAGTGAATATACCATAGGAAATACATAGCTGGCCAAACTAGTCGAGTGCACCACTCCCGCATGCATATCTGTAAGTAACTCTAGGATGGAGTCGAATGCACCCTCGTGGGTTACTAACCAGCTATACATTCTATCTCTGGTTTTAGTCATATTCACTAGTAAGGCTACGTCCGACATTCTAGCACACAAGTCACCACTCGAACAGATCTTCCACATGAACTCCAACTCGAACAGATCTCAGAACCACACATGGATTCCCATTTTTCAGTAGATCTCGAAATCACACATGGATTCCTCAATAGATCTCGAAAAATCATGCATGGACTCACATACCTCAATAGGTCTTTGAAATCACACGTAGATTCCCACATTCTAAATAGATGATGAACAACTACATGTGTTCGAGCATCTCAAACAGATCTTGAACCTCCATATAGATTCCAACATCTTGAACCAATCACAAACCTCTCCAAAGCATAGAACAAGTATATGGTTATGGAGTGGTTACAGTTTCAACTCATCTCATATAAGTACACCCCTGCTTACCAGGTGCTCCAAAACCAATCGACCGATTTCCCAGTAATCTCAACCCCGTTTCTATGGGAAATAACAAACAATACATAAGATTGAAGATCACCTCCTAACCATTTAAACGGACTGGTTTTCTTATCATTTGTCCTAGAAGAGCAAAACGAGTTTATACGTAGTATCATCAAAGATAACTATACCATATAATTCCGTGTTTCTTTAAGATATTTCCAAAGTATATTTGGCCAAATCAAATAACAATGAGAATAGTCGCATATCGGAAACTAAGCCCGTATGATGTCCATAAGTAAGTAACACACAAAGCATGATCAAATCACATAAGCACGATCGAAACATATAAACGACTTCTAATCCCTTTTTTATTTAATCTTTTTTTATTAACTAAAATCCTCTTTTATTAGTAAAACTTTACTCAATAAACTCTTTATAAATGAAACTCCATTTATTTATTAAACTTCATTATTTAATTAAAACACCACTATTAATTTCTACACATTTCAATACTTTCAAAAGAATTCATATATTTATCTCAACTGTATAAGTATATTCACAAACCAATTTCAAAGAGCTTAAGACAAATGTTACTCAAACACGGTCACTACTAACCCAAAACCATTTCACTTATGATTAGCTTTAAATATTCTTTTCAAAGATTTATTTATGTTTATAAGTATAATCAAAAGGGTTAAAGGCGAATGTTATTAACATATTGCCACAACAAATCTAAAACCAATTCATACTCGTTATTCTCGTTAAAATTCCATTATTATAGATCAAAGTATTTTCCAAACTCATTTAACAATATTTCATCACTTTAAAATATTATCTAAGGGTTTAAAAGGAAATGTTACCAAAACATTGTTTACAACAAACCCAAATTGCTTCATCATTCCGTTATCTTTAAAACTTTCATTTTAAAGATCTGATTACTTTTCAAAAGTATAGTTAAATGGGTCAAAACAAATGTCGCACAAACATCGATACTGTAAACGCAAAATCACTTTTATACTTGCCATTTACTTTGAAACATCCATTACAGCTCTAAGTACATCTCCACTTATTAAAAAAGTTTATATACCTTTTTAATCAATTTATAAAATGGTCCGTTATCACATAAGTGTTATAATCCAAAAACCCTTTTATCTCCTTTTACAATTACCAAACTTCCTTTTTAAAACTTCTGAATATACTGAAATACTTTTAAACACACACACACACACACACACATATATATACTAATTTATTTGTAAAACTAAGATATTTAATAAAATACTATAAACCATTTGTAAAATGGGGAATTTCACCAGAAGGCCAAACTTTGCAGTCCAATTAGTTTCTAGGACACACATTCAAAGAAATTACTTTCAAGGCCAAAGTCAGCAGTCCAATTACTTTCAAGGACATAATTTCATAGGTTTTTAGGCCTTAGAAACTAATTATTTTACGTTTTGTCCTTGAAAGTTATTATTTCAGTTGTATGTCCTAGAAACTAATTCCACTTGCTAAATAGGCCCTTGTGGCTAATTTCCACTTGTAAAATATTATAATATAATAGCATTTTATTTATTTAATCAAATCTTTAACAATTTTCTAAAACCAAGTATATATTAAAAATGTACTTTTAAAATACTTATACTATATTTGAAAACATTTACTTTAAAAATCATAAAAATCCAATTTATAATTTAAAACCAACACTTTAAAAACCTATAATTGATTTTCAATAATATTTTTAAACCTTTTTATTTTTCGATAATAAGTACATTTGCAGTACTTATTAAAAATACGAAGAAGCCCTAGGATGTCTTCCAAAGTTAACTTTAAATCGCCAAACATAGCAATTTCAAAGTGCATCCATCGCGATCTTTTCACTTCTAACATTTACCATTTCCAATTTTCACAAATGTCCAAACTAATTCCACTATGTCAAACACACCAAAACATGTGTAACCAAATATACATATACATATATATTTCCATAATATATCATAATTTATCCAATTTTACATATGTCAAATATCAGGGATTTCAAAGCACGTTTAATACGACTATATCGCTTTAAACATTTATAATGCTATCACTTTTCGCAAAGCAATATCAAACATGTAAATAGTAAGTCTAGGCCATGATAAATGTTATAGATGATCAAAAGAGAGATTATTCTCTATAATAATGTTATCACTTATTTTACAAAACAAAGCGGGGTCCAAAAGTAATAACTTGCATTGTTCGTCATACAGTTTATATTTTTTATACAACAATAATTATATACACGATAATATTCAATCAACTAGTGAATAAAACTCACCTAAGTTCCAGCAACGCTTACGCATTTCCAAATAGTCCAAAATCGGATTGCCATTCAATTTTGACTAAAATTCCCACAAGCTCCAAACTCGAAATCCATTCCAATGCATAGATAATCTCGATACAAATGCAACGGTGAAAACGATGCCTCAATCGGACCTCGTATGAACAAGATGTGGTTTATATAAGGATTTGAATTAAAAACCATTAATTAATTAAACTAGTTATAATAAGCACCTAATTAATTACCTCAAATCACTTCCCTCATCCTCTTTCTTCCCTGTGCACACACTGACACCATGAACCCAAAACACGCATGCACGATTTCAAGGATATAGCGAATAACTCGACCGTTTGACTAACCAACCTCGCCACTACATTTCTCTCCTCGAGCTCGACGTGTCAGCACCAATTTCCACCACCCCAATAAACCACCTAAAAATCCGACGTCGTGCCCTAAACTTCCCACGCCCAGGTCAATTTTCAAGTCCGACCTCTAGAACACAAATGGCTACCACCATCCTACTTCTCGTCGCACCCCGAGTCTAGCCACACCCTCGAAGCCACCTCTGGCGTCTCTAAATTGATCGCAACCCAAAACCCCTAAATACGACAAAACATGGTGGTGATTGCCTACCCTACATCGCAACCCCTCAAACCACCCACACAAGTCTACCTTAGCTCAAGAAACTCAACGACATCATCCCCAATGTCTACCGCCTCTCCAATCACCACCCATCATAAACCCTAAGCACGATCATTCTTAGTCGAACAAAACCAAACTCCATCACACCAAATCGAGACACACCATCATCAAGCTCATGCCAATACGAAGCCAGCGAATCAAATGGCATCGAATATCACCGTCCCTAGCTCGCAATTTAATTAATGGAAGAGAAGAAAGGGATAGCGCTACCTTTTGTTCATAGGAAAATTTACAAAGAAGAAATAGGGAAAGTTAGAATTAGGTTAGAGTTGTTAATGTATTTACAGGAAAATATTTGACATATTTTATTCTTTTAAATTAAACGGTACGTGTTTCGAGTATGCATGACTACACAGCATGTCCGATCGTCACAAAACTCGTCGGCGCGCAACAATTCATTATTCCGAATCCAATGGCACTAGTTTCATCAAAATCCAAAACAGTGCCCCAGAATGATAATTTTACATGTTAATCAAAACGAATTATTATTAAAACAATTTTAATCACTTTTAATCCTAAATTAAAAGTTTACTATTATCGTTCTTATTTAAATAGAATTTAAATAAGCTTTTGAAATCATTTATATTCAAATCAAATCCAAGATTTAAATATTTAAATAATTCCAATATTTAATTATAAACTGTTCAAAAAATCTAGGTCATTACAAAAATATTTGCTCAACTCTGATGCTTGTGGAATGGTACTTTCGTATCAGTTCTTGGATCCTATTTGAAAACCATACTCAGAACTTCTCCCACTGGCTTTGAGACACTTTGATTGTTATATGTAAACAATATATTCTAAATCATTATTTAGAGTTAACTTGATCACGTTGAATGAAGAATCTACTATGTTAATTTTAGTAGTTGAAATTTATGATGTTATCTAACAATATAGTTTATTATATTCCAACTGCATTGATATTCTTCTTGAAGGAACCATTATGACCAATGGATCATATCCCTTTAGGTACAACTATAAAAATCATATTCTTATAATATACTTGGAATCTATTCTGGATTTGCGCATTATGCCATAAGGTAGCATCAGTACTCTTATGGCTATTGACCACTTAGGAAATTCCCTTACTCAACATTGATAAGAGAACCATAGTTTCTCTTTAATGTATGAATTTTTTTATTATATTTCTAATGTGTTGCATTTGATTAGCATTGGTTAATCCTATTTCATATTTCATAGTTAGTTTTATCTTTGGATCATATCCAAATCCATTTACTACCAGTAATTTCCAAAAGCTATTCCTTTGTCATGAAGTTTGAATTTCTTGAAACAACAGTTGTTTCTCAATGCAATAGAATATGTATTCATAAATAATTTATAAACTTCCTATATATATTATCGGTTTGGTTTTAGAATACGAAACATATGTTCATAACATAAATTGTCAATTTCATATTGATTGCTCCTAAACTTATTTGGAGTGCTCCACACAAGATACCTCACGAACGTATATTATATGCAGTCTCTTGACTCACACAAACCTATCGATGCCTTGACCTGGGATATATAGGTGTTTCTTTTCAACTATTATCTTGTATGCTCTTGTAAACTATGCTTTCAATGAATTCAATTTAACTGGTATACTTACTCTTAAGTACACATCCTAAAAGAGAGAAGTTGGCTCTACTTCACTCATCGTCAATCATTCTTTGTCCAACAAAGGGTGATTACTCCTTTTCATACATCATTATGTATCATCAGGAGGAGTGACTTTTGAGATTGAATATATTCATTTTTAGGTACCTTTTGAACCCTTTCTAATACACTCACCTATTCAATCAAATTAAAAAAAAATTCTTTACATGTTATGCGTACTACTTTCATTTTATATTCAATGAAATTATCATAAATACATTACTTATGTATAAAATACGCATGTTCGTTTCTATGTTAATTCATCTATGAATTTAACAAAGTAAGTGGTTGTTTTGGTATTAATAGACTTGGATTGCACACACATATATGTATAAATCCAAAGAGTTCGCCAACACTTTTGTCGCTCCCACTAAATGGATGCTTGGCCCTTGACTATTTTAAATATAATTCATCAATACCATATGATTCATAATCATATGACTACTGAATTATTCCTCAAAGATATGGCTTAGTTCATAATTCCAAAAAAAAGTTTAAAATTTAGATAATTATGTATTATGTGGCCTATGCAAAAAATGTCATTATTAAAGTTTTATCTTATAATGAATATTCTTAAAATTCATTTCGAAATAAACTATATCTATTTCCACTAAATATTGAAAACTGTTATTATTTTATAAATAATGTACGACATATTTATGAAAACAATTTTTCATAGTTTGATGCATCTAATAATAAATACGGTATTTTCCGACTATTTCGACCATTACTATAACAACTTAAAGTATATGAAGCTACATTCAATCACTTATTATAGAATTTTACATCATATACTGTAACTAGTTTATAGTTGAGAGTTTTAAATCAAATATCTTGAACTCAAAGAAATAACTTTCATAGAAAACAATCTTCTATATAGAACTACATTTGGAATAAATCACATTTCTTATTCCATATTAAGTATCTTTTAGTATTTTGTACAATTCTCATATATAATGTCTCTTCATGAAGCATAGACGACCATCCATCCTCTTCATCCACTGTGCCTAAGTCACATCCATTCTTGTACATTCGCTTTTCTTTCCAAATGATCGAACCATTCAAAAGAAAATCCTTACTAAAAGACCATAATGAACTCTTCACAAAAGTGCATTTAGTCATCCTTAACATTTAAGGATATCAAATAAGTTGTACCTTACGTAAATGGATCAAATTGGCACTTCAATGGTCGAGTTCCTAGGCCTATCTTGCAGTTCTTGGTCTAGTGTACATCTAACATAAGAAAATTCTAATTGTAATCAACCGTACTAAATGCACGATCTTGCATATGGTTTACTTACTTATTTCGAGTGAACTCTTTTCATCGAAGTTTTGTACGTTACGAATTGCGATTATTTACCATATAACATTTTTATGCGATCGAATATGGATCAAATATACATATTCTTATATTGTTTTTAGAGTTCAAAACTAATGGAAGACAATACAATGTCTTGGATAAATAAAAACCTTAAGTAACCAAGTTATGTATTTAGCGATTGTATAATTTGGTTCTTGTATGGGTCTTGAATTGACAACATGCCTAAGGATTTATTTGTAAGTATATTTTATATTTGTGTATCAATCTTAATTCAGCTCATTTGTATATTTTAATTCATAGACATTTTATCAATTGTATTACTTGCACAAATTTATTGAGTAGATTATTTTTATTGAATATGCTAGTATATGATTTTTATTTGATGATAATAAACATATATATATATATATATATATATTCATTTAAATGTATTTGTTATTGTACTATTTTATTTCTCACATAATTAAATAAATATTTGCTGAATAAAATAAATAACACAGAATTTAAATTCAATAAAATATTTATTCAAACAAATATTTTATTACAATTTTGAATAGTACAAATTTGAGTTCTTACTACATATATACATTTTCAATTACAATACAATTTCGATTACATCACAAATTTCAATATACAAAGTTCAACTCACTACATATCACTCATTCACTCGTATTTGTTCTTCAACTCTATTCCAATTTGTACCTAGCATCTGAATTATCTGCAAAATAAAAACTAACGCAGTAAAATTGAAAAAGAAATATTTTTGCAGTGTAAAATAAAATGTGTGTTTAAAAAATGTTATATGCCTCGGTTATTTGGGTTGTTCGTCATCATTTTTGTTTTGAATTCATCAAAAACGAACAACCTGTGACATGCACAATGTATCAATGTACATACCACAAGGTCGTGCACACCGATATACACTTGATAAAATTACAGGAATAGGTGAGCACAAGGTCAAACCTGAGCCAAGGTTGGATTCAACTCAGGTGCAAGACAAATAAAATTCAACATGAATACAAATCCACACATACAACCTGAAAGGATTTCAAAAAGAAAGCACTCACAGAGGCTACAACCTAGGACACACACAAATGAGCATGATATGATCAAGCATAGTATCTGTAAGAAGTTCAATGAAGTGATCAAGACAACCAGACTTAGAGTAAAACCAAACCTCAAACCAGACCAGTCAACAGGAAGACACAAATGCACA
Organism: Allium fistulosum; assembly: GCA_030737815.1. Classification (NCBI taxonomy): domain Eukaryota; kingdom Viridiplantae; phylum Streptophyta; class Magnoliopsida; order Asparagales; family Amaryllidaceae; genus Allium; species Allium fistulosum. Next base: position 1,200,047,815 of record CM060905.1, read on the forward strand.
AGAACAAAGATGACTACAGTTCAAAGTTTCAGATGCAATACACCAGTGAACAAGGAAATAGGTCAGCCAACATCAAATGCATCAGTTCAGTTACTAACAGTAGAACAAGAACAAGGAAGCAAATGCACATCACAAGTAAAGACTTCACAAGTGAACCCAGTCCAACAAACAAAAAGCTTCAGACTCTAATGTACAACTTCAATTATCAGAGTTCAGATGCAGGCAGGTTCAAATACAATGGCCATGTTCAAAACAACACCCGACATCAGAGGCATGCACAAGACAGCAGACTTATGAAGTCTAGACCAAACATGAACATGCTCAACAAATATGGTCTGGTGCAAAGAAACATGTACAAGTCAACTGAGCAAAGCCTCAGCACCAAAAAGCAACAAAACTGGAGCATGCATATACATCAACATGACCACATACATATATACATATGTTTATACACATGTATACATATATAAATATATATAGGTCCAACCAAACAAAGCTTAAGACAGAGAATCAAACACATATGCACATGATAATAATGCATATGACATAGTGACAGCAACTCATAAATGAAGATATCAAGACCCGACTGCATGGCTATAGTAATAAAATTTAGTGACTCGAAGTTTATATGGAAATACAAGTGCACAAATCAAATACACAAGTGACTCGAAGTAGATGAAGCAATATTTTCAGCATGAACACACAAAAATGAATGCAACCATAAGTAACAAGAAAACAATGAAGCATAAACCAGACTAGCATGGATGTGCAATCACTCTTGTACATATACAAGGCATCACAACATACATATATACATGCGTGAACACACACACACATATATATGCAGTGGAAACCAGAGGCAACAACAAATCAATGGTCAAACTACAGGACAACAGCTCTACACATAATGGAATGCAAGGCTACCAAGGTCAACAGCAGTTTTAAACTTATAAACCAGGGAACATGCTCAAAGTTCGATGAGTCACGGATAAAAATCAATAGGGGTCAACTATACACTAACACGACGAACAAGTTAGAGCAAAAAAGAATGACACTTGCAGTTAATCGAAGTCAAATTCTCATCACAAATTCAAAATGCTAAAATCAAAGGAGCATGAAGAACGGAACCAAATCTAAAGCAAACGCAAGCCGTGATGACCAAGCCAGCACAACAAAAAAATATACGAATTGAACCAGTCAGGATTAATCATATCGTTCAATCGAAAATCAGTGGGCAAACATAGTAATGTGAAGAATTCAAACAAAACAAATTCGAACGGAAATTTAGAGTTCGGTCCCTATAAATACCATTAACATCATCGGCAATTGAGTATTCGAGTTCAAGCAAAACAGAGAGCAACAAACCATTAAACTCGAATCAAAGTCAAAAATAACCAATAATCAATAAAAGGCATTCACGTACCAATTCACGCATCTTTCGATCTTGACTAATTAGAGAAGCCGCATATTAATCAAAGCAAGCGAGTTGATTTACGAAGAAAACTGAAGAAAGATCATCACTCAATCAAACAATTTGAATCGGCGGCATCAGTTTCACAAAACCCTAAAATTTTAAAGAGGAACGAACGTTCTCGAGCAAAGGAAAAGAGGCAGATATTTTCAAAAAGGATACGGGCCGTATAGAAAGAAATAAAGGGAGACATATTTTTGGGCCGTTTCTGTTTTTTGTAAATTTGGGCATCAACTTTATATAGGGTTTTGTATTTTAAATTTGTTTTTATTTTGTAATTTCTTTTTAACTTGTGTAATTGTCTAGTCGTGTGACTAGGGGACGAACTATGGTGGTGTAGTTCGAGAATTCGTAACTCGGTGGCTGAGTTGTGGTAGGGTTTTGAGCGTAGAGTTAGGTTAGTCGATAGCGGGTGTCGCGAGTTTACGTGTGTAAGCATTTGACTACTTGATTTCTAGTAGAAACCTTGGGGGCAGCACGTAGGCAGGTATTTTCCAAAGCTGGATAAATTTGTGTGTGATCTCTTCTGCATTATCTTTCTGATTTTATTATTATGCTATTATCTAGGCTGAAATTATTTTATATATTTTTGCATTAATTTTTATAATTATTAGTATCACCCTATTCACCCCCTTCTAGGGTGAAACCGATCCTACAAGTGGTATTAGAGCAAGGTTAATAGCAAGGATGTCTAACCCTAGTTGCAAATCTAGCGAGAGTCAGTCCAATATTATTCCCCCTATATTTGATGGAACGGATTTTTTTAATTGGAAATTAAAAATGGAATTTTATTTAAAATCTGTTAATTTTAGATGTTAGGATATTAATAAAAATGGGTGTGATATAGTAGACGAGAAAAATACTTCGATTAATGCTCTTGCTATGCATATACTATATTCTCATATTAATCAAGATAATTTTAACTATATCTCTCATTGTGAAAGTGCATAGGAAATCTGGAATACTTTTGATGCAATATATGGTGCAAAAGTCAACAACGGTGAGAAATCCTCCACAATAAACTCAGTTGAAGAAACATGCTTGATAGGATTTGCAAAAGACAGTAGTGATGAAGATTCAGTAGCCGATGAGATAAGTGATCTTTCATTCAATGATTTAGTTCTCTTGTGCCGAAAATTAATTGAAAATAATAAAGTCCTTAAGATGAAAAATAATAAGTTGAAAAGGGAACAATCTAAACTACGTCAGAAAAATAATTATTTGGAAAATGAGCTTAAAAATGTTAAGAAAAATAAAAATTCTAATTGCAAAAGGTGTTTGGACTATGAAAAAGAATTTCCCGTTTTCAAGAAAACTTTCAAAAGTTAGAAAACAAAATTTTAATTCGGGAGAAAAATAAAATTGAGTTGATTTGTAAAAATAACATTTTGCAAAAAGAGTTGGATAGTTTTAAGAAGTCATAAAGTTCTAAATGTGCGCTTTTTGAAAAGGGATTAAATGAAGTCAACGAAAATTTCAAAATCCTTGAAAAAGAAAATGTGATTTTGAGCAAATCTGAAATTATTCGGTTAAATCACGAGTTTGAAAAGGAGATTGAAAAAATCAAGGATTTTGAAAAAATTGAATTTGAAAAACTCCAACTCTTTGAAACTATTTCTTTTTCAGCATTGAACTATTTCTTATAGATTTTGTTGTTGGAAAGCAAATTGAATTTATCTCTAGTGAAAAATTTCCAAGTAACCAACTCAAGTTTATTAACTTTGGATTTTAAAAGTTTATTTTCATTTATTAGCTTTGACCAACAACTAATGGTACCATCTCTCTTTTCATCATTGAACTATTTCATATAGATTTGCTTGGACTAACTATTGTTAGTCCATAGGATAGTGGTTTTGATGACAACAACTATAGAAGTGTTATAAAATATATATGTGCAGGAAATCTATATGCAGGTATCAACAAAAGAAGACTGTACAGTAAAGAAAACAAAATTGATGAAGACAAAGATCAAGAGTTCAAGATTGAAGACTCATGAGATTCAAGATATTCAAGAGTTCAAGACAAATAATATAGTTAGGTTAGATATTTGTTAAAACTCCTTGAAAGCACTATCATTCTTTTTTATCCAATTTACTCGTGGAATGGAATCCACTTCGTTCTTGTTAAAGGGATGGAACCCTAGTGAGATGGAACTCACGAAATATCTAGTGGAACGGATAGTAGCCCTATTTTGTTATCCACTAATTTTGATTCAAAATGATTTTCAAAATTATCTCTTGTTTTATAAAATGATTTTCAAATATTCCTTTTCAAAAGAAAAACCTTCGTTCACATTTCCAAAAATGTTTTAGCCTCAAAATCATATTTATCATTTTGTTATATTTTGATTTCAAAATTGTCCTTGATATTTTAGCCTCAAAATCTATTTTAATATTATATTTACTTTAGTTTATTTACTTTGATTTTAAATATATTTTAGTATATATACATATATACATTCATAAGTATTTCTACTTCTAAATACCTTCTACAAATACATAGAGTCCATTTGAATAAAGTTGCATATGTTTTAAATCATCATTTTCAAAGTAAAGCAAATCATCACTTTTTACTAGACCATGTCGACATCCTATTTACCTGTCATGTCGACATGCTTCCCGTTACAGCAAAGGTTGTTTTCAAAAGAAGTGTCTATTCGTTTAAACCTCTTCGAATGGACACATCCATTCATTCTCTATAAATAGAGACTGTTATGGACGTTTTCAAAAAACTACTTCTTCATTTTTCTCTCCTCTTTACTCTCTTATCTTATTTTCTAATCATCCTATCCATATTCTGCCGAAATCTTAAGTGAATCAAACCAGAATATCTCTAGTTTGATTCTCTGCCACTCTCTCCAAAGAATCTCAGTGCTTATCAGAGTTATAGATATATTTGTACTCAAAGAAACTTGTGTGGGGTTATAAAGGTGTGATCGTGTCCTTGGAAATCGATCGGGTGAACTTGTGTCCTGTGAATCAAGTGGTTCTACCCAGAGACCTGAGAATCTGGAGGGTGTACCTCGTTGCCTTGGAATCGAGGGATTGTAATCTAGATTATTGTTGAATAGAAAGCCGTACGGGTTGTGCGGGACTGGATGTAGGGTAACACCGAACCAGTATAAAATTCCTGGTGTGTTCTTTCCTTTACTTGCTTTTTATTTATATTTGCATTTGTTTGTGATTCTGTGATTTGATTTGTGATTGTGTATTTGCATTAAGTTAGTTAATTCAATTTAAATCAAAGAAGTTTTAAAGAAATTCTTAAAACACTATTCACCCCCCTCTAGTGTTAAATAGCCTTAAGATCATCTTCCGCGTCCCTTTCATTTGGTATCAGAGCAAGTTTTTCAAAGTATTCATAACCTGATTTTTGAAAAGTAACAATGGCTACCAACACTGGTATTTCTAGTTCATTTGTAGAGGGTCAGTCCACTGCCAGACCACCACTTTTCAATGGCAGTAACTATGCATATTGGGCATGTAGAATGAAGATATATTTACAATCCATTAGTTTAGAAACATGGAATATGACACAAACTGAATACACTGAGCCCACAACTGATTTTGCTCAATGGACGACCGTTCAAAGAGAAGTGGCTCAAAACAATTCAAAAGCCATGAATATTTTATTTTGTTCACTAGATAGAAATGAATTTAATAGGGTATCTGTTTGTAAAACTGCATATGAAATCTGGAAAACTCTGCAAGTTACTCATGAAGGAACAAGCAAAGTTAAACAGACCAAAATTTCTATTCTTACTAATCAATTTCAATTATTTAAGATGTTGCCTAGTGAATCTATTCCAGATATGTATAGTCGTTTTCAAGATATTGTTCATTCACTAGTATCTCTGGAAAAGCACTCTCCGAAGAAGATCAAGTCAGGAAAATTCTGAATTCACTCACTCCAGAATGGGATTTGAAGACATTGGCGATTGAAGAAGCAAATAACATCAGTACCTTGAAGATTGATGAATTAATTGGAAATCTGATGTCATATGAAGTTCAAATTCAGGGAAGAAGGGAGAATAAGTCATTAAAAAAAAGTCCATTGCCTTTAATGCACTAACTGGTGAATCAGACTCTAGTGATGATGATGAAGAAATAGCCTTCATGACAAGAAACTTTCGAAAATTCTTGAAGTATAGAAAAATGAATAATCACAAGAGAAAAAGTTTTGGAAATAACACTGAATCACTCAACAACATCAAATGCTTCAATTGCAATGAGTTTGGTCATTATCAAAGAGACTGTCCACATCTAGAAAAGCAAACTCCTCAATCAAACAAAGAATATTCAAAGAAAAGAAAGAAAGCATTTGCAGCAACACTGGATGATTCAGATACGTCCTCAAGTGATGATGAACAGAAAACAGAATTGGCAAATATGTGTTTTATGACAACTCAGAATTCAGGTAATCAGGATGATATGGAACTCAAACAAGGTACACGTTTACTATTTTAATTGGTTGAAAATTGGTTGCTTAGAATAGTTTATTAGTTAAGTATATAATTGATTTTATTAACTTAAAATTTTTTAAATATCTTTTAAAAATTTATAAAATATTATTTTTATATATTTTCTGTATAATATATTTTCAAAATATATTCAGACAATAATCATAATATATATAAGTATATATATATATATAAATCTTGTACATGCTTGAAATCATTTTTGCAAAATCTGATGTGCATGTCGACATGGCACTTATTGGTAATGTCGACATACCTATAGCAAATCAGATTTCTAAATTTGAATTCAAAATTCAAATTTCCCTCCACCTTTTCACTAACTCCTATGTTCTGAATAGTTATGACTCTTTGACCAGAGAATCCACCTATTCAACCTCTTTATATCTATCTTCTATCAACACTTATCTCCATCTTAAATTCAAATTCAAAACAACTTTTATCTTCAAACACTCTTATCTCTTCAAAAATGGCATCCACTAGCAACGTAGCCGGAATGAGGCTGTCAAGAGCCACCAAAGATCATCTCTACAATAATAGAGATGCCATACTTGCATACATTAATTATGCAACTTATGGAAAAGTTCATTCGGGTAATTTTGCTATTTTTAATGACTTCGCTTCTTATGAAATTGATGCTCTCTTTCAAAACAATGGTATTCTAAGCTTGGTTGACAATAACCAAAATGATTTTGTTTGCTATCCAAACCTTGTCAAAATGTTTTATGCAAATTTAAATCGTGGTTTTTATAATGGAAGGGATGATGAAGTGTGGAGTAGTGTCAAGGGGACACAAATTGTTTTGGATACCGATGTTTTAGGAACCATACTTGAATGTAAAAGTACCGGTTCCAATCTTTCTTCTTTTGAAATCGAGGAAACCGATCGTGAAACTTTTCACAATATTTTTGAGGAAGAAATGGATTTCAAATACAAATTTTTTCGACCAAAAGCTCGTATTGTTAATCTTCTCCTTCAACGCACTATTACTCCGAGATCGGGAAATTACAATAACCCGACTCAAAAAGTGTGTAAGGCTCTTTTTGCAATTTTTGGAAATTATGATATTAATTGGGCACAAGTTATCTTGGATGAATTTCGACATAAAAACTTGGATTCGGGAGAGAATGCATTATATCATGGAATATACCTCACTAGAATTTTTAATTACTTTGGAGTGGATATGAGAGGTGAAGAATTCTTTCCACGAAAGGTTTTTAATCATTCCAATATTTCACTTATGAAAATTCCACACGTGTTTCAACCATACGAAACACTAACGGAAAAAGAAGCACGATTGGGGTATGAGGAAATGCAAGAAGAAGAGGAAGAGGAGGAAGAAGAAGGTGAGGAAGAAGAAGAGGAAGAAAGTGAAGAAACTTCCTTAGAGAGTATTGATTTTCCCACACGACCATCAAACAAGACTCTCCTTCACAATCAACGAGTGATTGTGAAAAATCAAAAAGCTCTCAAACACTCCGTAAACAAAAAATTGGACAAAATGTCCAATACTATGAACAAGTTCTTCTCCAAAGTCAGCAAGAAGCTCAATATCTCATCATCTTCATCCTCATCTACTAGTTTCTAGAGTTTACTTTTTGTATATCAATGAAATTTGGTGTATTGAAAGTTGTATCTTTATGTTTTCTTTATGAAATTCATGTACTTCTCTGTTCTAGTATGAAATGAAGCTTATTCTCTGTTTATCTTACTGTTACTCTTATTTATATCAAGTAATATATATATAAATCATATGTATATACACTGAAAATTCAAAAATAAGATGTGCAAAATCTGCTATGTATGTCGACATACTGTATAGAGGTCATGTCGACATATACTGGTAATATTCTGAATGGACATTTCAATTTGAAATTCAAAATAACTCCTTATGTCTATTCATTTCAAACGACTTTCCTGTCTATTTAAGTCCTATTTTCTTCCAGAAAACTTCTCATAACTTCTCTCTACTCTTATCTATTATTTCCTTCTTACTTATCGTCAAAATGGCTTCATCCTCTTCAAATCTAAGTGATAATCTTGAAGAGACTCTCAAATCCTTCAAAGATATTCTTACTTTTATTCTACGAAATCAGAGGCACTTAGAACTGAGTCAAATGCAGATGATAAAGGAACAAGAAAGGCATTTCGATGCACTACGATGGATGATCTCCGCTCTCAACAAAGAGGATCTCCAAGTAAATCCACCGAAGACATTGCTCCAGGACGATGAAGATTGGGAAGTAATCAAAGCGGATCCCATCTTTGGAAAAGAGGGATGGGTTGAAGTTCCACGTAACATTTAACTTGTTTGATTTGGTTTAAAATTGATTTGATTTGAAATACTTGATTTTGTTTGGTTTTAAACATGGTTGATTTATGATAACTTACTATATTGATTATGTAATAAGACATAAATAGGTGTGCTTATGTTTGATTGATTTGTCTACTTATTGTATGCATTTTCTTTTCATTTAACAGTTATGTATATAGTGATATGAATAAAATAATTTGTGGTTACACTTATTATTCTCATTCTTATATTACTCATATATATCATTCTGAGTATACAATATTTAGCATTGTTATATCTAGTTTCAGTATTATTAATGATAACACTATCATTAATATCATAGATTTAGGGGGAGTTAGTGTCATTTTTTTGTTGATGACAAAGGGGGAGAAGTATAAAATAGGTTAGTTAGGCATAGATTAAGGGGGAGTTATTAGATTTAGGGGGAGTTATAAGGAGAATATAAATATTTTATAAACAAAGGTTGTCATCATCAAAAAGGGGGAGAATGTTAGTCCATAGGATAGTGGTTTTGATGACAACAACTATAGAAGTGTTATAAAATATATATGTGCAGGAAATCTATATGCAGGTATCAACAAAAGAAGACTGTACAGTAAAGAAAACAAAATTGATGAAGACAAAGATCAAGAGTTCAAGATTGAAGACTCATGAGATTCAAGATATTCAAGAGTTCAAGACAAATAATATAGTTAGGTTAGATATTTGTTAAAACTCCTTGAAAGCACTATCATTCTTTTTTATCCAATTTACTCATGGAATGGAATCCACTTCGTTCTTGTTAAAGGGATGGAACCCTAGTGAGATGGAACTCACGAAATATCTAGTGGAACGGATAGTAGCCCTATTTTGTTATCCACTAATTTTGATTCAAAATGATTTTCAAAATTATCTCTTGTTTTATAAAATGATTTTCAAATATTCCTTTTCAAAAGAAAAACCTTCGTTCACATTTCCAAAAATGTTTTAGCCTCAAAATCATATTTATCATTTTGTTATATTTTGATTTCAAAATTGTCCTTGATATTTTAGCTTCAAAATCTATTTTAATATTATATTTACTTTAGTTTATTTACTTTGATTTTAAATATATTTTAGTATATATACATATATACATTCATAAGTATTTCTACTTCTAAATACCTTCTACAAATACATAGAGTCCATTTGAATAAAGTTGCATATGTTTTAAATCATCATTTTCAAAGTAAAGCAAATCATCACTTTTTACTAGACCATGTCGACATCCTATTTACCTGTCATGTCGACATGCTTCCCGTTACAGCAAAGGTTGTTTTCAAAAGAAGTGTATATTCATTTAAACCTCTTCGAATGGACACATCCATTCATTCTCTATAAACAGAGACTGTTATGGACGTTTTCAAAAAACTACTTCTTCATTTTTCTCTCCTCTTTACTCTCTTATCTTATTTTCTAATCATCCTATCCATATTCTGCCGAAATCTTAAGTGAATCAAACCAAAATATCTCTAGTTTGATTCTCTGCCACTCTCTCCAAAGAATCTCAGTGCTTATCAGAGTTATAGATATATTTGTACTCAAAGAAACTTGTGTGGGGTTATAAAGGTGTGATCGTGTCCTTGGAAATCGATCGGGTGAACTTGTGTCCTGTGAATCAAGTGGTTCTACCCAGAGACCTGAGAATCTGGAGGGTGTACCTCGTTGCCTTGGAATCGAGGGATTGTAATCTAGATTATTGTTGAATAGAAAGCCGTACGGGTTGTGCGGGACTGGATGTAGGGTAACACCGAACCAGTATAAAATTCTTGGTGTGTTCTTTCCTTTACTTGCTTTTTATTTATATTTGCATTTGTTTGTGATTCTATGATTTGATCTGTGATTGTGTATTTGCATTAAGTTAGTTAATTCAATTTAAATCAAAGAAGTTTTAAAGAAATTCTTAAAACACTATTCACCCCCCCTCTAGTGTTAAATAGCCTTAAGATCATCTTCCGCGTCCCTTTCAACTATATTGCAAGTTTAGGTGATAAGAGATGTTGTTTTTGTATTGGTTGATGATTACTCCAGATACATGTTGATATATTTGTTCATCTTACTGCTTCTAGATCGGACAATATGTTCACTAGTTGTTTATGTACACATTTTCAATCAAATCCTTAAGAAATCACATTTTAAAAGCTGTAAAAGGATTAGAAGGTATTTGTTGCACACATCAGGGTTTGGTCTATGATATCCAACTAATGATAATCTTGAGTCAAATTCAGATGCAGATTGCACCGGTGTGACGCCCCACCTCTATACTCACACTAGCCAAGGACACTACAGGGTAATGCCGTCGACTAGCACGAAGAATAAGGCTGTTGAGGAGCGACCATCTATGTAATTGCTTTGTACGAGTACCGATATGTCAGATAGCATGACTTGCATTTCATTTCAAGAGGAAATCCGACATATCAAATACAAACTCAAAGCTACTACACAGTGGCTATGTGGGCTTTGGAAACAAATATAGAAATAAACATAACATAAATCAGTCACAGATATTCATATCACAAAGGCGGAAACAGATATGAATAGAACACATAAAAGTGTACATCAAAATAGTGGTCATACAAGATCCACTACATCGCAAAAGAATAGGTACAAGTGCTAGACAAAAGAATATGTATACATCAAGGAGTCTCCATCTCAAATGTATAATAACCAAAACTACTAAGCTAAAGTAGTTAGCCAAAAGTCAAGTGACAGACCCGGATAAGAAGTCAAGCAGAAGCACCTAAAATACCTCGGTCTGACCCTAGTATTATTTAAGAAGAAAACAATAAACGGGTCAGTCTAGCTGTAAATATCAGATAAAATGAGATAGGATAAGAGATATGACAAAAACGTTTGATAACAATAATGCCATACTGTGACAAGTATACCTCAGATAACAACAAAAATCATACAATATCTCAAATCTTGTCAAATATCTAAAAAGAATATCACATTCTTTAGCTTATTCACCAAACCCCAAATATTGACAAATCATATCAATGTCAATCGCAAAAATTGGTGAAACACAAATTCTAGAAATCATCAATTAGAAATCCAGAAATCACAAAGGGGGAGGCCTATCAAAAACGAAAGCATGAAAACTCACCAACACGTGTATCACAAACGAGTCGCTATCCCATGGTCGCTAACCATAGAGCCGGTGCAACGGCATAGTGCAATAACGGTACGCCCGAGGAACCTGAAAATCAAATGAGCTAGAACAACGACGTAGTGCAATATCGGTACGCCCGATGAACCTGAAACTCAAATAATTCGGAACATCGATGTAGTGCAATAACGGTACGCCCGATGAACCTGAAACTCAAATAATTCGAAACAACGACGTAGTGCAATAACGGTACGCTCGTTGAACCTGAAACTCAAATAATTCGAAACAACGACGTAGTGCAATAAGGGTATGCCCGATGAACCGAACTCCATAAAACCCATAGGTCGCTAGCCTATAAAAATGAGACGAAGCTCCACAAAACTGGGTACAGTCCCCACGTGGACAAAGAGACCTTGCATATTAGTCTAAACCATAAAATGATCACCATTGATCAATAAAAAGTATGAATTGCACTAAGCTAGTAAATAAATGTGTTTAGCTTCATGTCCCATAACCACTGGCTTAACTTAAATATTTACGAACAAATTGTAGATTTCCACTCGAAAATTGTCACAAGATTTCAATCGAACAAGTCTAAGAATTAACCGACGAAGTAAACGCAAGCGTTTCATACCACTTGTTTTGCTAAGTCGTTTAATTGGATTTCTCGTACGAATGAGGTAAAGGTTTGTATATACTAATAGATTAGAAAACGGTTTTAAAAACGAGCTTTGTACTTAAAAGTAAATGTTGAAATCATTTTTGTGAAAGAGTTTGAGTATTTACTACTAGTAAAGAACCTTTGTATTTTAAAGTGACAAATCATAGAAATGATTGTAAAAACAATCAATCACCAAAAATTCACATTCGATGACATGAATCAAAACCATAGAAATCGATATCAAATCCATCAGATGGGTATTCACAAAAATCCACAAAAAGAAGTCATCAAAGTTGATAATAAGTGATAACAACTAATCGGATCAACCTAAAATCGATTAAAACGGAAATCAACTCAAAATAGGCAAGTTGGCTGAAATAAGCAGCTCCAGACGTCTGGTGGTTATCCCAGACGCCTGAGCTAAAGCTCTAGAATTTTCTTCCATATCGCCCAGACGTCTGGGAAGTAAGCTCAGACATCTAAGCTGAAAGACTAGAATTTTATTCCCGTAGCATCAGACGTCTGAGCTTATTACCAAACGTCTGAGCTAAAGCTCAGGGCAATTTTTGCCAAGGCCACTAATGGACAAATCAAATTCGAAGCAAATGAATGAGCGACGATGGCTAGAGATCGATGTCAAGCGATAACCCAATCCTATACGCATATCAATACACTCCAAATAACATGTCCAAACATCCATATAAGGATTTTTATAGATTTTGACTTCAAAATACCAAAAATTGAAAAATTCATCAAACCAATTCAATTCAAAAGAAAATGGACAAGAAATAGATGTTAGGAATTCATACCTGACAGCTATCAAAGGTATAGACATAGATGTGAGTTAAAGAACTCACCTTTAAACCCAAAAACAACAAGTGAGAAGCTCAAAACAAAGCAAAGTTCAACCACTCTTCAACTTCAACTCAAGAAGCTCCAAATCAAAGCTTATAAGCAAATATTTCCTAAGTTAGGGTTTAGGAATTTCTAAAAATTGGAGAGGAATTGAGATGGAGAAGATGAAGAGGATGCTTACCTAAGCTTCTCCTTGCTTTCTAGAGCTTGAATCTAGAATTTCCTAGTAATCTAGGGTTTAGGAATTCTAATTTCCCTTTCTTTCCCCCATTTTTCTTTTAGCTTGAAAGTGTTAGGAAATGAAAATGAATAAAGAAGAGTTGGAGGAGGAGTTAGGGTACTATGTTGGGTTGGTGGGCTGAAACCCAAACCCAAAGCCCAAAATAGAAAAATAGCAAAATTCTACTCAACTCCAAACATATCGATGTTTATACTCAAAATGGTCGCAAACGATATTTTGGACTCAATGGAAGTTGTCTCGAGTCCTTATTTGACTATTTACAAAAAGTAGCATTTCGGACTTTAATCCGACTAACGATGCCATATTTAAATTTCAACATTTAAATATACAATCGAAAAATATGCGGGTTGTTACAGACTCCCCTCCTTAAAGAAATTGCGTCCTTGCAATACTTAAGAAGAAAATAAAAAGTAACAACCATACAAAGGCATATCAACACAAAAGAAATTTTGAAGTGAGAAGTTCACCTTAAGGAGCATGAGAGAGTAAGTCCGGATGTGTTCGCTCGATGAATTCTCAGGATTCCCAAGAGCAATCCTTAGGATTTGAGGACCATTGAACTTTCACAAGCAGAACATCTTTATTTCGAAGGTGTTTAACCTTCGTAGCAATGATACGAATAGGATGTTGCTCATAAGTCAAATTAGGCGAAACTTCAATTTCTTCAATAATACCGGGCCTAAGAATAGAATCGGAATCTCTAAGGTATTTCTGTGGTTGAGAGACGTGGAATATGTCATGAATAGTAGAAAATTGAGCCGGTAATAAAAGGCGATAAGCCACGGAACCAATGCGTTCGGTGATGGGAAAATGACCAATATATCGAGGTGCTAATTTTCCCGATCGACTGAAACGCACAACACCCTTCATAGGTGAAACACAAATGAACACCAAATCTCCCACAGAAAATTCTAATTTCCTTCTTCGGTCATCGGCATAGGATTTTTGTCTACTTTGAGCTTCTTTCATCCTATGATGAATAAGGTCAATCTTTTCTGTGGCATCACGAATAAAATCTGGACCTAAAACCAACTTCTCACCGGCCTTAAGCTTACACGAAGGAGATCGGCATGGCCCTCCGTAGAGTGCCTCGAAAGGAGCCATACCAATACTAGATTGGAAGCTATTATTGTAAGAAAACTCAACAAGAGAAATATGATCTTCCCAACTTCCTCCAAAATCAAGAACACATGCATGAAGAAGATCTTCAAGAGTTTGATTCACACGCTCGGTTTGTCCATTGGACCGAGGATGATAAGCGGTGCTAAAATTAAGCTTTGTTCCCAAAGCTTATTGAAGACCTTTCCAAAATCCACTAGTAAATAATGGATCACGATCACTAACAATAGAAGTTGGAACTCCATGCAATTTAACAATTTCTTTGACATAGAGTTTAACCAAAAGAGGTACGGTTCGGTTGGACCGAACGGGAAGAAAATGGGCGGATTTTGTAAGTCTATCTACTATCACCCATAGCTATCATGACCTGAACGAGAAAGGGGAAGACCGTCAATAAAGTCCATGGAGACTTGATCCCACTTCCAAACAGGAATGTCTAAAGGTTTCGATAACCCACCGGGCCTTTGATGCTCGGCTTTTATGAGTTGGCAAGTCATGCAACGCTTAATAAAGTTAGCAATATCAGATTTCATTCCATCCCAATTATAAAGTCGCTTCATGTCCGCGTACATTTTACTACTACCGGGATGAATGGTAAATTTAGAACGATGAGAATCTTCTACAATTTATTTACGAAGATCACAAATGTTTGGCACAATAAGTCTATCAAACTTTCGAATGCCTCCGCGAGCATCAATATCAAAGTCTTTCAAACCATCAACCTTATTTTGATCCCTACAACTTTGGCTAAAAAGAGCCAATTCAGGATCTTGCTTTTGAGCTTCAAGGATGCGGTCCAAAAGAGAAGGATGAGCCTCAAGGCTACATAAAACAAGAGATGAACATGAATCGGATTCACGATCTCGAATCTCACAAGTGGATAAAGTCTTAAGATCATTCCATTCAGATATCATCATGGAAACAACCGCTTGTTACTTACGAATAAGGGCATCGGCAACTCGATTTCCCTTTCCAGGAGTATAAAGAATATCAAGATCATAAGATGCAAGGAACTCGAGCCAACGTTGTTGACGCAATCTGACGCCCCACCTCTATACTCACACTAGCCAAGGACACTACGGGGTAATGCCGTCGACTAGCACGAAGAATAAGGCTGTTGAGGAGCGACCATCTGTGTAATTGCTTTGTGCGAGTACCGATATGTCAGATAATATAACTTACATTTCATTTCAAAAGGAAATCCGACATATCAAATACAAACTCAAAGCTACCACACAGTGGCTATGTGGACTTCGAAAACAAATATAGAAATAAACATAACACAAATCAGTCACAGATATTCATATCACAAAGGCGGAAACATATATGAATATAACACATAGAAGTGTACATCAAAGTAGTGGTCAAACAAGATCCACTACATCACAAAAGAATAGATACAAGTGCTAGAAAAAAGAATAATTATACATCAAGGAGTCTCTATCTCAAATGTATAATAACAAAAACTACCAATCTAAAGTAGTTAGCCAAAAAAATCAGATGATGGACCCTGATAAGAAGTCAAGCAGAAGCACCTGAAATACCTCGGTCTGACCAGAGTATTATTTAAGAAGAAAATAATAAACGCATCAGTCTAGCTATAAATATCAGATAAAATGAGATAGGATAAGAGATATCACAAAAACGTATGATGACAATAATGCCATACTGTGACAAGTATACATCAGATAACAACAAAAATCATACAATATCTCAAATATTCTCAAACACCAAAAAGAATGTCATATTCTTTAAATTATTCACCAAAACACAAATATTGATAAAGCTTATCAATGCAATCCATGAAAATTGGTGAAACACAAATTCTAGAAATCAACCACCAGAAATCCAGAAATCACAAAGGGGGAGGCCTATCACAAACGGGAGCATGAAAACTCACCAACACGTGCATCACAAACGGAACGCTATTCCATGGTCGCTAACCATCAATTTTGAGCCGAAGCTCCATAAATGGCCCGAAGACCATGGGTCGCTACCCCACCAATTTTTGAGTTGAAACTCCACAAACGGGGTTTAACCCCTACAAACAAAGAGACGTCGCACGTCGCTAGTCTAATTCACAAAATGATCATCATCGATCAATAAAAAGTGTGAACCACACTAAGCTAGTAAATATAAGAGTTTAGCTTCGTGTCCCATAACCACTGGCTTAACTTGAATATTTACGAACAAATTGTAGATTTCCACTCGAAAATTGTCACAAGAGTTCAATCGAACAAGTACAAGAATTAACCGATGAAGTAAACGCAAGCGTTTCATACCACTTGTTTTACTAAGCCGTTTAATTAGATTTCTCATACGAATGAGGTAAAGGTTTGTATATACTAATAGATTGGTAAACGATTTTATATATGAGATTTGTATTAAAATAGAGTTGAAAACATCTTTGTGAAAGAGTTTGAATATTTACTACTAGTATAGAAACCTTTGTATTTGAAAGTGACAAATCAAAAAATGATTGTAAAAACAATCAATCACCAAAGATTCACATTCGAAGACGTGAATCAAAACCATAGAAATCGATATCAAATCCATCAAATGGATATTCCCAAAAATCCAAAGAAAGAATTCATCAAAGTCGATAATAAGTGATGACAACAATCCGGATCAACAACGATCGATTAAAAATAGGAAATCCACTCAAAAACATAAGCAAATAGGCAAGCTGCTTAATTTCAGACGTCTGGAGGTTCAATCCAGGCGTCTGAAAACTAACCAGACATCTGGTTTAGAATTCAGACGTCTGGATTTGTTCTCTGGAAATAATCCAGAGAACCCCCAGACGTTTGAAACTTCAAGTCAGACGTCTGAGACCCATCCAGACGTCTGATCCTAAATTTCAGACGTCTGGAATTAGTCTCTGCCTTTTTTTTATATATATTCTACGTGCTTATATTTTTCACTTCAGGTCCAAACCAGACGTCTGGACTTGGTCACCAGACGTCTGGTCACTTGGTCTGAGCAACAATTTGCCTAGGCCAAAGTGGCCAAAACGTATCGGGAGCGATCGGACGAGCAACGACGACTAAGGATTTACGCCAAGCGACAACCCAGCCTTATAGGCTCTTCGATACACCCCAAACAACATGTCCAAACATCCATAGTAGGATTTTCATAAAATTGGACTTCAAAGCCAAAAATTGGAGAATTCACAAAACCAATTCAAATCAAAGCAAATAAACACGAAATAGATGTTAGGAATTCATACCTAACAATAATGAAGCTATAGACGTAGATGTGAGTTCAAAAACTCACCTTTAAACCCAAAAACAATGAATGAGAAGCTTTTAAAGCAAAGGAAAGATCAACTACTCTTCAATTTCAACTCTAGAAGCTCCAATCTAAGATCATAAGCAATATTTCCTAAGTTAGGTTATAGGAAATTTCTGAAATTGGAGTGAGATTGAGATGGAGAAGAAGAGGATGCTTACCTAAGCTTCTCTTTGATGTTGGAGCTAGAATTTGTATTTCCTAATTAAAATAGGGTTTGGAATTCTAATTTCCTTTCTCTTCCACCATTTTTTCTTTAGCTAGAGAGTATTAGGAAATGAGAATGTATGAAGAGGAGAGGGGGTGGAGTTAGGGTATTAAGATGGGTTAATGGGCTGAAACCCAAACCCCAAGCCCAAAATAGAAAAATAGCAAAATTCTACTCAACTCCAAACATATCGATGTTTATACTCAAAAAAGTTGTAAACGCCATTTTGGACTCAATTGAAGTGGTCTCGAGTCCTAATTCGATTGTTTGCAAAAAGTGACATTACGGACTTTAATCTGATTAACGATGCTATATTTAAATAAAACATTTAAATATACAATCGTAAAATATGCGGGTTGTTACATGCAAATTAAGTTCCTTTTGCGAAAATAAATACTTCAAAGATTTATGATCGGTATAGAGAACAAATTTCTCTCCCAAAAGATAATGACGCCAAATTCTAAGGGCGAAAACAATAGCCGCGAGCTCTAAATCATGAGTGGTATATCTAGTCTCGGCAGGCTTTAATTGCCTAGAAACATAAGCGATAACATGTTCCCTTTGCATGAGAACGACTCCCAAACCAACACGACTAGCATCGGTATAAACAATAAAGTCTTGGTTCCCTTCGAGAATCAAAAGAATAGGAGCATCGGAAAGGAGTTCTTTTAAATGATCCTCTTTCCCAAAAAGCTAAGACATTCAAAATTATAATTAACTTTATGTAATCATCTTTTTAGAAAAATTTACTTATTACAAGTCAATTTATTATGTATGATTGTCTCATCATAGCGTTTAGGAGATTCCTATCGATAACGTTGATCAAGCGCATCGACCAGAATTCTTAAAGCACTCAATGAGCAAAACAACACAAAATCATCTTCTATATGATAAACATGTCTCTTAAAAATTTTATGAACACTTTGCTCGTTTTAAGAACAAAATCCAATTGTACTTATAAATATCTTATAAAAAAGATTTGCAAATTTTAAATTGTTATTTTCATCCATAATCAATGAATACAAGGATGGTCTTATCGAGATATTCGCAGAATACTCGATTCATAAGATGGATGAAATAAGGTGGAAGGTTCGTCAAACCGAATGACATAACGAACCACTCATAAGAATCATAACGAGCGCGAAATGCGGTAAGGGGAACGCTATCCTCCGCAACTCATAGCTGATGAAAATCGGTGGCAAGGTCGAGCTGAAAAGACCTTAGCACCACTCAATAGATTGCTTAGGTGATAATCCTAAGACAAGCTCAAATATACCGGGAAATTCACAAACTACTTTAATGAGGGAAATAACATCTTCCTCATCATGTGGGTCTAGAGAATAAAATGATGCCACTGAATTGGAATCAAAATCATTAAGACCAATAGAAATCTGCTTAACAGATTGAAAATGTCAAAGATGGATAGTCCACTTGGGACATAGGAAATGGGCTTCATATCGATTAAGCCAATCCATTCCCAAAAATCATTCTGAAACCTAAGTAGCGCATAACATGCAAATCGGATTGGAAAGCACAATCACATAAAATAATCTCAACATTTTTACAAAGTAAACTGAGTGTTGCGGATCCATCAATTGAATTCGCAATTCCCAATGAAGTCATCAAGCCCATAATATTTAAAGAAAACGTAACAAGTTCTTTCGATATAAAAGAAGTAGATGCACCTGTATCAAAAGAATTCGAATAGGATAATCACGAAATAAAATAATGCCATCAAGGACTGAATGAGAAATACCTTGACCAAGAGAAGTGTTACTAGAGGCTTGCACAACATTCAGCTTTCCCTCTTTCTTGTTTGGAAGTTTGGGGCATGAAGATAAAAGATGACCCGAACTTTTGCAACAATGACAAAAAAGAGGTTTTGGGCACCTATTTGTATAATGGTCCTTAGAACCACAATTGTAACATTGCCCACAACTAGAGGTAGGAGTCTTTGCTACCGAAGTTGCTTGCTTCCCTTTCTTGTTGAGATTAGGCTTGAACTTGATAGGCCTCTTCTGTTGTTGTTGAAGTTCTGTTTGGCACTCACAACTTCAACATCACTTTCTTTATCGGCTTCTTCAAGTCGAAGAGCGATATCAACAAGCTGATCAAAAGAAACTTCCAAGTTCAGGAGTAAAGGCTTTATGAGGTTCTTATTCAACCCATAGAAAAACCTCTGATTTTTCTTCAATGGGGTATTAATATACTCGACCCCATATTTAGAGAGGGATTCAAAAGATGCGACATAGTTGGTCACAGAAGATTCACCTTGAACAAGGTCAATAAAGCACCGAACTAAAGTTACTTTTTTAGCTTCCGGCACAAATTTCAACTCGAACCTTTCCCGGAATTGCTCCCAACTAAGATCCGCTTCAATAATTTCGGAAATCAAAAGCTCATACCAATCTAATGCCCTCTCTTGGAGCATGCTTGAAGCCACTTGGACACGATATAGATCCACAAGATTCATGCGAGAAAAGATGCGATCGCATGTTCTAAGCCAAGCTTGGACTTATATAACGCTTTCGAAACCCTTGAATGGCCTTCCACCCAAATTAGTGTAATCAATGCACAAGCGTGCAAACCCAGATTTAGGATAAGTAGGCTCTGGAATGGTTTCGACAGCTTGAGCATTCTTCACAAGATCTAAAAGCTGTTAGGCATACATGAATACTCCATCCTGAGGAGTAGCACTAGATTGACCGGCGCTGGGACGGCCAGGTCTAACCATTTCTCTTCTTTAAGAAAGAAAGAAGAGGAAAAAGGTTATTATCAAAATGAATATCAAACAAACTTGATTGATAAAACAAGGCATCATAAAAGAAAATAGGATAGAACGGGTCCTAAGACTCGAATTAAATCCTAAGGCACCACTCCTAAGAAAGACTTAGGACAATGATCCTTGCTAGATTATTCTACATTGTTCTGAAGTTTGGCTCTGATACCAAGCTATGATGCCCCACCTCTATACTCACACTAGACAAGGACATTACGGGGTAATGCCGTCGACTAGCACAAAGAATAAGGTTGTTGAGGAGTGACCATTTGTGTAATTACTTTGTGCGAGTACCGATATGTCAGATTGTATGACTTGCATTTCATTTCAAGAGGAAATCCGACATATCAAATACAAACTCAAAGCTACTACACAGTGGCTATGTGGGCTTCGGAAACAAATATAGAAATAAACATAACATAAATCAATCATGGATATTCATATCACAAAGGTGGAAACAGATATGAATATAAACATAAAAGTGTACATCAAAATAGTGGTCATACAAGATCCACTACATCACAAAAGAATAGGTACAAGTGCTAGACAAAAGAATATGTATACATCAAGGAGTCTCTATCTCAAATGTATAATAACAAAAACTACTAAGCTAAAGTAGTTAGCCAAAAGTGTAACGACCCCGAATTTTATATAAATTTAAATTGATATTTAAATTTATTTTTGAACAAAAATTGTGAAATGAATCGATAAATGAATGCGAGTTTCTCCGAATTCAAATAATCTATGTGTTAAATCATTTAAATTTAAAAATAAATATATATATAGAGGGATATAAAACAATGAGTATTAAAGTCAAATTTATAATAAATATTTGAGCTAGAAATAGAAATAAATAAATAAGAGATGAACTATAAAAATAACAAAATAAACGTTAGTAAGAATTTAACAACAATTAAAATAGAAATTATTTGTATTATCAAGTAAAATAATAATAATAAATATACAATATAAACTATTGAAATAAATATATAAAGTAAATATGTATTGATATAAACAAAGTAATGCATGAGTATGCTAGACAAGAAAAGAAAATATCTAGGAACACATATACAAAAATAGGATAAGTCTAAGATCTTATAAACTAAATATACAGTCAAGTATAAACAAAGATTGGATAAGTATGGAATGGAGCAAGTAAACATATAAAAGATACAAAGTACCTTGGCATTGAATGCTGGCAACATTTTTTGTCAATTCGAAATGCCATCAGCCACCAAAAGAAGAAAGGAAAATCTGATGTATGGTACAACTAGAAACAAATATCCAATAGCTTGTAAATGAAGACAACATTCTATTTCATACTTGTACAGCCGAAAGGAAAACAAAGATATAAACATCTTTGAACTTGCAAAGGAAAATAATGAATAAGTATAAGTACATGTTAATTAATGCTAGGAAACTCTAGCACACAATACATAATATATCAGCCACCATTCCAATAAAATATCCCTGCTCATCTCTGTACAAAGTTTATACCCTGTCTACTTCATTTCTTATGTATATTATCTTCATCATCACTTCGTTCCTTCAAAGCTAAGAAAAAATAAACTGAAGCTTACCATCTTTAAAACTCAAACAACAATTTAACTGAAAACAACAACAACTAAATCAATTCTAACAAGAAGATCAAACAAAGCAAGATTTCGACTGTATTATTTTCAAACCTGGTTCAACAATGGAAACTCTGTTTATCTCTGTCTTTTAATAAGGTGGGCAAACTCCTATTTTTCGAAGCTTAACCTGTTTGATATCTTGATGCTTGTGAGTAAACATTTAACTTTAAAGTTTAAGTTAATGAATGCTGGAATCTGTGAATTCTAAATGATATTGTGTTATATGATTTTATATAGATGAGTATATCTACATATGTTTTGATGATATTGGTGCTAAGTATGAATAGGTCACCTTTGTTCCTTTTAAGTTCAGAGTTCAATCAAGAAAAAAAAGAGTTGAAACTTCACTTCCCTAATTTCTAATAGGTTTTAATCTTCAACAAATAAGTTAGTTTAAACATCATCTATGAGCTGGATTTTGGTTTAAGCTTGAAAATGAACACTTGACTCTGTAAACTTGGTTTACAGTAAAAGAAAGAATCATGTGATAAATTCAAGTATTTTAAATTATTGATTTGATTACATAATTTGAATAAGCATACAAAGATATGATTTTCAAAATTAATATGATGATTTTTTAATTAAGTATTCCTAGTGCAGTTCGAATTTGAATAAAATATGCCTTTTGATCATTTTCTGATAATCGATTCAATACTGGGTATCGAAATTTTGTTTGAAGCAAGTTGAAACATTTATGATCTTAGGAAAATTATCAATTGATTTTTTCTTTTGCATAAACTTGAGGTACGAGTTCAATTTAGGGTTGTATTTGCGGTTTATTTTTGTGTCTGTACATGAGGTGATTTCATCACCTTGGAGGCATCGAGTCGCACGAGATTGATGGGGATGATGGTGCCGGGGGGTGACGTGGTGTAGCCGGAGTGGCGGAGTGGAAGCTCTTCCGGTGGTCTGAGATGTGGTGGCAAGGAAATTTTGTTTTGGCGAGTTCGAGTCGCAGTGTCGAGCGAAATGCTAATTTTTGATTTCGAGATTTTTGTGTCAAATCAAAGTTCGATTTCGAGTGAGTGTAAGGTTTTTGACTTGCTGAAGCTCGCGACGTTCGCCAAAACGGCGGTGCGATGTCATGCACGTGCACGACCTCAGTCTCGTGTCAGGGAGTTTCTCGTGGGTGAGTTGTTTCAGCAGTGGGTTTAAGTTTAAACTTAAGCTAGAAAAGAAAAGGGAAGAAGAAGGGTGCGTGAAGAACCAGGGGAAGGCCTCAGGGTCGAACTCCTGAAATCTGCAGTTTGACTCGAAGAAATTTTCGTGAGGCTCGAGTAGGAACAATTGTCCAGATTTCAAAGCAAAGCCTATTCTATTTTTTTTAATTTAAAGTTTAGTTTTAAAATTATAAAACAAAGTTTTAAACTGAGTTTAAAAGTCAAGTTTTAAAATATAACTTCAAGTCAGTTTGGAACTGAGTTTTGAAATAAACAGGTTTGGATTTAAATTGTTTTTATAACTTAAAGAGTGCTTAAGCATCTAAGTGTTTTATTTTATTTTTGAGATTTAAATTTTAAAATGCAATTTGAATCTAAATTTAAAGTGTAATGTTTTACACTTTAATGATAATGAAATCATTAATAAAAGGAATCAATTATCTTAGAGATAATTAAGGAAATTCAATGATTTAATTAGTAAGATAATTAAAGAATGATTTGTTTAGTTTATAAATTAATAATTTAGATTAATTTATAATTAGAAATGATTAATAATGAATTAACCTAAGATAATTTCTTAAGAAAGTAATTAAGAAATGTTATTAGTTAATGAAGAAAATTAACTAGGGATTATTAAGTAATTAAATTAATGTGATTAATTTTGATAGTTAATTAGATTAATAAATTTAGATAATCAATTATAAATTGTTTAAATGTAATTACTTAATGAAAGTAATTAAGGATTAATTACTTATTATAATTAATTTTGGATATTTTTGATTAATTAAGAAGTTAATTAATTATGTAATGAGTTTAAAGGTTAATTTAATTAATATGATTAATTAAGAATAATTTAATTAATTAAAGTGTTTGATTAATTAATTTATATTAAATGATTTGGAATTAATAAATCAGAATTGGATAATAAATTCATAAGTAAATAAATTTGATTGGAAATAAATTGAATTAATTAGGATTAAACAATTAATTAATCCTATCTATGATTAATTTTGAATGCTTGACCTCACTTATGAATGATTATATCGTATGAGATCCTTGAATTGCTTGTGATATATCCTGATTTATGTTGTGATCTGTAATGTAGTTAATTATCTGTGATGTAATATATTATCTGTAATTTATATATCTGTGATCTATGAATAAAAGATAAGCGTTATAGTTATACCGCTTATCAACTATATTTATGTGTTTTAATCTGTTATGATTGAATGATGTTGCACTATTGTGTGAAACCCCTGGACTACACCATACACACACAAATATGGATTTCACGTGGAAATCGGTTAAGTCACAGATTATTTTTGAAATTGAAATTTTTATTTCAATTGATTTTGAGATTAGAAATTTGGGTTTAAAGTGAAAAGCTTTTGAAATGGAATTTCAAAGATAAGTCTTATTTTCGAATAACTTAATTAAGTTTTGAAATTTAAATAATTCAACTTGAATTTGAATTCAATATTTGGAATTGAATTCAATGATTGGAATTTTGATTAAAGATATTACAAATTTCTTATATATGAATTTAAACCACTTTTAAATATTGGTTTGAGAATTTGAATTTATCCCAAGAACCTTAACTCGTATAAATGAATCAGATTTTCCGAAATGAAAACTGTTTGTTTTAAAAGGATAAAAGCTTTCAGATAAGGAATGAAATTCCAGTTTAATTAAAGGAATTTCAAGATTTAATTGAAAAATGGTTTTCCAAGTTATGAATGAATTCTTTTAGAAAGCTATGAATTAAATCTGTTTATTTTTAACAGATTTAAAATGATGTTTTGTTTAACCCATTCGAAATGAAATTGTTTTGAAAGCTATTAGTTAAATCTTTGTTTTAAAAATTTAATGAGTTAATCCAATTGAAATGGAAATTGATTTGGAAATCTGTGAATAAATCTTTTGTTTAAAAGATTAAAAATGTGGAAATTGTTTAAACCGTGAAGGTTTTTAAAATGAATCTTTTTGTTTTAAAAGATTAAAATGCTAATTTGTTAAACCATTTGAAAAGAAAGTTTGGATTAAGTTGTGACTTAACTGAAATCCCATTATCCATATGTTTTTAAATATTGCGCTCATTATTCGGTTTAGCCGGGAGAGGACCTTTGTGTCATATAACCCATTCCGAATAAGTGATACATCGTATATGGATAGCATTTGAAGACCGGTGTTGAAGACCGGGTGTTTGCGAAAACGATAGGATAACCTATCGAATGTCTCTGCACTGGGTAGCTCCTGGTATAGAGATCTCCTAAGTGATGGGAAGTCCGATCGGGATTGTGAATACTCTGATTTGCAAGGGCTTCTTTGGAAGTGCTTTCGATTCTGTTCGAACCCGGAACAGACTTGTATGGTTACATGTCTGACATTACATTTTGAGATATAAAGCAGATTTCTTTCAAATACATTTCTGTTGGTGGCGGAGAATTTATTCTCTTAGCTTAACACCCTTCTCTGAGACGTACGAGCTCAGAGGTTATGTAGTTGAAATTTATCAGCGATATATTCCCAATTTGGTAATGTGGCATGCTGAGTGTTGCTGTGTGATGATCATTGTTTGATCATTTGTGATATGATCATTTGTTTGATTATTTATCTTTGTGATCATTACTTTGATCATCTGTTGACCCAAAGCATGGCTTTGTGCCAAAGCGTAGCTTTGTGGACGAGACCTCTTCGGACCTCACAACCCGGAAATGGTCGAAACAGGAATATGCGGCAAGGTTATGAGGGTCGCGCCCTTTAGGGTATGTCATTTCCTTCTGGAAAAGGGTGGTATCAGGTATGGAGCCCTGGTATTTAACCTATGTGGATACTCCGATCTCATTTATTGTGATTGTGTGTTTGATCGAGGCGCCTCGGATAAAGGTCCCAAAGGACCGGGGGTGGCATATTCGTGAGTTACCTGTTATAGGGGTAACCCGGCCTTGTGTTGGCAGAGAGCAGTTTGTCTCTCGGGACGTCCAGCCAGAGGCGATCCCATTCGGCAGTAGGAAAGGAAGTTCCTTAGCCTGACCATTTGTTGGAAATCCAATTCCCAATACGGAACTTGTACGGTTTTAGTTGTAGAACCTGCCATTTACTTATGGTGGTGCCCCACTGTTTAGATGGTAGCTATAGTAGGCATAGTTCGAAATGTCTATGTTGGATAAGATTAATATTATACTTTCAAAATGTTTTCCACTATGCACTAATAATAATAACCAATGATTTTGCGTAGTAAGCATCTTTGACTATCATAAGGAGAAATCTTCTCTGATTCTGCGTTTCCATTGTGTGTGTGCGGGAGGCCTTATGGTAGTTTCATTTTCCAAAAGCATTGCGGGTTTCAATGTTAAAAACTCTTTTGTTGTTGTTTAAAGATAAACTGTTTTTGTTGCTCACACCAGTCCCACGACTGACTCGGAGTTTATTGTTCCTTTCCTAAACTCTGGGTGCTCATAATTTTCCACACGAGCAGTCTAGAGTTGGGTTTTTCAGATATTCAGGTTGAGTAGATTATCTGGAGCTAGTCAGTCCTTGGACGACTGACCTTGCTTTCCGCTAGCTATGGATTGGAGCATTCTATTGGAGATATTCTATCCACTACTGGTGTTATCTAATTTCTTTTCTTTCCGCTGCTATTTCTTGTATCTCTGATATTGTTGTATCATATTGTTATCATGGTTGTATATCATACTAGATATTGTATTCATTGGATTGTATATGATATCATCTATTTTTCTTCCGCTGTGTTGTTATATTTAATGGTGTTATAAGCTCCGGAGAACCAGATTCGGCGTTTGAATCTACGACATTTTGAGTACAGGTGAAGTACGGATGCCGATTTTCGAAGGTCGACTTTTGGGTCTTTACAAAAAGTCAGGTGACGGACCCCGATAAGAAGTCAAGCAGAAGCACCTGAAATACCTCGGTCTGACCCGAGTATTATTTAAGAAGAAAATAATAAACGGATCAGTCTAGCTATAAATATCAGATAAAATGTGATAGGATAAGAGATATGACAAAAACGTATGATAACAATAATGCCATGCTGTAACAAGTATACCTCAGATAACAACAAAAATCATACAATATCTCAAATATCGTCAAATATCTAAAAAGAATATCACATTCTTTAGCTTATTCACCAAACCGCAAATATTGACAAAACATATCAATGTCAATCGCAAAAATTGGTGAAACACAAATTCTAGAAATCATCAATTAGAAATCCAGAAATCACAAAGGGGGAGGCCTATCAAAAACGGGAGCATGAAAACTCACCAACATGTGTATCACAAACGGGTCGTTATCCCATGGTCGCTAACCATAGAGCCAGTGCAACGGCGTAGTGCAATAACAGTACTCTCGAGGAACCTGAAACTCAAATGAGCCGGAACAACGACGTAATGCAATATCGGTATGCCCGATGAACCTGAAACTCAATAAATTCGAAACACCGACATAGTGCAATAACGGTATGCCCGATGAACCTGAAACTCAAATAATTTGGAACAACGACGTAGTGCAATAACAGTATGCCAGATGAACCGAACTCCATAAAACCCATAGGTCGCTAGCCTATAAAAATGAGACGAAGCTCCATAAAACTGGGTACAGTCCCCCACGTGGACAAAGAGACATCGCATATTAGTCTAAACTATAAAATGATCACTATTAATCAATAAAAAGTGTGAATTGCACTAAGCTAGTAAATAAATGAGTTTAGCTTCATGTCCCATAACCACTGGCTTAACTTAAATATTTACGAATAAATTGTAGATTTCCACTCAAAAATTGTCAAAAGATTTCAATCGAACAAGTCTAAGAATTAACCGACGAAGTAAACGCAAGTGTTTCATACCACTTGTTTTGCTAAGTCGTTTAATTGGATTTCTCATACGACTGAGGTAAAGGTTTGTATATACTAATAGATTAGAAAACAGTTTTAAAAACGAGCTTTGTACTTAAAAGTAAATGTTGAAATCATTTTTGTGAAAGAGTTTGAGTATTTACTACTAGTATAGAAACCTTTGTATTTTAAAGTGACAAATCATAGAAATGATTTGTGACGACCGCCCATGACCCCTGCACCGAACCTAGAAATAGGTGCGCTGTACAGTGTGCCAGGCGACCATGGACGATTGCTAGGGTAAATTAAAATAACAGAATCTATCGTATTACTCACAGCGCATGGTCAAAATACAATAGAACGTATATATAGTAAAGCTTCACTGAATAGAAACTCATCAATAATACTTCATAATAGTTGAATACAAACATCTGAACAGTCAATACATCAAGCCTCACTACATAACACTCAGAGAATATACAAGCAGCGGAACATCCAGTACATATAGTAAGAAGATAATACGCAAGCCTCCAGCTCGTCTTCGACATCAGCATCGTGGAAAGCAAGAACAGCACCTGTCACCTGCTACCTAGTCTGCCCGTCCCAAAATGGATGAACAGCCCAAGGCAATAAGAGTTAAAACATAAAGCCTTGAGTCAGACAACAGTCTTAGTGAGCGGTAAATTAACTAACAACATATCAAAAGAGCATAAAGGAAAAGGAATAGGAATACAACCCTCCCACTCCACCTCTTTCTACAGTGATAGCCCCCAGACACACACTAAGCAGAAGCAAACATAGCAAAGCATACAATTTAAAGTAAAGCAATTATCACTCGAGTCAAGGGCGATGTTTTCCAAGTACAAACCCCCAAGGCCTAAACCAAGATCAGATAAGCACCCAGAAAATACCGCTCTTGAGACCGAATGACGATACAACCAAACATCCATGACTCTGGCTATCATTGTTATCATTGCTTCGATATCATCGTTAATTGAATGACCGGCTCTTTATTTCATCCGTCCATCAAGGGCTAATGGAAACCCCGGTTCTAGACATAACTCCGCACGTCATCGTGACCCGTGCCTAGGACTATCGAATCTGCCCAGAGTACTTGACTACCAATCAGAAGCCTTCAGGGACTATCGAATCTGCCCAATGTACTCTTGCTTTGAGCATGCTAGAACCTTCAACAACGATGATATCTCAGCCTTCTAGTCATCCTCCTCGACGACTATTTCCATACTAGCTCAAGCGCCTCTCGAGCAAACCATTTTCCTCAAACCCGAACCATATCACCGAGTTATCAATCTGCTTGGAATGATCCCGTCTGGATTAGACCAAGGCTATCTCATATCATACTTCGCCTCATCATCATCATAGCAAAGCTTCATCTCAACATCATCATCAAATCTATCCATATGAGCTTCATCATCCGCTACATATGCCACGAGCAGCTTTTCCAATTCAAGAGCCTTTCCCTTAGCTTTTGAATCATCTTTGACCATCTTGTCTAAATCAAATCATCAATCATCTAATTCATAGCAATCAATCAAATCAAACATTAATCCAAGTAAACAAGCATTCAAATATGATCTAAATAGACAATTATAACAATAATGGCAATTTCGTAATTAAAGAGTCAAAAGTCTAATAAGCATGAAAACATGAGCAATATCTCTATAATCTTGATGAATGAACTTGCATAGGTTAACATGTAGTAAAATGGATGCCAAATCATTATGAACAATGGATCTATATGGATCTATACTTAGGATTAGGAAAATGCATGGAAATCACTACTTTAGCACAAAATCAAGCCAACGATCCGATATACTCCTTTGGATCCGTGTGAGAGATAATCACCACTCACCAAATCACCTAAACACCTTAAAAGAAACCCACTTCAGATCTGGACAGCGAAGGATCTAACTCGATCTATCACCAATCCGCTTCAAACGATGAAATATCTCTTCGATGGATGAAGATCTTCAATCTAAGCTCTTGGATCTTCAATATGGATGGAAGGAATCACAAGATTAGAGTGGATAAAAGAAGTGAAGAAGTGTAGAAGTCGAGCTCTCAAAATGTCAGCACTTCGTCGCTTCAAAATCCGGATCCCAAAAATGAAGAAGAACCCTCCTATTTATAGGCTGAAATCTACCTTAGATCGCTCACTCGGAGTTAGGTCGTCCACGACCTACGACCTAAAACCCTTCGACCTAAAATCTTCGACCTAACAGCCCCAAGCCTCTACGACCTAACCAGATGCACTTCCTCGCGACCTACGACCTAACCAGATGCGCATCTACGACCTAACGACTTAGCGCATCAGCGCACCCAAGCGACCTATCAAATCCAACGACCTACGCGCATCCGCGACCTACGACCTGACGAATGATGCAGCCTAGCGACCTAACACAGACCGCATCCTCGCGACCTAACAATGCCACGACCTAACAAACCTACGACTTAACACACACGCGCGACCTAACACTTAGCCAGGTTACGACCTAACTCCTTAGGTCGTCCAACGACCTAACTACGCTAACTCTCTTAGGTCGCTGCCTATCCTTAAGTCGCTCAACCCTATAGGTCGCTAACTTCCTATAGGTCG
This sequence comes from Allium fistulosum, assembly GCA_030737815.1. Lineage (NCBI taxonomy): Eukaryota > Viridiplantae > Streptophyta > Magnoliopsida > Asparagales > Amaryllidaceae > Allium > Allium fistulosum. The sequence continues at coordinate 1,200,078,618 of CM060905.1, forward strand.
CTAACTCTCTTAGGTCGCTCACCGACCTATCCCTTAGGTCGTTAACTCGCCCAATCTCTTAAGTCGTCTACGACCTAACCTACTCAACGACCTAAGCCACCACACGACTTATCTTCTACACGACCTATCCCAAACCCTTAGGTCGCCAATTCCCTTAGGTCGCTCCAATCTCCTAGGTCGTCTACCCCTTAACTCGTCCACTTCCTTAGGTCGCTCCAAACCTTCATACGATCTAAGACTTAGACTCTGGACGACTTATCAACAATGCGACCAAATGTCAACTGTTTTACGATGTTTCGATCCGTAAAAATACGGGTCGTTACATGATTGTAAAAACAATCAATCACCAAAAATTCACATTCGATGACGTGAATCAAAACCATAGAAATCGATATCAAATCCATCAGATGGGTATTCCCAAAAATCCAGAAAAAGAAGTCATCAAAGTTGATAATAAGTGATAACAACTAATCGGATCAACCTAAAATCAATTAAAATGGAAATCCACTCAAAATAGGCAAGTTGGCTGAAATAAGCAGCTCCAGACGTCTAGTGGTAATCCCAGACGTCTGAGCTAAAGCTCTGGAATTTTCTTCCAGATTGCCCAGACATCTAGGAAGTAAGCTCAGATGTTTGAGCTGAAAAACTGGAATTTTATTCCCGTAGCATCAGACGTCTGAGCTGAAGCTCAAGGTAATTTTTGCCAAGGGCATTGATGGCCAAATCAAATTCGAAGCAAATGAATGAGCGACGATGGCTTGAGATCGATGTCAAGCGACAACCCAATCCTATAAACATATCAATACACTCCAAATAACATGTCCAAACATCCATATAAGGATTTTCATAGATTTTGACTTCAAAATACCAAAAATTGGAAAATTTGTCCAACCAATTCAATTCAAAAGCAAATGGACAAGAAATAGATGTTAGGAATTCATACCTAATAGCTATCAAAGGTATAGACATAGATGTGAGTTAAAGAACTCACCTTTAAACCCAAAAACAACTAGTGAGAAGCTCAAAACAAAGCAAAGTTCAACCACTCTTCAACTTCAGCTCAAGAAGCTCCAAATCTAAGCTCATAAGCAAATATTTCCTAAGTTAGGGTTTAGGAATTTCTGAAAATTGGAGAGGAATTGAGGTGGAGAAGATGAAGAGGATGCTTACCTAAGCTTCTCATTGCTTTCTAGAGCTTGAATCTAGAATTTCCTAGTAATCTAGGGTTTAGGAATTCTAATTTCCCTTTCTTTCCCCCATTTTTCTTTTAGCTTGAAAGTGTTAGGAAATGAAAATGAATGAAGAAGAGTTGGAGGAGGAGTTAGGGTATTATGTTGGGTTAGTGGGTTGAAACCCAAAGCTCAAAATAGAAAAATACCAAAATTCTACTCAACTCCAAATATATCGATGTTTATACTCAAAAAGGTCGCAAACAACATTTTGGACTCAATGGAAGGGGTCCCGAGCCCTAATTTGACTGTTTACAAAAAGTAGCATTTCTGACTTTAATCCGACTAACGGTGTCATATTTAAATTTCAACATTTAAATATACAATCGCAAAATATGCAGGTTGTTACAACTAGTAACCTAGTTGATAGAAAAATTACTAGTAGAACGTGTTTTATGTAGAGACATCACATTTTCAAAGAAAATATCTACATATTTTTCATTTCAACTGGTTTTAAATTAGCAGACATTTTTTTTGAAAACCCCTTCCTAAAAATAGTTTTTGTTGACTTTGTTTCAAATTAGTCATTTTAGAAAATTTGATTTGATCTTAAATGACTACATTAACTAATCTGATTCCCTACTAATTATCGAAAAGATAAATAGCGATTGAAAAAATGATGAGTGTTGTTATTAATCATAAATTATGCCTTGAGATAGTATATTTAGTGGATTTCTTTAAGAAATTTAAACAAGATTTATAATAACTTTTGTTGGTAAAAATTCCATAACCATCTCTATTTCTATCATATTTCTAACGACCATCAAAATCCAATATAGTATGTCAATATGTGGTATTTTAAATAGAAAATTATTCGTTTTTATTTTATTTTTTTAATAAAAACATCCAAAGTATTCACTCTTGTTTAAAAGTCCTCACGGTTATGCATGGGTGAATTACTTGGAATATTTGTGTATGTGCTTTCATACTCATTTAATAGTCCTCATGGTTATGCATGTAACATATCAAAATTGGTTATTAAATAGACAAGTTGATTCTAATCCCATTTAAAAGTCCCCATGGTTATGTGTGGTTAGAAGATGCTTGAAATTCATTTTTTTATAAAAATTGAGATACTACTAATCTCATTTAGAAGTCCTAACGGTTATGCATGGTTAGTAGGTATTCAAATTCCTGATATAAATATACCACAAATAGACACAACTATATGGTTTTATATGCCGACATCATCCCTATCACTCTAGAGTGGAATATGCGCTTAACAGAGTATTTATGATTTTTTTTTTTCTATTGAAATTTAATATTTATACTCGATTGGGTATTAATGTCTATCATTTTATCTCTATTTTTCTAACGCTGTTACTTTTTTGCTGATAACAAAAGGGAGAGAGAGAAGTTAAGATTTTGGTTGGCAAATAATTCAAGTCATATTTTTTATTTGCATATTCTCATCTAGGTTTATTTGCATATTTTTATTTATTTTCATGCATATATGACGGGGGAGATTTGGTGTAGGGGGAGAAAATAGAATGATCAAATACATTTAATATATGAATATCTTTGGAGACCTGAAATTTGTACTTTTTGTAGAGAATTTGGTCACAAGACACAAGAATGTCTGAAAATGGAACTGAACAACCAAGCAAAAGCATAAACAAATCACAAAGGAAATAATGAAAGCATGGTGAAGGAAATAATGCATGGTAAAGTTATCAAGAATTTTAAACACAAGCAAGAATGGAAAAAAGTGGAAAACAAAGGAGCAAAGACAATTTTAGACAAAGCAAAAAATAAAATATCAGAAGAAATGGTAGAGAAATCTGGGAATGAAGGTGATGGGGTTGGTAATAATTTTTTAAAAATTTCAACAACCAGCAGTATGACAATGGAGAATAATCCAAAAACAATGGTGGGGGGAGTCTCAGTCAAAAATAGATACAATGCGTTGATGGATGATAATATATCTGAGGAATGCTATGTTTATTGTAACAATGTAGTAGGAAATGGGAATAGTGAAAAAAATATTCAGCTGGAGGAGGGAGAAATACTAGGTGTCAAGCATAGTGATGCTGTTTTTTTCGAACTAGACCCAGCAACAAGTGATATACAAACTGAAAGTCAGGTACTTGAATGCAACAAATCCAAAGGAAAATCACACCAAACACTTCAAAGTCTAGATGAACATAGAAACATGCCTGAATCAGACAATAATATTGGGGAAATTTCTTTACATTCCTGGAATGAGATGGCCATGCATGAAAATAACAGAAACACGGCAGATATAACAAATATTGATGAAACAATGTTCAGACATGCCCTGGAAAACGATATTTTTTCTTTGTGCACGAATGAACCAGTTGATAATAACAGCAAACAGTACTCCTTCACTGGTGCTCTACCTGGATGGAAATCAATCCCAACTTCTCCTATCAAGTCACAATCTCCTATTGTTTTATGTCTGGATAGTGAGAAAAGAACAAGACATAAAAAACAAGACAAATCATCAAGAAGCAATGAACTCAGAGACTCTCCTGCAACCAGGAGCATGAAAAATATCGTCCATCAATCCTTAAAGTATTCCTAATGATGCACAGTTTTGCCATTTGGAACATAAGAGGAGCCCACTCCACCATTAAGCTAGATCAAGTAAAGTACCTCATTTTCCAGCACAAGCTCTCATTATTTGCCATTCTGGAAACCAAACTGAATGAATCTCTAACAGTGAAAGCAGCTAAGCACATTGAACCAAATTGGACTTTACACCATAATCTTGACCATGCTTCCTATGGCCGCATCATGGTGATTCATGATCCCAATGTCATGACCCTTACCCCTATTCTCAACACAGATCAAGTTATGCACTTCCCAGCTAAATTAACCAATACACAACTCTCATTCTATCTTTACATTATATATGCTCATAATTCTCTGAACTCAAGACAACACTTCCTTAATCTTCTTCCTGCCTTCAGGCAAAATTCCCACCCCTGGCTTGTTTTTGGGGATTTCAACTGCTGTTACAATTTACATGACAAGCATGGTGGAACGCCACTTCTACCTAAAGACATATTCCCCCTCAACAAAGCCATTGATGACTCAGGTCTCCTTCCTATTACCTCCTTTGGAGCTGAATTCTCGTGGAATAATAGGAGTAGGTCTGGTTCTAGAATTTTCTCAAACATTGACCACTCCTTTGCCAATCTCAAAGCTTTAACCACTTGGCCTACCATGTCAACTCTTATCCCAAACCCTGTCCTCTCTGACCATTCCCCCATCCTCTTTTCCATGGGTCAGATGATATTAAAAGGAAGAAAAGGCTTCAAATTTTATAATACTTGGGTCAATGATCCTGAGTATGCTAATATAATTATTAATTCTTGGTCTAAAATTTTTTATGGAAATCCTATGTACATTCTTTGCAGGAAGTTAAATGCAACCAAAGAAGCACTAATAACTTGGGCAAAGAATAAATTTGGAAATGGTTCTCTTCTTTCAACCAAGCTCAGGCAGAAACTCAATGATGCTCAAGACTTAATGATCAAACGACCTGATGATGCTGCTGCTGCTGAGAATGAAAGAATCCTTTTTGATCAACTAAATGAAGCATTATCAACTGAAGGAAACATGAGGAGACAGCAACTAAGGCAAAAATGGGCCCAAGAAGGGGATTACAACACTGCTTATTTTCATGCTGCTATGAAGATCAAACATGCTAGGGAACAGATCACTCATATTCATGATGAGTTTGGTATCCTTCACTCTAATCCTTCTGGTGTTGACCTTGCCTTTCTAAATTATTTCAAAACATTGCTGGGTAATAAAGATGATTTTAATCCTTTTTTTGATGATCTAGACCGTGTGCATCTCCCCAAGCTTAATCTTGAGGAAGTTAACAGTCTAATTATCAAGGTAACAGACAAAGAAATTAAAGATACCCTTTTTACCATGAACAAGCATTCATGTGGAGGTCCGGATGGTTTCAACTTAAATTTCTACATCCATAGTTGGGAAATCATCAAGGATGATTTCCTTAAAGCGGTCCACAATTTTTTCAATAAATCAAAATTGTTATCTGAAATGAATGCAACAAATTTAGTGCTCATACCTAAAATCCAACAACCAACTGCTGTTGATTCCTTCAGACCAATTTCTTGTTGCAATGTGATTTACAAATGTATCTCAAAGATTTTAGCCTCCAGACTTGTTGTTGTCCTTTCCAGAATAATCTCCAACAATCAATCTGCTTTCTTGCCAAACAGAAACATCATTGATAACATTTTGCTTACTCATGAGCTAATGAAAGGCTATGGACGTGCTCATGCTTCCAAGAATGCTATGTTGCAGCTGGACCTAAAGAAAGCTTTTGATAGTATACACTGGAGTTCAATTGTGAGAATTATGGCTCTGATGGGATTTCCTAAAGTGTTTGTGGCTTGGATATATGTATGTATTTCCTCCCCCCGTTCTCAATCAATTACAATGGCTCTACTTCTGGATTTTTCAAGAGTAAGCAGGGGATCAGGCAGGGGGACCCCATCTCCTCCTACTTGTTCATTCTTGTTATGGAATTCCTGACTATCATGCTAAACAGAAGCTATGAGAACAAGAAAATTATGTACCATTCAAAATGTAAATCACCGACTATCACCTCACTTCTCTTTGCTAATGACATTTTGTTATTCACTAAACCTGATAAGCGATCATTGGATAATATCAAAGCTACTCTTCACAGTTTCTATCTCATGACTGGCCTTCAACTCAATTTGAATAAATCCCATATTCAATTCTCTGGCTTAACTTCTGAACAAGAAACCTCTTTAACTGAATCCTCTGGTATCCAAGCCATGAATAATAATATGACCTATTTGGGTATTCCTCTGTGCACCTCAAGAATCACAACTGCCAATTGCTTGCCTTTATATGATAAAATCTGTAGCAAAATGAAGTGTTGGGCCAATCGCTTTCTCTCTCAAGCTGGAAGACTTGTACTTATCAAATCTGTTATATCTTCCATGATGTTGTAGTGGAGTAGGGTCTTTATTCTTCCCAACAAACTTGTGAATATGGTGAGATCTGCCATGCTAAGATTCTTCTGGACTGGCTCCATTCTTTCTAAGAATGTCATTCCCTGCTCCTTTACCATCATGGAGCAGCAGATACATAATGGAGGTCTTGGAATTCTTAATATGCACAAGTGGAATAGAGCTGCCATCAGTTCTGTGCTAAATGATTTGTTAGCTGATAGAGATTCTTTATGGGTTAGGTGGACCAAAAATCACAACTTGGGCAGTAAGAACTTCTGGACTATGACAGTCCCTCCAAATTGCAGCTGGACATGGAAGAGCTTGCTGAAATTAAGGCCCTCTCTCTTGCCGTATATCAAAGTGTTGATCTCTCCAATGAGCACTGCCAATTTCTGGGCTGTTCCTTGGATGGCGGATGGCCTTATACTTGGCAAAATATTATCCCCACAGCAAATTAATCAAACTGGTATTAGTGCTAATGCCAAAGCTGCTGACTGCATTCATGATGGCAAGATCCTATTGCCTTATTCTAGCAATCAGGTTATCAGAGCAGTATGGAACATTTTTCAGGACAAAACGTATCACCATAGTACTTCTGATGATATACAATGGAATGGAAAGTGTCACTCTGTCTCCTCAGTTTACAAACTTCTTGATAATGCTCCTGTCACTGCTACAAGAAATTGGCACAAGGTTATTTGGACTGTGAATTCTAGTGCCAGAGACAACTTAATGCTGTGGAAGGTCATAAATAAAGCACTCCTGACCAAAGACAAATTACTGAATTATGGGATCACGGTTGATCAGAATTGTGTCATTTGCAATATGCATACTGAAACTGTGGACCATTTGTTTTTTGATTGCAGTGAGCTCAGGGGATTGTGGACCAAACTGTTGAGTAGCATGAACCATAATCAGTTTCTTGGTCTAACCAGTTTTGATTGGGATCTGATTGGCAAAGCAACAAAATGGAGAAAGAAAGAGAGATTTGTGCAATTCTTTATGATCAAAAGGTACGTGGCATTAATTTGGGATGAAAGAAACCTGAGAATTTTTGAGAATAAATCAAGGAACATCAACCTGCTATGGAATGCTTTGAAGGCTAACATCAAGATTGGAATGAGGGAGAGTAAATTTGACTTCAGTGATTTCTTTCCTACTGACTGGCCTTAGCAAATCTATGTGTATTTTTTTTTATTTAGTTCTTGTCTTTTTTTCTCTATGTTTTTTTTTCCTCTTCCTATGATGTTTGTGTTTATCTGGTGACTTGTTTGTTCCAGTCACCTCTGTTTTTGTGCCTGTCTTATCTTTTTAGCAATAAACTAGTAGGGGACCAGCCAACCCCGCTTGCCTTGCAAAAAAAAATTTCAAAATCTTAAATATATGTTTGTTATCATCAAAAGGGAGAGATTGTTGAATATGCTAGTATATGATTTTTGTTTGATGATAATAAACATATATATATTCATTTAAATGTATTTGTTATTGTACTATTTTATTTTTCACATAATTAAATAAATATTTTCTGAATAAAATAAATAACACAGAATTTAAATTCAAAGAAATATTTTATTCAAACAAATATTTTATTACAATTTTGAATAGTACAAATTTGAGCTCTCACTATATATACACATTTTTAATTACAATACAATTTCGATTACATCACAGATTTCAATATACAATGTTCACGTCACTATGTATCACTCATTCACTCGTATTTGTTCTTCAACTCTATTCCAATTTGTACCCAGCATCTGAATTATCTACAAAATAAATACTGATGTAGTAAAATTGAAAAAGAAATATTTTTACAGTGTAAAATAAAATGTTTGTTTGAAAAATGATATATGCCTCAGTTATTTGGGTTGTTCGTCATCATTTTCATTTTGAATTCATCAAACACGAACAGCCTATGACATGCACAGTGTATCACTGTAAATACCACAAGGCCGTGCACATCGATATACACTTAATAAAATTAAAGGGATAGGTGAGCACAAGGTCAAACCGAGCCGAGGCTGGATTCAACTCAGGTGCAATACAAATAAAATTCAACATGAATACAAATCCACACATACAACCTGAAAGGATTTCAAAAAGAAAGCACTCGAAGCAACAAAGGCTACAACCCAGTACACACATAAATGAGCATGATATGATCAAGCATAGTATCTGTAAGAAGTTCAATGAAGTGATCAAGACAACCAGACTTAGAGTAAACTCAAACTTCGAACTAGACCAGTCAACATGAGGACACAAATGCACAAGAACAAATATGACTACAGTTTAAAGTTTCAAATGCAACAGACCAATGAACAAGGAAATAGGTCAGGTAACATCAAATGCATCAGTTCACTTTACTAACAGTAGCAACAAGAACAAGGAAGCAAACGCACATCACAAGTAAAGACTTCACAAGTGAACCCAGTCCAACAAACAAAAAGCTTCAGACTCTAATGTACAACTTCAATTATCAGAGTTCAGATGTAGGCAGGTTCAAATACAATGGCCATGTTCAAAACAACACCAGACATCAGAGGCATGCACAAGACAGCAGACTTATGAAGTCCAGACCAAACATGAACATGCTCAACAAATAAGGTCTGGTGCAAAGAAACATGTACAAGTCAACTGAGCAAAGCCTCAGCACCAAAAATCAACAAAACTGGAGCATGCATATACATCAACATGATCACATACATATATACATATGTTTATACACATGTATACATATATAAATATATATAGGTCCAACCAAACAAATCTCAAGACAGAGAATCAAACACATATGCACATGACAATAATGCATATGACATAGTGACATCAACTCATAAATGAAGATATCAAGACCTGACTGCATGGCTACAACAATAAACTTCAGTGACTCGAAGTTTATATGGAAATACAAGTGCACAAATCAAATACACAAGTGACTCGAAGCAGATGAAGAAATACTTTCAGCATGAACACACAAAAATGAATGCAACCATAAGTACACAAGAAAACAATGAAGCATAAACCAGACTAGCATGGATGTGCAATCACTCATGTACATATACAAGGCATCACAACATACATATATACATGCATGAACACACACACACACACACATATATATATATATATATATATATGCAGTGGAAACCAGAGGCAATAGCAAATCAATGGTCAAACTATAGGACAACAGCTCTACACATAATGGAATGCAAGGCTACCAAGGTCAATAGTAGTAGTAAACTTATAAACCAGGGATCATGCTCAAAGTTTGATGAGTCACGGATAAAAATCGATAGGGGTCAACTATACACTAACACGATGAACAAGTCAGAGCAGAAAAGAATGAAATTTGCAGTTAATCGAAGTCAAATTCTCATCACAAATTCAAAAGGCCGAAATCAAAGGAGCATAAAGAACGGAACCAAATCTAAAGAAAACGCAAGCCGTGATGACCAAGTAAGCACAACAGAAAAATATACGAATTGAACCAATCAGGATTAATCACATCGTTCAATCGAAAATCAGTGGCCAAGCATAGTAATGTGAAGAATTCAAACAAAATAAATTCAAACGGAAATTTAGGGTTCGATCCCTATAAATACCATTAACATCATCGGCAATTGAGTATTCGAGTTCAAGCAAAACAGAGAGCAATAAACCATTAAACTCGAATAAAAGTCGAGAATAACCAATAATTAATAAAAGGCATTCACGTACCAATTCATGCATCTTTCGATCTCGACTAATTGGAGCAGCCGCATATTAATCAAAGCAAGCGAGTTGATTGACGAAGCAAACTGAAGAAATATCATCACTCAATCAAACAATTTGAATCGGTGGCATTAGTTTCACAAAACCCTAAAATTTTGAAAGAGGAACGAACGTTCTCGAGCAAAGGAAAAGAGGCAGACATTTTCACAAAGGATACGGGCCGAATAGAAAGAAATAAAGGGAGACATATTTTTGGGCCGTTTTTGTTTTATCTAAATTTGGGCATCAACTTTATATAGGGTTTTGTATTTTAAATTTGTTTTTATTTTGTAATTTCTTTTTAACTTGTGTAATTGTCTAGTCGTGTGACTAGAGGACGAACTACGGTGGTGTAGTTCGAGAATCGCAACTCAGTGGCTGAGTTGTGGCAGGGTTTTGAGCGTAGAGTTAGGTTAGTCGATAGCGGGTGTCGCGAGTTTACGTGTGTAAGCGTCTGGCTACTTAATTTCTGGTAGAAACCTTAGGGGCAGCACGTAGGCAGGTTTTAAATTTTAAATTGAGTACTGAGTTTTGAAAATTAGCCTAAAGGTTGAACCAATTTAGGCTTTTTCTATTGGACCAACCTTTTGGACTTACTCTATCATTGAGTTAGGTCTATAGCTAGGGAAGAGAGAATACTTGAGTATCTAACCCCAAGCCTGGACATCACTATTCTAGATACCCAAATGACATGTATGCTATATTAGCCGGCCATAAAGATGCTAATTTAGACTGTATAGACCATTTAGGCTTTTATACCATTGTTGGGACAAGGTCGGTTGGAAGCAGGTAAAATGGCTAGATTTCAAAATATTTCCTATTTTGGATCATGTTAACCATATGAAGTCTAATTTTTTTCTAGATCTGATTTAGTCAATTAAATAAAACCAATTTTATTTAATTTGACAATTTAATTGATAAATTATTTTTAATTAAATTTATGTTTTAATATTTTTTATGAGTATATAAAAATATACTCATATATATGTTATGCTTGTGTAATATAATGCATATTGTGTACATAATTAATGTGTACATGTATAGGTGTTAGGATTTACAATACAACAGACAGAATGACCCTTTATATGCGTACTGTTGTCCAAATCTTTTTTAAGTATGTGTATGCATGTACGTATATATATATATATGTGTGTGTGTGTGTGTGTGTGTATATATGTTGATTATGATTTTTTAAATAAAATAAAGTATTTTGAAGAATTCAATAATTTTGAAATACAAAATTCTTTTCAAAATATCTAATATGTTTACTTAGTAAAACAGTAAAAAAATAGATCTTTTTATAATTTAATATATATATATATATAATATACTAAAAATTAAGATAAAATTATAAAAATATTTTAAAGAATATACAAGTAATGATAAAATAATTTCTTTTTATTTATTAATTAATTTTACATTAAAACGGTCATTAAAGTATATATATACAATGCCTTTCGGCTAAGTAATTTTTTTTATAAAATCCATATGTAAAAAGACATGTTTTTGTAAAAGTAAAATTTTTATGAATATATATATTACTTTAAAAACAATATAAAAATTTATATGTATAAATAAAAATATAATTAGGATATGAATTTTTTTTGTCAATTACTATTTGTAGCATAAAATAATATAAAATAGTTATATGTGTGTGTGTGTTTATATTTGTAGTTGGAGACAAATTTTTAAATGACTAAAATTGGTTTAATGTTTTTTTGTTAAAAATCATTTTTTATATAAAATTTCATACCTTTATATATAGTATAATTTTTTAAATCAAACAAAGATAAGATTTATACAATAGAGCTTGTAGATATATATATATATATATATATATGTATACATATATGTATGCATGTATGTATATGTATACATATGTCTACGATAGTAGCTCAGTGGACATGGGGCCTTCATCCAGTGAAAGGATGTAGGTTCGATCTCTTCTCTGAGCAACTATCCCCTAAGTAAAATTTACCTGATTTAGTGGATGTCCAAGGGGACTTCGATAAGCTAAAAAGGTTGTAGTGTGGACTAGGTAGCCCTATACCATAGAGTTTATAAGCTTGGTTCTTTATTCAATATATATATATATATATATTATTGTATAATAATATATTGATAAAGGCGAGAACAACTATGCATATAAATGCGTTTGAATATTATAGTTTTATACTGACATGATAGAATATAGATTATAAGCAATATGATGTTACCTTATAGTTGTTGCCTTAGATTTGTTCCTTGATTGGTAGACAGTCCTAGATTTTATCCCGATCTGAGGTCCTAACTTTGCAACTACTCAGAGGACCACCTTTTATTTTATTTTGATGTTGTTTGGATCTGATATATTTGGCCTAAGGGGAATGGAACTTGTGGCTATGATAGAGGAAAGGGAGAGCAAAAAAGTATCTGAAATAAGGAGCGGTATGTGGCTTTTATAGAGAGAGTATAGGAGATATTCTCTCCTTTGTTTGCTCCTTCATTACCATTTCAAGATCCAACTTTAAGACCTTTTCCCCCTTCCTTGCTCACCTATAAATGACCATATTATAAGGCTACATATACCTTAAATATTCCAAACCCATTTAGCAATTGGTCATATCAAAATCTACTTTAAATGCATATTGATATCGTCTATTGATTCATATGTATATAACTTATCTATATGCATCCAATTAATTACCAATGGCGCCCATAAAATATTAATGGCACCAAATACATCAAATAAATAATATTTCATAAATCATAGTTAATTTAATTATTTATAACAATTATAAATCAATTAAATCGTGTGGTATTTTAAAGAATTTGCCAATGCGGTTGTGCGACTCACAAGTGTAAATTCAGTCAGCGATTAACAATTCAAACATTAACGTTCGCACATCACCTCAGTTAGTGATATGACAATTTGACTGAATTTATCGCACATACATCTCATCGGTAAAATCCAATTTTATGAATTCAAGCGATGACTTCTAGTAACAATTATTAATACCAATTCTCTTTGTCAACACTATATCACATTAGGATTTACGAAATTTCCTTTTGGTTAAAATTCCAATATCCTCCATGCTCAACTCTGTAACGACCCACATTTTTGACCGTTTAAGTCGACAATAATTCACACATGTCCAACTCAAACCGTTCAAAAAGGCAGATGGTTATTGGGGTTAAATAAGAAAAGGAAAGAAAGAACAGAAGCAAACTCAGAATCTTGTAGCGGAAGGAACAAGATATAATAATAAAATAACAGTTCATGAAGCTGTTAAATAAATAAATTTGATTATTATTATACATCATAAATCAGAGTTACATACATATCAGGGATAAAACAACAATGCAGCGGAAAAATAATACAGTAGTAGAATACAAATGATGTAATACCAAACTCCGTCTTCGTCCTTCATAATATACCTTCAACCTTATCTGAAATGCTCAGGCTGACCCGAGCGTAATGAAAAGACAAAACACTCGAGTCAGGACTAAAATATCTCATGTAAGTCAAATCGAATAAGAAATATGAGTGTGACGGTGTCAGAGATGTTTACGGGGTTTGACATCTCCTATCCAGTGTCAACGTGAGTGCAATAACTTAAGAGATGTTACGGGATTTTCCATCTCTCAAGGATCCGTTAAACTATCTACTATGTAGTACAATACGCTATTATAATATGTCTACATTAAAGTAAAAGTATTAAAATAGTGTTAAGCCATGGCCCATTCCACCCTTAACACATTTGTATTCCCAAAAGCATATACAAGACCGTAGTTTCCCCAAAACCGGAAGTCACTAGAGGGCAATCCATATACTAAAGGTACAAACCAAAACGTAGTGGTCGCGAATAGGATAATCAGTATGACAAGGTACATGAGGCGATACCAACTAGGATACTAGTAGTTGCGTCATCCGGACTGATGTTGGGCATAGCAGCTACTACCCCAACACCGCGAAACAACACTCCCATAATCGAGGGGTGCACCCAAATCGAATCACGTAATAGATATGGTAACGAAGAAGTGTGTCCGCTAGAGGTGGCGAACCTCAATGGCCCGGCAGGGCTCCTGTTTTAGTCATGTCAGGGGTCATCCAAAATCGTTCTCTTTCTTCAGTCAACGCATTCACCAAAACCATCCACTTCATTCTGGATCAACACTCCGCGTGTATTAGTTATTAAAGTGGTTTTCGGTATCGACAGAGAGTATGTCCATATCTGATCCCGGTCTCTTTAATAACTACGTATTATTACACCGGTGGCTCTTTTACATTTCAAATTGATTCATAATTGATATCAAAATATCATATTCGCTTCAAAATCAAATCCATTCAAATATCATCATATCTATTCAAGATGTAAGATTCCGTTTCAAAATCATCTTTCGCCTCAATATCTCATTTCGATTTCAAAATCATTTTCGCCTCAATATCTCATTTCGATTTCAAAATCATTAATTTCAACTCGATTTAGCTTCTCAATAAACCATTTCAAATTATCAATTTCAAAAACATATTTGAACCACAAAATAAACAATTTCACTTTCAATATATTTCGAAACTTTAAATATTTCACATTTCAAAACAGCTCATATATTTATATAAGAATATAAGATTCGCTTTAAAACCATTTCGTATCAAATTAGAATATACTTTAAATTAAACATCCGTATTAAGTAGTTTACTTAATTTCTGGAACAATTCCAATTCAATAAACTTAGATTAACATTCGGATTTCAAGAATTCATTTAAGTATTACATTCCAAATCAATTTCAGTTCAAATCCTATTCAAATCAATTTTATCTTCAAATTTAATTCAATAGTTTCAATTTAGTCCAATTCACAAATTTCTTTGAATTTCAATTAAATTCCAAATTAATTAAATCTCAATTTCAAATTAATTTTCAATTCCAAACTCAAACTTGAAATATCATTTCATATAAATTTTCTTAGAAATATTAAGAGTTCGATTAAAAGTCCAATCTTTTAAAACAAATCAACTTTCGAAAATTTACGCCGTATTTCAATTTTTTTTCTTAAAATCTAAACTTCGAATAATTAAACAATTTCATTTACCAAGTTTAAATTCCAACATCTCGTGCTTCAATTCAAAATAATTCAATTTACATAAATTGGATTTTATTCTTAAAATCAATTCATTTAAATAATTTCAAAACAACTTTTAAAATCATTTAATTTAACCAATCCGGTGTCCGTATATAATTTTCTAACCTATGGCCAAGTGGATAATTATTTCAATTTTAATTTCAAGGATGGATATATATCATTTCAATCCAAATAGATGTCATAGGTATATCATTTTAACCTATTCCTTAATTTATTCGAAATGATTCAGTTTACAGTTTTATATGCAATAAACAATATACATGATGATAGCATGATATATCAAAATAAATAAACAACCAATATCGACCAATAGCATCCATCACAACCAATCATCCATAAAGCCAATAACATTCATATCAGTTTTATAATTATCAATATCGAGTAATATACTGCCAATTTAAATTTAAATTTAATTTAATGGTCAATTTAAATTCTATCAATTAATTCATATATCAAGACAAATGATAATTAAACCTACCAAACAACAGCCAATAAATTTCATATCACTTCAGAGTATAAATTTAACTAACAAAAATTATTTTAGTCAATTGTGAGCGTATAAACACTCACTTTGATTTTCTATTGTCGCCGAGACGTTCCGGTTTGGAACTGAAACTGGACGACGCCCAACTTTAGCCCAAATTTCCACCGTATCCAAATCCATCAAAACCAGTTTCATTTTGAAGCTCTCGTCATTACGATCGCAACGCAAAAAGTTTCGTTCCAATCGGACCTCGTATGAAAAAGTTATGCTATTTTAAAGTTTACACGAATTTAAATAAAGAATTTTAGCTTTTAATTTAAATTTCAAACCCTAGATTCGATCCTAGCCCTTGATTCCATCTGCACCAGATCTGGGTCGTTCCTTCCATCTTCTCCAAAACGTGAAAAGCACGTACAATCTCAACCCATTCCTTCCAACCTTTGACCGACGATTTCTCCACCATCACTCGACGAGAAGTTGATCGGAGACCCACGTTAGAAGCGCCTACGCAAGAGCTACCCACGGCCAGGAGGTGGTTGAACTCGGCTCCACCCATCACCTCGATTTGCGTGAAAAATGCAGCGACTTCAAGCTCGATTTCCCGTTGATTCGTTGCTCCGTTTTCGATCATCTCCGTATGGATTTTAAGCTCTCGTCGTCCTCTACAACTTTGTAGTTGACGACTTTTGCTAATTGTTGATGGATTGAGAGGAAAATGAGGAAGAAGTTTCGAAATTTTCTGGCCATTGAATTAAAAGTGGCGGCTAAGGGCTGAAACCCTAGGGTTTTTGGAAAATAGAGAAAGTGAGGGGATTTTATAGAAAAATACGCGACACTATTCATCCCGGATTTTCCGAACTCCAAACGAAGTGTGCCGGCTGACGTTTCTAAGGTTTACCCCACGTTCCGAACGCAATGAAACATGTTTCGGAGGCTAATTCGGTCATCTGTGCGAGTTACGGCAATAAACGATCGATTTAAAATTAAATCGGTTAATCAAATTTCTGTGCGTTTGGGCTCGCCCCGGACAAACGGTAAATCCGATTGACACGAAATTTGAAATCCTACATTAATATGACATTACGGATCCGATGGAACTGGTTTCGTCGAAATCCGAGACATTTTGAAAAATGACTATTTTCTCTCGCCGAATTAATATTAAGAACAATTCGATGCGTTTCGAGCTGCCACGGTCAAACGATAACTCCGATTGGTACGAAAATTGAAATCCGACAATAACAAACTATTACGGATCCAATGGAATGAGTTTCGTTCAATATTGAGACTGCTCGAAAAATGGCTATTTTTCAGTGGATAATTAAATATTAAAATATTCAATTTTCACAAATTAACTTTAAATTCAATTTTAAAAGTTCTATAACATTACTATAACTCCAATATGATAAGATAAAATTTTACAAATCAGTTTCAATCATATTCAACTCGATTTTCAATTATTTCTGAAATTTAACTTATTAAATTATCGATTTAATTGTCTAATTAAATCCAATATTCGAAAAATAAATTATTCGACTGTTTAATTTCAATATAAAATTCCCAATTTTAAATTATTAACTTTTAAATCAAATTTCAATTGTTCACAAATCCCATTTTTTAATTTCACAGTAATTAACAATCTTTTACAATGCAATTTTCCATTATAAATCCAATATAAAAGATTATATTAGATTCCACGTTCAATTATATTGTAATTCAAATTCAAGTTATTTAATTCCAAATGAATTATTTTATTTCGATTTACACTTTCATTATTGAATCAACCATTTACTTATACATTATTATCAATAGTTTATCATTTACTTTCATTTTCTTCAGCTATCATCTTATTTAAATTCACAGTAATATTAAATTACATTCATTTACGTTGATTTCCATATTATAACTTCAATATTAAATCTACCATTTTATTTATTCTTGTTTACAATCATAACCAATTTGGTTTACAACTTGAAATTCACATTTAACAACACAAAATTTTATTTCCTTCGGATTTTTATCCAAAATTTTCATTTTAATTCGTATTTTTAAAGTGTTAAAAATACGGGTCGTTACATTCTCCCCCACTTAAAACTTTTCATCCTCGAAAAGGAACGGAGAAGGGGAAACCATCATTTAGATATAATTCATTCAAAATATTCTACTTATTTGCAAAATTTAGTTATAGGATTTTTTTTTTCACAAAATTTTCTAACTCTCGGATTTTTGAAAAATTTCGGCAGCACCTCCTTTGCGCGGCTAGGACCGAAAAATTTCACAGTGGTAATAATTGCATGATATACATCTCATTACAAGAATGAGGCATCCCAAAACATGGGGAACACAATAATATACCACAACATAAACTGTAATCCGAGAACATACCTTTTATTTAGCGTTTATTAGCATTTTAACTTACATTTTGCATTAAGCGCAGAAGCGAGCTCCACAAGCGAAGCGCAACCCCTTTGCTACATACTAAAATGCTCAATAACCAAGTTAGAACCATGCATATAAAGATAGATCGATATACTTAGCATAAACAACATACATATAACATGTTTAGCTTCAAAACTGAAATTCCAATTCCAGGACAGCAAACGAATATCAGTTTTTGGTCACCTAAACGATAAAATTTGACAATGGAATCTAAACAAAAGTTGTTGCATTCGTTTCAGGCTTTTCGGAATGTCCAAAATCATTGAATTCGGACCTTCCGTTCAAAAGTTACGACCGTTTTACTAAATGGATACGCCTCAGCCTGGGCAATGAATTGCGCAGGTCAGCGACGTTTGGTCACGTTTTTGACCTTCTAAACGACAGCAAAACACCAAATGCTTAAAATAAAAGTTTTAGCTTAAGTTCTATGCTTTTCAGAAAGTGCAAGATCATCAAAATCCGCTACAACAGTAAAAAGTTATGGCAAAAATACTAAGAGTATATGCTACTGATTTTGCTTCCCTTTTACACAGGCCAGCGAGAAGATTCAAATTTTTAACTAAGTAAATGAAGGAATTTCTCAAGATAGTCTAAACAAAAGTCGTGCTACAGTTTCTATGCTTTCCGAAAAGTCTAATATCGTTGAATTTCGTCCAGCCATTTAAAAGTTATGGTTGTTTTCGTTCCAGCATATATTGGACAATTTTGGATTTTTTTCCAAAATTTTGCTTTTATTATTTCAAAGTACAAACCATCAAACTTTAAATTTTCTAAAGAAACAATCATAAACACAAAGTCGTTTATTTTCTTATTTATCCATGAAATACGTTTACATTCGATTTATTTCCGATTTATTCAAGTTTGTTTCATTCACATTTTAAATTCAAGTCAATTTGCTTCAATTTAAATTGGATTCAATTATATTTAATTTCACTTTGCTTCAAATTTGAATTTAATTATTTTAAAATTTTATTCCGTTTATTCAATTCCGTTAACACTAATGAATTCTACTAAATCAATTACCATCCATCCAGAATTTACAATAAATCAATTATACATTTCCAAGTCAAAATTTTTTTATTTCATACACTTCCAAGTTTATTGACATTTAGTTATATTCAACTTTAATTAGTTTCCATTTACAAATTTTATATTTCATTAATTTTAAATTTAATTCATTTTACAACTTAAATTTCTTTTATATTTACAACTATCAATAGATCTTCACATTTCATTATTCACTCTCACACTGGTATATTATTCCTCTACTTATCCTTATTAGCATTTTAAACTTTTTAAGTATTTGGTAAGTTTTAGTTATGCAAATAGAATGTAGTTAAACAACATACAACCTCTTCTCATTCAAAGTTGAATTTTCAATTAATTAATTCTTAAGTCATTACTTAAATTTCACTATAATTTAATTTCACATTTACATTCACATATAGTATTTCCATTTTATATTAACATAATTGTGAATCACCCTTAAATGTTAATTTAAATTCCAATTATTTACTAAAAATTTTATTTATATTTACAAACCATTAATTAAATGCATAATTCATTATTCAAACCTATACTTGTATATTATCCAATTAACAATTCATATAACATTTTTGAACTTCTTAAATATTTTGGTAAGTTATATCTGTGCTATAGAATGAAATTTAATACTATGCGAGTTTTACAGTTTCAATTTTATTTTAAATTCATAATTTCCTAATTCTAAGGATTTCTATTTCAATTGATATTTTCACTACGCTCTTAGGTTCATTTCTCATTTCACAATTCAGAAGTTCCGTAATGATTCAAGTATTTGTTTATCTCAATAGTTTAAAGTCATTAAATATTAAAGAACTTAAGAATTTCATCTCCGGTTTCATTTCAAATCAAGTTTGAAATAATATATACTTATATTAATGTGTATCAAGTCATACTATAGAGAATACAAAATAAAATTCAATTTTAATCAAAACAGGGTTTAGAAAAAGCTATTAAGTGATCTCCCCCACTTAGACTCTCGAAAATAAACGTCGATGATGCGTACACTCATCACCGAAATCATTCTCTAGTGTCAAGAGGGGAGTATAACACTTACTTCATTTGAAAATCCTTTGAAAACAATTTCTAATCGAATATACTATCATATAATACTTATATTATACATTTCAAATTTTTGTTAATAAATTTTCTAAACACCGGAATTTAAATTCTCCATCTAAATTTAAATTCATTTTTATTTCATTTTATTTACCATTTATATTCATTGTCAATCATATTTACAAGTTTCATTTCTTAAAATCATCCAATAGTCAATAGTTAGAAATATTGACTAATCAACAATAAACGATGATAATATAATATTATCATCTCCTAACAACCAATACATTCAAAATTTATAAATTTTCAAGATAATTCTTTTATATATAGAATATAATCCAAAACAATATTATGTCAATCTGTCCTATTCGAGTGTTTAGAAATTCCTATCGATGCCTTGGCGTCCCAAGTACCAACCAGAATTCATAAATACTCAACGGAACAAATTAACACAATATAAAACCATTTTTATATCAAAATTACAAATACGCTCTCTCATATACACTAGAACTCATTCATAAGGTTTAACCCTATTTCAATGAGTTATTCCCCACTAGAGCCAAGGTAATCTAAACCAAAGCTCTGATACCAACTGTAACGACCCACATTTTTTACCGTTCAAGTCGACAATAATTCACACATGTCCAACTCAAACCGTTCAAAAAGGCAGATGGTTATTGGGGTTAAATAAGAAAAGGAAAGAAAGAACAGAAGCAAACTCAGAATCTTGTAGCGGAAGGAACAAGATATAATAATAAAATAACAGTTCATGAAGCTGTTAAATAAATAAATTTGATTATTATTATACATCATAAATCAGAGTTACATACATATCAGGGATAAAACAACAATGCAGTGGAAAAATAATACAGTAGTAGAATACAAATGATGTAATACCAAACTCAGTCTTCGTCCTTCATAATATACCTTCAACCTTATCTGAAATGCTCAGGCTGACCCGAGCGTAATGAAAAGACAAAACACTCGAGTCAGGACTAAAATATCTCATGTAAGTCAAATCGAATAAGAAATATGAGTGTGACGGTGTCAGAGATGTTTACGGGGTTTGACATCTCCTATCCAGTGTCAACGTGAGTGCAATAACTTAAGAGATGTTACGGGATTTTCCATCTCTCAAGGATCTGTTAAACTATCTACTATGTAGTACAATACGCTATTATAATATGTCTACATTAAAGTAAAAGTATTAAAATAGTGTTAAGCCATGGCCCATTCCACCCTTAACACATTTGTATTCCCAAAAGCATATACAAGACCGTAGTTTCCCCAAAACCGGAAGTCACCAGAGGGCAATCCATATACTAAAGGTACAAACCAAAACGTAGTGGTCGCGAATAGGATAATCAGTATGACAAGGTACATGAGGCGATACCAACTAGGATATTAGTAGTTGCGTCATCCGGACTGATGTTGGGCATAGCAGCTACTACCCCAACACCGCGAAACAACACTCCCATAATCGAGGGGTGCACCCAAATCGAATCACAAAAGTAATAGATATGGTAACGAAGAAGTGTGTCCGCTAGAGGTGGCGAACCTCAATGGCCCGGCAGGGCTCCTGTTTTAGTCATGTCAGGGGTCATCCAAAATCGTTCTCTTTCTTCAGTCAACGCATTCACCAAAACCATCCACTTCATTCTGGATCAACACTCCGCGTGTATTAGTTATTAAAGTGGTTTTCGGTATCGACAGAGAGTATGTCCATATCCGATCCCGGTCTCTTTAATAACTACGTATTATTACACCGGTGGCTCTTTTACATTTCAAATCGATTCATAATTGATATCAAAATATCATATTCGCTTCAAAATCAAATCCATTCAAATATCATCATATCTATTCAAGATGTAAGATTCCGTTTCAAAATCATCTTTCGCCTCAATATCTCATTTCGATTTCAAAATCATTTTCGCCTCAATATCTCATTTCGATTTCAAAATCATTAATTTCAACTCGATTTAGCTTCTTAATAAACCATTTCAAATTATCAATTTCAAAAACATATTTGAACCACAAAATAAATAATTTCACTTTCAATATATTTCGAAACTTTAAATATTTCACATTTCAAAACAGCTCATATATTTATATAAGAATATAAGATTCGCTTTAAAACCATTTCGTATTCAAATTAGAATATACTTTAAATTAAACATCCGTATTAAGTAGTTTACTTAATTTCTGGAACAATTCCAATTCAATAAACTTAGATTAACATTCGGATTTCAAGAATTCATTTAAGTATTACATTCCAAATCAATTTCAGTTCAAATCCTATTCAAATCAATTTTATCTTCAAATTTAATTCAATAGTTTCAATTTAGTCCAATTCACAAATTTCTTTGAATTTCAATTAAATTCCAAATTAATTAAATCTCAAATTCAAATTAATTTTCAATTCCAAACTCAAACTTGAAATATCATTTCATATAAATTTTCTTAGAAATATTAAGAGTTCGATTAAAAGTCCAATCTTTTAAAACAAATCAACTTTCGAAAATTTACGCCGTATTTCAATTTTTTTCTTAAAATCTAAACTTCGAATAATTAAACAATTTCATTTACCAAGTTTAAATTCCAACATCTCGAGCTTCAATTCAAAATAATTCAATTTACATAAATTGGATTTTATTCTTAAAATCAATTCATTTAAATAATTTCAAAACAACTTTTAAAATCATTTAATTTAACCAATCCGGTGTCCGTATATAATTTTCTAACCTATGGCCAAGTGGATAATTATTTCAATTTTAATTTCAAGGATGGATATATATCATTTCAATCCAAATAGATGTCATAGGTATATCATTTTAACCAATTCCTTAATTTATTCGAAATGATTCAGTTTACAGTTTTATATGCAATAAACAATATACATGATGATAGCATGATATATCAAAATAAATAAACAACCAATATCGACCAATAGCATCCATCACAACCAATCATCCATAAAGCCAATAACATTCATATCAGTTTTATAATTATCAATATCGAGTAATATACTGCCAATTTAAATTTAAATTTAATTTAATGGTCAATTTAAATTCTATCAATTAATTCATATATCAAGACAAATGATAATTAAACCTACCAAACAACAGCCAATAAATTTCATATCACTTCAGAGTATAAATTTAACTAACAAAAATTATTTTAGTCAATTGTGAGCGTATAAACACTCACTTTGATTTTCTATTGTCGCCGAGACGTTCCGGTTTGGAACTGAAACTAGACGACGCCCAACTTTAGCCCAAATTTCCACCGTCTCCAAATCCATCAAAACCAGTTTCATTTCGAAGCTCTCGTCATTACGATCGCAATGCAAAAAGTTTCGTTCCAATCGGACCTCGTATGAAAAAGTTATGCTATTTTAAAGTTTACACGAATTTAAATAAACAATTTTAGCTTTTAATTTAAATTTCAAACCCTAGATTCGATCCTAGCCCTTGATTCCATCTGCACCAAATCTGGGCCGTTCCTTCCATCTTCTCCAAAACGTGAAAAGCACGTACAATCTCAACCCATTCCTTCCAACCTTTGACCGACGATTTCTCCACCATCACTCGACGAGAAGTTGATCGGAGACCCACGTTAGAAGCGCCTACGCAAGAGCTACCCATGGCCAGGAGGTGGTTGAACTCGGCTCCACCCATCACCTCGATTTGCGTGAAAAATGCAGCGACTTCAAGCTCGATTTCCCGTTGATTCGTTGCTCCGTTTTCGATCATCTCCCTATGGATTTGAAGCTCTCGTCGTCCTCTACAACTTTGTAGTTGACGACTTTTGCTAATTGTTGATGGATTGAGAGGAAAATGAGGAAGAAGTTTCAAAATTTTCTGGCCATTGAATTAAAAGTGGCGGCTAAGGCCTGAAACCCTAGGGTTTTTGGAAAATAGAGAAAGTGGGGATTTTATAGAAAAATACGCGACACTATTCATCCCGGATTTTCCGAACTCCAAACGAAGCATGCCGGCTGACGTTTCTAAGGTTTACCCCACGTTCCGAACGCAATGAAACATGTTTCGGAGGCTAATTCGGTCATCTGTGCGAGTTACGGCAATAAACGATCGATTTAAAATTAAATCGGTTAATCAAATTTCTGTGCGTTTGGGCTCGCCCCGGACAAACGGTAAATCCGATTGACACAAAATTTGAAATCCTACAATAATATGACATTACGGATCCGATGAAACTGGTTTCGTCGAAATCCGAGACTTTTTGAAAAATGACTATTTTCTCTCGCCGAATTAATATTAAGAACAATTCGATGCGTTTCGAGCTGCCACGGTCAAACGATAACTCCGATTGGTACGAAAATTGAAATCCGACAATAACAAACTATTACGGATCCAATGGAATGAGTTTCGTTCAATTCTGAGACTGCTCGAAAAATGGCTATTTTTCAGTGGATAATTAAATATTAAAATATTCAATTTTCACAAATTAACTTTAAATTCAATTTTAAAAGTTCTATAACATTACTATAACTCCAATATGATAAGATAAAATTTTACAAATCAGTTTCAATCATATTCAACTCGATTTTCAATTATTTCTGAAATTTAACTTATTAAATTATCGATTTAATTGTCTAATTAAATCCAATATTCGAAAAATAAATTATTCGACTGTTTAATTTCAATATAAAATTCCCAATTTTAAATTATTAACTTTTAAATCAAATTTCAATTGTTCACAAATCCCATTTTTTAATTTCACAGTAATTAACAATCTTTTACAATGCAATTTTCCATTATAAATCCAATATAAAAGATTATATTAGATTCCACGTTCAATTATATTGTAATTCAAATTCAAGTTATTTAATTCCAAATGAATTATTTTATTTCGATTTACACTTTCATTATTGAATCAACCATTTACTTATACATTATTATCAATAGTTTATAATTCATTTACTTTCATTTTCTTCAGCTATCATCTTATTTAAATTCACAGTAATATTAAATTACATTCATTTACGTTGATTTCCATATTATAACTTCAATATTAAATCTACCATTTTATTTATTCTTGTTTACAATCATAATCAATTTGGTTTACAACTTGAAATTCACATTTAACAACACAAAATTTTATTTCCTTTGGATTTTTATCCAAAATTTTCATTTTAATTCGTATTTTTAAAGTGTTAAAAATACGGGTCGTTACAAACTCGGTTAATCCATAAACAAAGTCCATGGTTCAATAATAACATCTTTTACTAACTATACCAGTCTAACTAATTTTTTTTGACTTTGAGTTAACTACAGTTGACTATGATACTAATCTCATACAACTGAGAAGGCGAGTTCTCTATTGTAGAGTGTTTCACTTTCAATGCTTTAATTAGGCCCAACTATAGTCATTTAATGGGTTCCAAGCTACGATTTAACTGTAATCAAATTAGAATGCCCACATTGAAGTTTAACCGTATTCTCAATTCAAGAGAACCGAGTAATATCATCACTCAAGATTTTCTGTTTGACTTAATTGTTATAAACCAACAAGTGACCCTCGAACGAGTCATTCCATAGTTATCCAATAATTATCAGTTCGTAAATTCTTGGTACCCTAGCATCCATGAGTAATACAATGCCTAACATTTGAAGAGCGTTATGTACTCTGGTCTCAAAGGATGTATTGATATCCTTTCTCGAAACATCTTGACTTATAATATTAAAAATAATGCATTATTTCATATCGTGATAATTTTATCATTATTACAACTCCTTGTAATTATTATCACATAACATATCATTTATGGAATTTCTATTTTAATATACTTAAAATTTATTAATTTAATTTATTATATCACTATGATAGAGTATATTATAGATAGCGGATACCTTTATTATGAACAAGACTGGACATAAAATTAGAGAGTATAACAAATTACGTATTTGCTCCTAGGACATACCCCTAACTCTTTCTAGTACTGCCATTACTATATGTTAGATAAGGTTATGTTTTAACTCTTTTTGTTGATGACAAAGAGGGAGAAACATTAGATTATTTCGACCGGGAGAGTATATAGGTATAAAGGGGCATTAATTTGGGAGAGGGGATAACTTTTATATAAAGTTGTAAGATTGTCATCACCAAAAAGGAAGAATTAAAAAAAAATAGTAGTCTTGAGTTGTTACAGACTTATTCTTATATTAAGTAGCATTTAAGTGGAGAGTAAAGGTAGAAACAAATATTGAAATCATACATATGAAAAACAAGGAAAAAATAAAAAATAGAAATTAGGGTGAGACCAAACAAGAACTAGGGTGTTGAAAGGGTTCAAAGGTTATAATAACCACTGGACCACTTATACACTTGGAAATATAATTGGTCGACTGATTATATATTTATCGATCTGATTATAATTCGGTCGGTGAATCGATATGGATGTGAATGGTAGCATCTTTTCATTGTGACTCTTTTCTTATCAATCCAGAAGTTATCTCCTTTCAGCCATGACCAATATGAACAGTTGCAACCCTAGAAATACATCCCTACTCCGGTATAAAATCCCCTAGCCTCCTCATTGGTAAGAAATCAATCAAAATCAAGACAATTAATCCAATGACCCAACCAATCCACTCAAACATCAACCTTGGATCAACTATCCGTTTAGAGATAATTTTAGGCTTCAAATCAAATCAACTCAAAGGATATCAGATTGCTCTCTACTATTTCTTCACTATGCATTCAAGTATGCATCATATCCAGAAGTAACTTAACCTCTCCTAACTTTTGCACAATCGAGCCAATATCAATTGAGATTGGTCATATTGTATTGAAATGTTGACAACACAATGTATTAGAGATAATTGACACAAAAGTTTATTCTATTCCTTAAAAAAGCGAAGTCATGTTTAGTTGTTCAAGTAAAGGTTGAAGTCCTATTTCTTGTTTAGGAAATATATGGACACTTGTTCCTTTGAGCCAACTAAGGATGTTGGTGAAATTCCAAAAGGTGTCTGAGACTAGATGTAGGACGGGAGATCCGAACCGGTATAAATGTACTATGTGGTTTGGCTTTCTACTACTTATATTACTATGATTCAGTGTTAGATACTTAGCCATTTTCAATTTGAACCTTAAAGCTATATCCGAGCATTGCGAATACATAACACACGCTGGTTCAACGGTTATAACACCAGATATTTTTTAACCTCATAAAAAAATTAAATTAATAAAGAAATATGACTCTATATAATTAATAAAAAAATTTACATGAAAAAAACATCATTTATAACCAATTAAAAAATAGGTCCCATTCAATACGGGTCAAAAATACGCTTGTGCAGTTATGGCATGCACAAGTGTAAAACGGGAATTGTACATAGAGGAATTATGTTTAAATGACTAACTTGTGTGCATTTTTAGTTGTTATGACAACAACTTCAGACTTTAATCATAAGAACACAATCGAATTTCAGTCTTGGTTTTCCCAAGTTACCACATTTCATTATCGTTCTGCCTTCCTTCGCCTTTCTCGAATGACACTCCCTCCAATAGCCCTTATCGCCACTGCCACTTCTCCCCTTCTCCCCTCACCCCTTCCCTCCCAACAACTGCACCACCATCCAGCTACCACTCTCAACCACCATTTAAACCGTGAAACCATAAATCCATCCAAATATCATCACGTCGCATCACTAGAACACCTGCCCCATCACCTAGGTTCTCCGCCTCACTATGAAATTGTCTTTTCCTCCTCTTACAACACTTCATCATTGATAATTGTTGGATCTGAACCAGCATGCAATGGATTAAATGGATGAATTTCAATTTTTTTACCATTTTGGATCTTATTGGGCCTATGTAATCTAAATTAATTTGGATCTAATCGGAATAAATTTTAAATAAAATCATTATTTTATTTAATTAATTAATACAAAGATTTTATTTGTTTATATAAATGATACATAATGTGTGCACTATATTAAATACAATTCGTGTACGTACACATGCTCGTGTACGTACACATGCAACATAAAATGTATTTTTGGTTTGATATACCAGTATCTAAATGCTGAGAGTTACATTGCAATCAATGTATTAGCCCCTTCATATGTATATCTGCTGCATATTATTATATTATATTATATTAATGTAATATAATAGTACTATTATATATATGTATATAATTATAAAACAATTATATTTATATTTATAATTATATATTTACATGTAAAAGTTATATTTAAATATAAAAACTATTTAAAATTTAAAGTTGAAACCTTTAAGAAAAATTCAAATTAACTAGATCTAGATTTAAAACATCTTATTTAAAAATTCAAACTTAAATTTAATAATTTTACATATAATTTGAAAATTATATTTATATGTATATATAAAAAAATGGTTTTTTTTGAAAAAGCATAAAATAATATGGGTAAAAATTGTAAATTAAATAAAATCCTAATTTATATGTGTATATGAATAATATTATATAATTTTACATAAAATAAAAAAACATAAATTTATTTAGGTCATACAAATTTTTGACAAAATCAATTTTTATTTATTTAATTTATTCCGTATGGATTAAAATGTTTTTTAATTTAAAATTTCCGTACATAAATCAAAATAATTTTTTTTTCATATAAAATTTAATTATATAACATGTGTGTATGTGTTAACAAAATACAATTTAATACTTTTTAATTAATTAATATTACATTTTGGTTTTTAGATTAAAAAATATATATGAAAAAAATGTTTTTCATATACATGCGTATAATGCATATATTAAAATTTTAAATTAGTTTACAAATATATACATATGTATGTTAACAATATTTTAAAAATTCAAATTTTAATGTTTTTTAGTTATTATTTTTTAAATTTTTTATTTACATTACGGTCAAAAGCAAATAACATATACGTATATTAAAAAATTATATAATATATTCATACGTAAATCGACGGCAAACAAATATATGAATTCGTGATATAATTCTAACCTATTCATATACAACAACATAAATGTAAATATTTATGGGCGTGTAAATGGTCGGTTATGGATTCAGATGGTGCATATACATATCTATATCCGAAATTATTTTCGGGTATCGCATATCCTATTCATAGAAGCGGATGGGTAT
Source organism: Allium fistulosum (assembly GCA_030737815.1). Classification (NCBI taxonomy): domain Eukaryota; kingdom Viridiplantae; phylum Streptophyta; class Magnoliopsida; order Asparagales; family Amaryllidaceae; genus Allium; species Allium fistulosum. The sequence goes on from CM060905.1 coordinate 1,200,107,853, forward strand.
CAAATATTTATCGGATATTCTTCAACTAGTTCACAACTAATAAATCTAAACAAATAAATAGAACATTTTGATTTGTTATAAGTCCATTTCAGTACTAAAAATGTAAAAAATAATAAATATGGTAAGAAAGATAATTTTAAGTAGCATATCGATTTTTATACACATATTAAAATTTTCTACCTATATAAAATAATAAATGACAATCATTTTGAACACTAAAATACACAAAATAATACAATCTTGATAAAAACCAGATGGATAATTATCAGATGTGGATATGGCCATATCCCCATCCATAGTCATTTTTTGGATATCGTATAATTTTTTATATTTTAGATAATGATACAGATGGATTCAGATTTTGCGGGTACTTGTTGACAGCCCTGAATATATGTAAATTAATGAAAAAAGATGTTACCTAAATCGTAGCCTTAAAGAAACACCTTGAATGTTGAATTAGATGAACTCCATGAACTAGTTCAATCCCTTCCAGAAAATTCTAGTAATCAAAGAAATTTTCGCACCTTTGATTTAATTTGATTTAAACTTGTATTTGGTGTGAAAACAGAGGGAAGATGGCTATGAAACTTGCGGCTTAAGCGAAGTATAGAGGCTAGAGAAAGTAAAGTCTAAAATGTGAAGAGCGTAGGGTTTATATTAGAAAAAGAAGGGAGAGGAAAAATGGGATCTAGATCTCATCTTTCACGCTTCCTTTCTCCACCAATTCAAATCAAAATATCACACCTCTTAACCCCTATACATCCTCAGCCATCTCATTAAGCTATTGGGTCTATTTGCATTTTTAAACCATATAGTAAATTCACATTTTAAATCCAATTCAAATGCACACCAGTATCGTATATCATTACATATATAACTTTTATATACCCACCATTTTTATAAGTGATTCAAATAAAAAAATTATAATTAATATTTCAGAAATGTTAATTAATTTATAACGGTTATAAGTTAACTAAATCAGGTGGTATTCAGAGTATTCAATATTCTGGTTGTGTGACTCATAAGTGTAAATTTAGTCAGCAAGTAATATCGAACAATTCGAATTTTAATGTTCACATGCCACTTTAGCTAGTAATGTGACAGTTTGGCCAAATTTATCGCTTACACGGTTTCAACAAAATCCAGTTTTACTGTTTTAAGCGGTCCCCGATAGCGATAATTATTTATACTGATTCTTTTCATAAAAACTATATCACATTAGAACTTACAGAATCCGGTATTAGTCAAAATTCCAATACATACTCAACTAATATGGTCCAAACACAAAGTCCTTGGTTCAATAATAATAATTTCTATTAACTGAACTATTATCGTTGGAGACTTTGACTTTGAGTTGACTAAAACCGACCGTGATACTAACCTCATATAGCCAAGGAGACAAATTCTATATTGAATAGTGTTTCACTTCCAATGCTTCAACTTAGACCCAACTATAGTCGTTCGATGAATGTTGTGTTATGATTTAACTATAATCAAAATAAAGTGTCCATATTAAAGTTCAATAGTATTCTCAAATCAAAAGAACCGTGTAATATTATCACTTCAATATTTTTTGTTTGACCTTAGTTATATTAACCAATAGAAAAATATCAAGTGACTCAATCTGTAGTTATCTAACAACTATCAATACATATATCTTTGGTGCCCCCAGCAACCATGAGTAATACACTGCCCAACATTTGGAGAGCGTTACATACACTAGTCTCAACGGATGTATCGATATCCAGTCTCGATGCACCTTGACTATAAATATTTAAAACGATATATTTATCATATTGTGATAAATTGTTAATGATTACAGTGCATTTTAAATACTATCACAAAACATACCATTTATGGATTTTGTATTAAATATACTTAAATTAAAAAATTAATTAATATAACACATATAAAAAGTATATAATAGAAAGAAAAACACCTTTTATTTCAAATGAGATTTTATTACAAAGTAAATGATTTTAAATCGATTATAGAATTGCCTCTAGGGCATACTTCTAACTATATCAATTACTGCTTATAGAAAAAATGTAGCATTAATACAAAAATGATGCTATACAATATCATCAATCATATGATATAATTTTCTTTTTCAAAAAAGGTAGTAGGTATAAATGACACAATAGAATAGCGCTATAGCTAAAAAATCAATATCAATTTATTATTATTTTTTGATAAAGGTAGCATTACAAAATAATATTATATAATGGAATTAAAGAAAAATATTTCAACAAAACTAAAATATCATAATAAATGTTTGATAAAAAATGCAACTTAAAAAAATGCAACAAACATGTAAAAAGATAAAAATAAATAAATTAAACTAAGTAAAAAAATGTAGCATTTAATTATAGAGACATTAAATAAACATGTAATGAAGAATTAAATGATACTACATCATTATAACATAAATTGCTTGATTCCAAAGCACACAGACTATTATAAATAGCACTACAATATAAAATGTTACTATAAGGAAACATTTTAACATTAAATATTACATTTGATTTTTTTAGTTCAATAATATTATTTTAATCAATATTAAAACATGAAATGAGACAACAAAATAATTTCATAAACAAAATGCTATAAATAACCTTTGTAAAAATCATGAAATACAACTAGAAAGTAGAATTATGAAAAAATTACTTTTCATATAAATGTTACTACAAAATAGCTTTGTAAGTGAATACTTCATCTAAAACACTACCACAGATCATAAAATACCATTACAAAGTAGCATCGTGAGCTTAGGTATACACAATTCGTTAAAAAAGCTATCACACTTCATAAATTGTTACTACAATTCATACGCTGCTATAAAATAGCAATTTAAGCTAAAATATACACACTTTGTTTTAAAAACGAAACTAGTATCATAAAATGCCATAACAATTCATATGACATTGTTACAAAATAACATTATGAGCATAAATATACGTGATACTGGACAATATCATTACTATTGTTATCTTCTTCTTCCCCAATTTGAAGCTGCTTCTTTATAGCCAAAATTACCACATCGTTGAAAGAATATACGGATCGTGTGTGTGTATTTAATATGTAAGTGTTATGAAATATTATCTATCAACTAGCAAAGTAAAATAAGTAGAGTAAGAAAACGATAACACCAGAGTTTTTATACTGGTTCAGACCTCTCGTCCTACATCCAGTTCCCGAAGCTCCCCTTCGGACTTTCAACTATCAAAACTACCCTCGCTTGTCCCGAAGGAATAGGCTTACAATAAAAGAACTTTCTTTGACAATAGTGTGTTCTTGACAACACAGTTTTTGACTGCTCGGTACAATCCTTCCTATAATTTCCTTTGAGTGGTATGTAATTTGAAGCTTTGATATAAGGAAGAAATAAAAGTATGCTTTTGAGTACTTTTAGAAATTAGAGAAAGCACAGGAATATTAGAGAATAAAGAGAAAAGAGTTCAGAAAATCAAGTAAGTTTAACTTCTTAAATCCATGCTTATTTATAGATGTTGAAGAGTTTCTTTGAGAAAGTAATGACCTTTAGTATATTCTATTTTAGTCCAAGAGTTGCAATGTTTGAGAAGGAAGAGATATGATCAGGAACTGTGGATGCAACTCTTTAATTGAAGAAGATGTTTGTTGAAAACTTCTGGTCGTTACCCAGGTCAGACGTCTGGACGTTCAGGTTAAACGTCTAGCCTGTAGGGAAAATTTTAAACAGCGGAATTTACCAAACGTCTGAATTTATGAGTCGGACGTCTGACACTTGTACAGCATGAAAATTTGCCTTTTTTAAGTTTGTAAAAAACTTTTCAATAGCTTATATATGCTTTTGCATGTAAGAACTACTTAAGGAGATTGTACACATCATTTATTTAAGACACTAACACAATATACTAATATTTCAAATACAATGATCCTCTTGTGCTTATCTTCAAGTCTTGGTTACGATCATTCACCTGCATATAGATGATATATATATATTGTATGCTAGTGATTGTATAGTTGGTGTCATCGAAATCATAGAATAGAGGTTCTAACATTCTCCCCCTTTTTGATGATGACAACTATACAATCAAGTTTATAAGAATGCTCCCCCTAAGTTTTTATACGAATGCTTCCCTTGAGTTTTGTGATTTCTCCCCCTATCAATATGTAGTATAAAATCTCCCCCTTTGTCATTATCAAAAAGATTATACGAAACAATACGAGGAAACATGTAGAGAAATCAACACAATATCACAATAGCATAATGTCGCTAACACAATGTCAGAGCACAAAACCAACAAAATATCACAGTCATATACAGAAGGAATTCAGAATAAATTTATTCAACATTGGTAAATAACTTACTGATAGGAGAAGTAACCCCATAGGTTAGAAGTGTTTTCATCATAGTCGCTATTCTGCCATTGCGGCTGATCATAATACTCTTCATCTTCCCAAATGAAAAGTCCCTGAAATGATTGATAGTGTATGTATTGTGTGGCTTCCTGTGGAGGCCATGACATGTCTTCACTCTCCTCGGTGTCCACATTTACTGAATATTTTCTAGGAGCATGTTTTTGTAAAGGCTCTTCGGTCGTGCTAGGTCCTGGTGGATATACGTGAGGTGCTGGAAGTGGTGTAGGAGACGAAGACGAAGAAGATCGTGAAAAAGAACGTCCGCGAACCTTTCTCATAACCTTTCCAAGAGTAGAAATGACCTTTTCTAAAGTCTTTTCTACTTTAGTCATTCGTGTAGAAAAACATCGTTCTAGTCGGGAAACTCTGTAACAACCCAGTATTTTGCATCAATTGATTATCGTAATTAAACGATTGTTAATTGCTGTTGGGTATTTTAAATTGGTTTAAATTCTTTAAAAATTGGATTAAAGTTGTGTGGGCTTTAAGAAGAAGTTGGTCCACTTTCTTTTGATTGGGGCTGAGGTGATATTATTACCCGTTCCCTTTTCGTTCTTTTCATTGGTTCGAAAACCTAAATAAAAGCATACGAAAAAATGGCGGCTCTGTCCATTCTTCGTTCGAGTCAAAATTAGGGCTTTGCTCTTGTTCTTTTTGCTGGCGAATTGGAGCTTCTGCTTCGTCTTCCTTTTGAGAGCATTAATGGCTTCGGCCTCGTCTTCAAAGTTAGGGTTTTGGTCAAATCGAAGATGCCAACTTTCGATCTAATGATGATCTTTGTTGCTGGCTCCACCGATCGCTCGTGCTCTTCACTTCGAAGAAGGTGAGTGATATTCTTCGCTCACATCTAATTTATTCTCTTTTATTCATGAATTCCGTTGTTTGATTCTGGGCTACTATTGCTTTGAATTCTAGTGATTTCTGATTCTTCGATTGCCGTTCCATGACATTTGAATATGTGTGTATTTTGGCTTGATTCGAATCCTTTGACAATTATGGCTATGATCTGTATTTGTTCGAACTTGCTGATTTTATTAGTTTGAAACTGTTACCTGACTTTGGCAAGTTGATAATTTGTGAGGATATTTTGACTTGTTTCTTAACTAAAGTGTACTGTTTGGATTTGTGATACTTTTGAATTTCTGGCTTTAACCTCCTCACGGGTTCGTTCTGTTTACTGGTGATCATAGGCTTTGACATTTGTTTAATGCACTGGTTCACTTGAACTTCGAGTTACATTCTACCCTTACTTTGATATGCTTTGTGTCTTCACCTTATTTTGGATCTCCATTCTGCTCGAATTGTCTACTGTTGTCTTTGATGGGAGCCTCTCCTCTGATCATCTGACTTTTGGCCACTGCCTTGACATTTTGGTTACTGGTGATCTTTGACTGGTTTTCTGCCCATTCCTTGTTCACTGCTATCATGTTTCCCCTGTTGTATTTGATGTTGTAGTTGCAGTTGTACATGTGCACTGTTGTGTCTGCACTTGTATCTCTTGTGCACTTTGTGCCTTGTCTGTCTGCACTTGTCTTGTTGAACTGTTGTATTCGAACTGTGATTGCTTGATGTTTACTAGATATTGGTTCATTCATAAGTCTGTACTATGGCCCTTGGTCTTGTGTATGATAGTTGCACTATCTAGTTTATAGTGCATACTAGTTGTACTTTGTTCATGTTACTCCTTTAGTTTGTGATTTCATTTTGGCCTTGACCTTGATTTGGAAACAATTCATTTTACTTGTATCAGTTTATGCAAGAGCCTTACCATTCTGGCTCATGTGTTCACTGTGCATTCATGGTTTGCCAAATTAGTTCACTACATCTTCACATACCTGTTACACTTGTAGTGTACCATGCTAGTTCATTGTATTGTGGTTGGAGTTTGAGCAATACTGATCTGATAACACTTGTATCAGTTAGTGTTGTAGCATTATGTACACGTGTCCTTATTGATACACATACTTCTTCCACTGGTTGTTCGCTTCGGTTCTGCGGTGTTATGCAGTTGTCTTAGTTGTTGTGCATGTCACTGCTATGTGAATGCTCCTCTGAAGTCTGAGTTGCATGTCTTGCTCTTGTGTTTTAGTGATGCACTTGTCTACACCACGATTTCTTGCATGTCACCACCTATGTTGAAATAGTATCCAAGCATGCATTGGATTGGATAATGAACTTTACTCTTTAATTAGAGCTGTTGCAGCCTGCCCTTGTCTTTGTACCTGTTTGCAACTGCAGTTTTGTTGCAGTTTGACCCTCGTATTTAATTATGACTACAGTTTAGTTTTATATGCAGTTTTGCCCTCGTTGATTTGCATTGTATTAATGCATTTGGGTCTGTTTCCAAATTCACTTGAGTTGAACCCGATTTCGGGGTTTGACCTTGCGATCATTGTGACGTTCACTGAGCTTTTGTGTATCCCCTGCGATAGTGGCGAGGCAGTACACGCATGCGTGTACTGCAACCCTATCAGATTTGACAGTTTTAAATTGAGGTTTCGATGTGTTGAATTGTTTCGTTGGTTAATTTCAATGTTTTGGAGTTGTATTCTGATTTGGAATGTTGATTCGTCGTTTATCACTGTTTAGTGTTATATCTGCCGTTATCCAAGTCTCGTATCGAGAATTGGATATACGAGATTTCTGTGACTGTCATCTATTTGAGATGGACTAATATTGCTTCTGTGCATTAATAACTGAGTTTGAATTAGACTGACCCGCGTATTATTTTCTTTTGAATTTAATACTCGGGTCAGACCCGAGTTATTTCAGGTTGTAGATTTCCTTCTTTGAGTTGCTGTACGGGATATGAAGACTTTTCACATCTTCTGAAGTTGTCTTTGTCATTTTGTAGAAGTCGTGTCATTGTATAGGATGATATGTATTCATGTATATTAGTTGATAATGTACTTGTATATATAACTTCCAGAGTCGACAGTTGTAGTTGTATCATATGTATCGTGTCAACTATATTGTAACTGACATCAGTTATATATATATATGAGACTTTGTTTTATCTGTGTTCCGCATTTATATTATCTGTGTTGTTATTATATCTAATGTCCTAAACTATTATGAACCATCGTAGTTTGTTTTATACTGGTAATTGGGTATGTCGATGGGAGTAAATAAATAAGAGATGAAAATTAAAAAGCATATACCACTCCTATCGAGGTAACCAATATTAGTGTAAGGCCAACTACAGATGGCCGCTCCTATCCATCCTTATTCTTCGTAATAATAGACAGTATTTCTTTTAATACTCTTTGCTATTATGAGCATAGAGGTGGGGCGTTACAAACTTTCTTATCCAAGACCTTTGATTTAGAGAGAGGAGACGTTGGTTCTGAAGTGTTATGTCTCGAATACTTTCTTCTGGTCTTGCTGCAATTTGAGCTTCTTGAATTTCAAAATAAGAGTAATACCATGTTGTTTCAGAAGGCCCTGGTGTAGAGGTAGGTCGTGTAGGGGTACGTTGTTGGTGTTGTTGTTGTTGTTGTTGGTGTTGGTATTGGGAAAAGGGTGTAATACTTGGTGGATTCTCAGGAAGATGCCTCAAAGATAGAAAACGAATTCCACTGTCCTTAATAGGAAGTTATTCATCTTGTGATAAGTATGAAGGAACGTTATGTGCTCGAAGAATTCGCATAATATATGATGCATAGATGATTGTTTGATGAACTGGGGTCCAAAAAATTTTAATTTGGTCAAAAATATATTGAGCCCAATTCATTTTGGTATGGCCGAAAATAACATATAAAGCTTTATGGTCATGGTCATACACTTGCTCATGACTACCTAACCAAGGGAGTATGGTATTTATAAGCATGTAGTTAAGTAATCTAGCCTTTGGACGAAAATTGAATGGTGATAATTTTTGCATGTCATCTTCCCAAATGAGATGTGTAATTGCATCTCTTGGCATGTGTCTCATATCAGGAATATCTTGTAATTGATGTGCACGTAAATGTGCATATTTTTACCACCATATTTAATCTATTTAAATTAAATAAATGATAATGTTGGGTATTTTAACTTGTTTAAACCAAAATTCAAATAATTCCAAATTGTCACATATTCATCTTCATCCAAGGGCAAAATAGACATTTTTGTGCATAAATTAACTTGAGAAAATTTAATTATAAATTTCCATACTATTTTGTAGGAATTTGATTTCAATTACAAGTGGTTTGATGAAGAAGATATGCATGCACAAATAGAACACAAAGGAATGAAGATGGAAATAATTCAAAGTGAAGATCATGGAGGACCCCACCCACTTACCTTGATTTTCAAATTAGGAGCTAAGCACATGAGAAAAGGACATTAAAGCTTCATGTACATTTAAGTGGGGGATTAGTGGATGTTAATGATTACTTGGCCACCACACTACCTCAAGGGCAATTTGGGCATTCCCCAAAAATATGAATTAGGGTTTAACACTTGTATAAATACCCCATATCTTCATGTAACCCCTCCTCCTCCCTTAGTCTCTCTTAGTTTAGGTTAGGCTCAAAAAATAAAACTCAAAGCTCTTTTTCTCTTTTCATGACTGCTTAGCCATATTTTTATTTCATGTAACTTTCAATTTTTTTTAATGTTAATTAGTGCTCTCTTTTCTTTTACATGCTTCTTTTCCTTTCATGTTGTAGTGTAGATCTCTCTTATTTCATACAAGTAGATTAGTTTTTCCTTTCTTTTTTCTCTCTTTTTCCTCTTGTTTGTTTAATGTTGCATTCTGCATTTGTTGATTTGATAACAAAAATGAGAGGCTAATCCCTTCAATTTAGGGGTAATGAAGCTCTCTTGAATCATGTAGATGCAACATAAGTTCTTTTATGTCTTTTTATGCTTAATGGAAAGTAGATGTTTGTGTGGTTTTGTGTTTAATATTGAGTTTGATAGCTTATATTGTTCAAAACAAATAGGCTATGCCTAGTCATATGAATCATTAATTACCTCTTCATCTACATATGATCATGGTAATGGAAGTGGATTAAGAATCAAAATTTGATGGTTTATGTTTCTAATTCAATAGTTAATAAACCATGCTTAAATTAGATTCTACTTTTGATTTCATATCATTTTCATTGAAGTTAGTAAGTGGGTTAGAGGGTGCATTAAAGTTTGATGGTTTAAGTGTGTTAATTAATAACACAATTAGGCCATGCTTATGATAAATGCATCAACTAAACTCACACATGGCTAAAAAGAGATCATAATGTCATTATGTTGATTTATATGATCATGAGAGGGGATTTGCCTCTAATTTTCTCTTTAATCTCATTTTTTATTCTCCTTAGTTTTAGTTTGTTTTTACTTTCTTTTAGTTAATTAACAATCACTCGATTTTGGTTTAATTTGATTGAATAGAATTTTAAAATCATCAATTCCCTACGGATCGACCCGTATTCGCCACGTACTACAAAGTGTATGCCATGCGCTTGCGGTAAATTTATTTCTAAATTCATTCGATGGTTTTCTAAACCGATAGAAAATCCATCAACGAACAAGTTTTTGGCGCCGTTGCCGAGGAATTTGCTTTGATTTCAATTTTCTATTCTTCGAATTATTTTCGTTTGATTTTTATTGCATGTTTGTTTTGTGTGTTAGTTTGCACTAAAAATGTGTGTTTGTTGTTTTATTTTTGTTTTCAATTTGTTGTGTGTGCTTGTTCTCTAGTTCATTTGGCATTTGCATTTTCTATTTAAAAAAAAGTTTTCATTTCATTTTTCATTTTTTTACATCACTGTTACAATTTTCACTTTAGTTTTTCAATTTTTATTTACAATTTCTAAAAAAAATTCTTCTACATTGTTTCTCTGTGCAACAGTGCACACAACACTTCTGTGCATTTGCATGTTCATTGTTTCAAAGGGTTCTCTGTTACAAAACAAGTTTGGCTTTGCAAAGTTTTACACAGTTTTCTGTTACAAAACAAATTTGGTTTTCCAGCACTGTAACGACCCGCTAGTTTAGACCATTCAAATCGACAATAAAACCACACATGTCTGACTTGAATAATTCAAAATACCGAATTGTTAATTTATATTTGGCAAAACTCATCATATATAGTAAATAAATAATCATGTATCACAGACACAGAGTAATCTAATGCAGCAGAAACAAAGAAATAGTAGTTCATGAAGCTACTATATAAATACATCAGAGTTAAGTAAGATACAATAGGAATACCAAGATACAACAGGAGTAACAGTATGATAATCAGGTACAACTCAGAATACAACTGGAATCAACTGGATAACAAAATGAATAGATGTCTGGTTCTTCAAAGCAAAACTCCAGCTCCAAAGGTGAGTCTCTAATGATGTATCACTCAGTCTGACCCGAGCGTAAAGCAAAACACAAAACACTCGAGTCGGGACATACATACTTATACAATGTAAACCAACTAAAGTGAACTGTAATAAAGGTACAAGTAACTCAAAGGATGCTTGGGATCGCCCATCCTCTAAGGATCCGTTAAACTATTTACTATGTAGTAATATTGCGCTACTATAATAATGTCTAATAATAAAATAAACATACTTTTTAATAGCGTCAAGGGGTTACCCATATAGCCCTTAACACGTAATAGTCCCAGTAGTCTGTCCAGTATTAGCATACTCCCAAACGGGGGCTACCCTCGATACTCCACAGGCTACGGGAGAAATCACAACTCATAGTAAAGCTCGATATGGTAGGTGACACGGCACACAAGGCAATGCCAGGGTAGATATACCAATTACGCATCTGGACTGGTGGTGACGCATAGCAGCCACTACCGCCCACCTCGAACAACACTCCCAAATCAAGGGGTGCACCCAATCAATCACAAAGTAATAGAATGGTATCGAAGAAGTGTGTCCGATCAGAGGTGCTACCTCATTGGCCTGTCGATCGCTCTTGTTTTAGCCACCTTATGCCAACTCACGGGAGTTGGGTCCACGCATATACCTTTAGGATCGTCGCCACCATCCTACTTCATTCTGGAAACTCCATCGCGTACACAGTTGTTAAAGTGGTTTTCGGTATCGACAGAGAGTATGTCCATATCCGATCCCGGTCTCTTTAACAACAAATCGCTATTATAACCCGTGGTTATAATTTAAAAACAATTTATATTTCAAATCAAAATACATCCTTTAAACCATTTCAAAATCATATCATTTATTTCGAAATAATACATACTTTCAAACCCAAAACATATCCATTTCAAAACCAATTCAACAATATATCATTTCCATTTCAAAACCAATTCAATAATATATCATTTCCATGTCAAAACCAATTCAACATTATATCATTTCCATTTCAAAACCAATTCAATAATATATCATTTCCATTTCAAACATCAAAGCAATAATATATCATTTAAATTCCAAACTAAATCAATATATTTCTTTCAATTCATTTAACTTGAAATATTCTTTTAAATCATATTAAACCAAACCACCTTATAAAGTCATATCCTTGAATCTTCAATTTCAACAAGTTTCAAATTAATATATATTTAAAGACAATTCTTAATTAAATACAATTCCAACTAATTTCATTTCCAAACCATAGTACTTTCAAAGTCATAACAATTCTGAAACCAAACTTTTTGAAACCAAAATACTTGAAAATCATAACACTTGAAATATTGTCATTAGGACCTCATAATACTTAGAAAAATCATAATACTTATAAATTACTATTCATTACCAAAGTTATAACATTTTAAGTTTATTCATTCAATTATACCAATTTCAAACATTGTATTAACTCATAAATTCAAAGTGGTTTATATTCAAATCAAAATAATTCATTTACACCATTTAAATATGAAGTCATTATACTTACAAATCAAATATTCAATTCCCAAAAATTTAGCCTTTTCTGAGCTCATTTATTCACTTAAAAACATTAAAACATAAAAATTCCAGCTTTCACAGCATTTAAAAAAGTGCTGCGATAAGTTATATTTGAAAACAATTCAATTCAGCAAAGACAGCATTTATAAACTGCTATAATAGTTCAGTTTTAAAAGGAAAAATAATTCAATTCAGAAAAGATAGCATTTACAAAACTGCTGTAATAGTTCAGGGTTCTATTTAAAGATTTTAGTTCAATTCAGCAAAGACAGCACTTGCAAAGTGCTGTGATAGCCCTTAGTTAAATTTCCTTTTAGTTTACTTCTGTAACTACAGCACTTACAAAGTGCTGCAGATTCTACTTAGTTCAGGTTTTAGTTCATTTCCAGAAACGATAGCATTTCTGAAGTGCTACTAAATGAATTTCCAGATTTTAAATAGAATTCCAGCCATAAATAAACTTCAATTTAAATCATTTTAAACTTATAAAAATCTTATTTTTCCACATCAAAATGTTCATTTAAATACCTCTATCTTATGATTTTTATAAAGTGAATTTTTACAATAAAATCAAATTTTACAAAATTCAATTCGTGTACCATTTTCTTATTCTTTCCATTTTTAACAATTTCTCTTTACATTTAAATTTAAATTTCATTTCATAAATAAAACTTAATTTCCATTTTTATTTAATTAACTTAAACTTTCATAAAAAAATCAAATCACAAATTTCCAAATTAAGTTATGTTGAAAATTATATTTTTCCATTCATTTATTTAACATATTTAACACATAGGAAAAATCATTTTCACTTTATTAAATCATTTTAAAAACCAAATTTAAATCAAAATATCAAAATTTACATTTTTTTAAAATACGTAAAACTTCCAGAAAAGTATATAAAATAACCACGGGTCTGTATAATATTTTCTAACCTAGGTCAAGTGATACAGATAATATATCATTTCAATCCGTAATTTACGAAGAAAAATCCGGGTTCTATCATTTCAAACCCGCAATCCCAAGTTAAATAAAAATAAATAAAAGTCGCTCAGGCTTATCATTTCAGCCCATAACGATCTTTCCCTATTCTAAAGTCCGTTTGGGTATGTATCATTTCAACCCATAGTGATTCTATTCTACAGGGAACTTACAGTGTGAGAACAGAATATAAATAAACAGTAAAATAAAATAAAATATAACAGATGATGTGACAAGTTAATAACATGGTTTAACATCATATAATTTACATCACAGGCAGGTATAACATGATATAATAATTTCTACACTTTCACTTGCTATCAATTCACAATAATATAAGTATGAATGTCAGGTGTGATTACTCACCTTTTCAAGCATGGCACCTTTCGCTCATCCATTCAGCCCGCCCGTCCAAACGTGGCGCCCTTTCTCATTATCATCTACTGCCCTTTCTTTCCTCTCCAATTAATATACTGGATCATGCATGAAGATCGTCGTATGTATGTTCGACTTCGGTTGTTGGTGCAATAGAATAGGTAGGAGTGAATTATGGCAGGATCAATCATCTGGCACCCTCCTCCAAGAAGAATTGTGTTATGCCCCCCCTCCCCTCCCCCCCCCCCCCGAGATCCCTATAGACCGAAAGACTGGTGATCCCTAGGTTGCAGCACGTCTGGTCTTCCTTCAGGCGCCTCGCGCCGCTACCGCCGTTTCTAGGTGCGAATCAAGATATATAGAAAAATTCCAGAAAGCACGATACGACTCTAGATTCAAGTGGAGAGAGTGCCAAGACATAAATCTTGTATTCAACACAAAACAAAGCCAAAATAAAATATAGATTAATACAAAGATTAATTGAAACAAGATTGGAAATGAAGTAGACAAGAACATCACCAAGCTTTCGAACAAGTTTTGCTTGATCTCCACTCAACTTTTCTCGACCATAAGGCTCTATAGGTTCGGCCATGACATGGTTTCAGGTGTAAAAGGGTCGGTTTTGGACTGGAAATGCAAGGATAGGTTAAGAATGCAAGGGGTTTGGAAGTTACAACCATGGGAAGTGCAAAAGGCAAGGCAAACAAGGGTTTGGATGCATCTATGGTCTCGGTCTATGGTCAAGTGAGCTCGGCCATTCCATGGTTCAGGTCTGGACAGTTGGTAAGTCGATGGGTGGTGGTCATATCATGGTGGTGGTGGAGTAATAGGAGGCGGCCATGGTGATATGTTGTTGTGGTGAAGCACTAGTGGTTGGCTATGCAAGGTTTAAGGAAATTTGAACATTGTTTTGTGGTATTTTCATCACCTAGGTGTCATGGCCTAGTCAAATCAGAGGGAGTGGTGATGCTAGGCGGTGGATGGTGAAGAGGAGAAGGTGGTGGAGGTCATGGCCATGGCAAACAAGGTGGTGGTCGAACACAAATGAGAAGAAATCAAGGCAAAACATAGGAAAATCAATAGGAAAAGAAGAAGAAAAAGTAAAAGGGAGAAGAGGCCATTGCTTACTTTTTTTCCAGATCTGAAGTGCCTTGCAAAAATGAAGATGGGAAGAGATTTTTCACGTGATATAGGCGGCTAGGAATCAAGGAAATAAACGGCAGCAAATATTAAGGACTTATGGTATGAAATCAATGGATGGAAAGCTAAAGAGGTAATAAATCAAAACGTAATGTATGCCTCCACTTAAAAATTGATAACATATCCTAATTGATGTGTTACCTATATATTAAAGAAAGGTGTATACAAGAAGCCTTCTACCCCAAATAAATATGAGAAACGTTTAAATAAATACATTCAAAAGATATGCCCTTTTAAAGCAATGAAAAGTCACAAGTTATAAAAGCTTTTGTCTCTTGAAATTTCCAATTTATGTTTATAAAAAATAAACAAATAAAAACCAGTAAATAAAACAAAAGATAAAAAAAATAAAGTGAAAAAGAAATAAATAATTATATTTTAGAAAAATAGGAAAAGTCAATAAAGAAAACATTTATTAAATGAAACTAGTTTTAAAATTGTAAAATAAAACACAACTAACTTTGGAACTTATAACTATACTTTTAAAAAAAATTAAATAAAATATATATACATAACATGTTGTGTTACACATGAAAACATAAATTAGAACATGACAAACAAAAATATTATTTATATAATTTAAAATAAACAATTTTGTTAAATAAAACAATTTACATACAATAGTGTAAAAAGCATAACTTCCACGGTATTAATCAGATTTCAACGAAACGAAAAGCAGTATACTTGAAATTTTATTTACTTTCATAATAAAAGATAAAATTCAAAAATTCAAACTTTTAAAATTTTAAATAAAAAGTCAAAGTTTGACCAAATTGACCAAAATTCACATTTCTGGAAAATACTCTATTTATTCATGTTTGGGATTATAATTCACATACAAATCATAATTAATATTTAAAATAACAAAATTTTCCATTTAATAAATAAAATAAAGTTTTTAAATCAGGAAATTCAATTTAAAATAATTACAAAATACAGGGTTGTTACAAGCACTGTGTTGATACATTTCACATTTCAACTATATACATTGTTGAATACATTGTATTGCTCGTACAATTTACATTTCAACAACCCTGTCATATACAACATTTGCCTGAACCACTTCAACTACCAACAACCCCTGACTGCAATTGCAACAACGAACTTCCCAACCACAATTCAACGCGAGCAAATCCATCTCCCAGCTCCTCGATCCCATTTATGACCACCCAATTTCCAAATCACCACAATCGCACGAACCATACTCGAACCCTCTTTCAGTTCACTTACTGGCCAACAAAACAGCTGCTGCTCCTCCTTGCATTTCCCCGATCACCTGACTGCCTTCCAGTTCACCATCCCACTACCGTACCTTAACCACCTCCTACTTCACACCACATCAAGCATCTGCCCACAATCGAACAAAGCGACAGTCAAGCTCCCCCTCATCCTTCACAACTTCAAAAGTTGTAGCGCCACCCCGAACCGCGATCGTCTGAAATCGAACAAACTCCGACCGCCACCTAATTCACAGCCGAATTAAACAATTCGTTTTTGATTTGGTTTGAAGTTCAAAATTGTTTTGAGGATTTCGATTTGGGAAGAAGTGCTAATTTAGTTTGAAGTTTCATAGTTGAATTTTGGTTTAAACAAGTTAAAATACCCAATATGATCATTTATTTAATTTAAATAGATTAAATATGGTGGTAAAAATATGCACATTTACGTGCACATCAAATACCCCCACACTTATCTTTTTATTCGTCCTCGAATAAATGAAAAACTAAGATAAATCCATTTTCATAGGGAGCACGATTGCATTGAGTGTATGCAACAAGCCGTTAAACCACTGGGTGTCCCTAGTAGGACGAGTGTTGTCTCGTGAGGGTTTTCAGCGGATACTACCCACAAAATCCAAATGCAGGATGAAAATATTTACACAATGCAAGATTTATTTACAAAGTGATGAATGCAATTTTTTGAAAATATATACAACTGAAGGGTTTACTTTTAAATCGACACAAATAAGTTAAATATCGGTTTTGGTTATTATCTTGAAAATTTAAGTCATTTACTTGTCAAAATTTCCAACAAAAATTAAGTTATCATAACAAATAGACTATATTTTAACTCGTTGTTTCGGTTGATAACAAAGTGTAATTATAAAATGGATCCTTAGTTGATTATCAAAGTTTATAAAAGTGGTAATTTTATTTCTTTTCAATAACAAGTCAAATCAAATAAGTTAAAATAGTGCTTAGATTTCATTTGCTTACTCTCTCTATTTTTTTAAGTAAAACTTCACTTTTAAGTTTCCTTTTCAAAAAATATTTTACAATTTCGAAAAAAAGGGGGTTGTTTTGAATTTATTTTCATTTAGCTTGTTCTAGTCTTTCATTTTTCTTTGATATATATATATATATATATATAATAAATTTGTATATATCGTGTTTTTATTTTCAGGTTGCAAAAGCAGATAAGGGGATTGCGCTGCTAAGCTTGGCAAAAAAGAAAAAAAACTACTTGCTTGCTTATAAAAAAAATTTTGCACTCTTATCTATTGTTTTATTGTTTTGCATTATTGATTGCTTGCATTTAAAAACAAAAAAAATCAAAAAAATTCAAAAACCCAAAATAAAAATTTCATTCGTAGTTGCATTGTTAATACACGTTTAATTTCAGTTTTGCATCTCATTTTTTATTAATAGTAACGTTTAGTCATCGGTAACACTAAATTGTGTATTTACAAGTTATCTTCTTTGAACAATTTAATTTCTTGGTGTCTAGGCTACGGTAGAGTAATAACCATTTATAAATATTACGGTGATTCGTAAATATTATAGTGGTTGTTCCTCTGAAGGTACTTAAACCTTCGGCTGCATTGCTACGCTGATTCGTGGTGCACCGATAAATCCTATCTGTTACCTGGCCGAGAACTATCTTATTTATCTAATACAAAGTGTGATTATACAATTTTGGGTTAACTTAGGATAAATCATTTGTAATTAACCACTGCATTCATTTAGTTGCATTAGTTCATGCATATTTAAAAAAAAAACACAAAAAAAAATTGTAAATATTTCTTAACTTAGTTTTTTCCTTTTCCTTTGAAAATTTTCAAATCAAAATTCCAAAAAAAAATTACTTAGTCTTTTTAAATCAAAATCAAAAATTCAAAAAAAAAATTAAAACCTTCTCAAAAACAAAGAAAAAAATTTGAAAAACCAAAAAACAAAACAAAAATCAATTTCCCTTTTGAAAAATAAATTTCATTTGTAAATATTTTTCCTTTATAAAAAAAACATTCTTGAAAATGTCAGAGTTTCCCCACTCACATGAATTTTACAATAGTTGTGAAAATCAATATAATCCAAACAATTTCACTCCAAATTCGTATGGATATTTTAACACCAATTATTGTTTAAACAATTCGAATTTTGAACAACAAAGTTTTCAAAACGATGACCAACCCTCGAATCTCGAAAATAGCATTTCATCTCTACTTGAAATCTGTACACAACAAAATCAAATGATAAATGATTTGTGTAATTCATATTTGTGTAACAACTCGAGTCAAGGATTTCAAAATTTGAATTCAATTCAAAATTCAGACGATTTCGATTATAACCCATGCCAATTCAATTTCAAAATCCAAAATGAATTTCAAACTCAAAATGAAAATGGAAACAACTTTTCAAACGAATTTGGCAATGGGAATAATCTTAACCACGATACGGTTGAAAATCTTTTTTCTCAACAAGTTCAAAGTGAAAATCCTCATGTTAATAACTATAAATTGGATTTTGTTGAGCAAATGAACGAAATTTACGATGATCACACAGATTCGTTGTTTGAAACTTATATGAAACAATGTGAACAACAAAACCAAATCCCAACATGTGACGAGTTAAGTAATAATACATCTTTTACCCAAATCGACGATTTTCAAATAACAACTTTTGAAATTGAAAATAATAATCTTAATGAAGTTGTTGAAAACATGGTAATTGAGTTGGATTTCAATTCTTTTAATGGTAAGAAACTCGATTTAAATTTCGATCTTCCTTTTTCTGAAAATTTGAATACAACAACTTTGGATTTTGAAATGGATATATGCGATGAAGTTGTTGATAATCCAACGAAGGAAGATGAATTTAACGAACACAAGTTTTATGGACATTTCGAAAATGAATCATTAAATTCTGATGAGGAAGATTTCGATCACCATTTTGACTTTGAAATCGATAATTTGGAAGAAGTTTTCAATGATAAACTTGAATTTCAATATGGTGAAAATGGACTTGAATTTCAATCAATCGTTTTATCAACCCCAAAAATCATTGAAAATAAAATGACTCGTACAATTTTTAATAAAACGGCATTCGTTTTTCCAAATCCAAATTCAACTTCGAAATCTTGTATGGTTTGGTTTTTCGAGTTTAAGCTGTATCTCGTATACTTGACGAGACAAATGAATCGGTCTTTTGAAGACCGTTTCATTTACTTTTTGATGATATACTTTCCGATCTCGTGTAAATACCATTAATTTTCATTTAAATAAAGGTCATGTTTTTATTTTTATTTTTCTCCTTCCACTTGGGTTGACTGTGGGGACACAGTCAAAATCAAGTGTGGGGGGAGTCTCATCATCATTTTTGATTTTTCATGGTTTATTTATTTTTATTTTTATTTTCTTTCCAAAATTTAAAAAAAATCTCAACAAAATTTTTTTAAAGCATTTTGATTTATTTTTAAAGAAACACTATAGGATAAATATATGGTTTCGGTTTATTAAATTGAAATTTTTGAAATTTAATTTGTCTTAACAAAAATAAAAATGAAGTTTGATTACAAATAAAAATGGTTTAATTAGTATATAGGAAGATTCATACGTGATAATTATGAAATATATCCTAATAGAAAATCTTTGTTTTAAAAAGTGGTTGATTTAAAGTAAATGATATAACATTTTTTTCGTCTTCTAAGTTAATTGGTGCTAAGATGATAGTGCGAAACTCTCTCTTTCTAAAAAAATTACTACAGAAAAAAAACAAAACAAAGAACATTTGTATATATGTATATATTAATAAACAGCTAGAGTCATGTGTTCACACTCGTGTGTTCACTCGCCATTCTCTGTACCCTTCTCACGTAAGCCCGAAAGGCAGTGCACGATCAGTATATATGGCCTCAGTTTATCTGAGTTAGGTGTGTATATAAAAATTATTTTACTAATAATGCATATAGTCAATAAGTGTTCACACTTGTATGTTCACTCGCCACGCTTTGTATTCCCCTCACATAAGTCCGCAAGGAAGTGCATGAGTAATATATCTGGCCTCAGTTTATTTGAGTTAGGCATATGTAAATATTGTTAATATCAATGAAATTTCCAGAAAAAATGGAGAGAGTAAGCAAATGAAATCCAAGCACTATTTTAACTTATTTGATTTGACTTGTTATTGAAAAGAAATAAAATTACCACTTTTATAAACTTTGATAATCAACTAAGGATCCATTTTATAAATACACTTTGTTATCAACTGAAACAACGAGTTAAACTATAGTCTATTTGTTATGATGACTTAATTTTTGTTGGAAATTTTGACAAGCAAATGACTTAAATTTTCAAGATAATAACCAAAACCTATATTTAACTTATTTGTGTCGATTTAAAAGTAAACCCTTCAGTTGTATATATTTTCATAAAATTGCATTCATCGCTTTGTAAATAAATCTTGCACTGTGTAAATATTTTCATCCTACATTTGGATTTTGTGGGTAGTATCCGCTGAAAACCCTCACGAGACAACACTCGTCCTACTAGGGACACCCAGAGGTTTAACGGCTTGTTGCATACGCTTAATGCAATCGTGATCCCTACGAAAATGGATTTATCTTAGATTTTCATTTATTCGAGAACGAATAAAAAGATAAGTGTGGGGGTATTTGATGTGCACGTGATGGAGGACCCCACCCACTTACCTTGATTTTCAAATTAGGAGCTAAGCACATGATAAAAGGACATTAAAGCTTCATGTACATTTAAGTGGGGGATTAGTGGATGTTAATGAGTACTTGGCCACCACACTACCTCAAGGGCAATTTGGGCATTCCCTAAAAATATGAATTAGGGTTTAACACTTGTATAAATACTCCATATCTTCATGTAACCCCTCCTCCTCCCTTAGTCTTTCTTAGTTTAGTTTAGGCTCAAAAAATAAAAATCAAAGCTCCCTTTCTCTTTTCATGGCTACTTAGCCATATTTTTATTTCATGTAACTTTCAATTTTTTTTAATGTTAATTAGTGCTCTCTTTTCTTTTACATGCTTCTTTTCCTTTCATGTTGTAGTGTAGATCTCTCTTATTTCATGCAAGTAGATTAGTTTTTCCTTTCTTTTTTCTCTCTTTTTCCTCTTGTTTGTTTAATGTTGCTTTCTACATTTGTTGATTTGATAACAAAAATGAGGGGCTAATCCCTTCAATTTAGGGGTAATGAAGCTCTCTTGAATCATGTAGATGCAACATAAGTTCTTTTATGTCTCTTTTGTGCTTAATGGAAAGTAGATGTTTGTGTGGTTTTATGTTTAATATTGAGTTTGATAGCTTATATTGTTCAAAACAAATAGGCTATGCTTAGTCATATAAATCATTAGTTACCTCTTCATCTACATATGATCATGGTAATGGAAGTGGATTTAGAATCAAAATTTGATGGTTTATGTTTGAACCATGCTTAAAATAGATTCTACTTTTGATTTCATATCATTTTCATTGAAGTTAGTAAGTGGGTTAGAGGGTGCATTAAAGTTTGATGGTTTAAGTGTGTTAATTAATAATACAATTAGGCCATGCTTATGATAAATGCATCAACTAAACTCACACATGACCAAAAAGAGATCATAATGTCATTATGTTGATTTATATGATCATGAGAGGGGATTTGCCTCTAAATTGCTCTTTAATCTCATCTTTTTATTCTCCTTAGTTTTAGTTTGTTTTTACTTTCTTTTAGTTAGTTAACAATCACTCGACGTTGGTTTAATTTGATTGAATAGAATTTTAAAATCATCAATTCCCTGTAGATCGACCCGTATTCGCCACGTACTACAAAGTGTACGCCTTGCGCTTGTGGTAAATTTATTTCTAAAATCGTTCGACGGTTTTCTAAACCGATAGAAAATCCATCGACGAATAGTAATCTAGTTCCTGTATATGAGCAACGAAGTATTTGCCCAAGCATTTCAACATTGAGTTTTATAACTTCCCCCATAAACGCTCGTCCAAATCCAATTTTCTGGATCAGACGGATTCCAAATATGAATTGAACATAAATTGATAAAGAATAAAAATACCGCAAGTTGATCAATTTGGCTGGAGTTAGAATCATAATTTATGAGATGGTGAACCTCTGCATCGCTAACCAAATCGTCGCTTTCATAATTAAAAAATCTTCGGAGTGGATAAAATGGACCACAATGTATCTTCTTCTTTTCCAACTCCTGAAGTTTCTGTCTTCCATCTCTTTCTACTATCCACTGATCAATGATTTCATCGGTGACAAATTGCTGAGAAAGAGGTTGAGAGCTGGAGCCTTGGCCCATCTTCTTGCGCTTGGGAAAGGGTTTCTTGGCTTTGGGTGCCATTGATTTGAAGGAATTGAAAGAAAAAATTGATTTGGGAATTTAGGGTTTGTTTAGGTTTTGGAAATGACGGTAAAAAAATGGAAAAAAAAGATAAGAGATAATTTATAAGTGAGGTGAAAATGGTGAATTCTAAGAACGGTCAGACGTCTGCATTTGGGGTCAGACGTCTGGTCGTGTTGAAAATTTAAGGCAGAGTGTTGAGCCGGATGTTTGAGTTGAAAAACAAATGTTTGTGCTGAGTTTGGAAATTTTCCAAAGAATAGGGCCAAACGTCTGGTCGAACTAGCAGACGTCTAAGCTGAAACAAAAAATAATTTTTAGGTAATAGAGTCAGACGTCTGTTCCAAATGCCAACATCTGGTCTGGTATATAAAATCTAGTTTTTTCTATCTCAGTAGAAATGTTATTTATTCATCAAAAAACAAGATATAAAAATCATACGCATGAATAATCAAGCTTATTATGACAAAAATTATATAATTATTTTAAAATATTTTAATTTTTGTTTGAGGAATTAGTGGAATGAGAGTATTATTTCTCCCACGAATTTGGTTCAACCTTTCTATTCTCTTTCAACGGTCGTAGCGGAGACCGGTAGGGAGGTACGGGACTCGGTTGAGCTTCTGACGTGCCTTCTTCCCATAATTTTCATGGAGTGGTCCTATGAGCATGTGGAGGGGTTTCTTTGCACGAGGAGAGCGGACATGAACACAATCCTTTGTAGGCGAATGTCCACACATTGCAACAATGTATTTCTCCAGAAAATTTAGATGAGCTCCATGGCATCTTTGTTCATAATACATATCCTTTTGTACATCCATAATTTCTTTTTGATAGTGATGGATTTCGTCAGCTTTGTCAGAAAGAGAGGCTGGTTGAAGGTTAATACCATGCTTGGCTTTCTTTCCTTTTGGAGAATAGCCAGTATGATATATAGGAGAGGGAACAATGTTTAGGGATGGAGATGATTTAGGAGTTGTTTTTGTAGGAGAGGTATATGTACTACCAGATGATGGTGATAAAAAATCAATGGCAGAGTAGGTGAAGTCGTGATCGGACGACATGTTGAAAAATTTCTTTTAGTTGTAAAAAAAATATATATTAGAAACTTTTGTCTGTGATTTGTTAATAAATTTACACACATATATATAAGAGTTAGGTTTTCTATTTTAAAAGGCTGTTTGTTTTGTTTGTTATAATAGTAGTGGTTCTCAGAGGATGTAGAAATAAAGGGTATAAAAATTATATGTAACGACCCGTATTTTTACGGATCGACAAGTTCGTCAAAATCTGGAATTTTTGCATTTTTAAGTCATTTCAGATTTTGACGGAAATTTGTCTAAGTCCTAGGTCGTGGACGACCTAAGAGCTAAGTCGTGACCGAGTTAAGGACTTCGGCGAGTTAGTGTTAGGTCGTGGGTTAGTTGGAGCGACCTATAGAATTGTGCAACCTAGGATTTAGTTAAGTAATTAGGTCGGCAGGGCGAGTTAACGACCTAAAGACTGACCGACTTAAGAGGTCTAGGCGACCTAAGGAAGAGTAGTGGGCGACCTAAGTATTCTGGGGTTAGGTCGTGGGGTAGAGTTAGGTCGGCAACGACCTAAGGAATGTGGTGAGCGACCTAAGTGAAGTATTGGATAGTTAAGTCGTCTAGACGACTTAGTAGATAGGTCGTATCCCAGTTTGTTCGCGACTTATGTTAGGTCGCGTAGATGTTTAAGGGTTTAGGTCGTAGACGACCTAAGAGATAGGAGACTTAAGAGTTTCTGGCGAGTTAAGGTTTCGAGCGACCTATAGGATGTACTTAGTATAGTTAGGTCGGCAACGACCTAGAGGAGTTGGGATAGCAGGTTAGCGACTTAGTAGTTAAGTCGTTGGACGACCTAAGGGGTTAGTATCTTGTTGTATTGGCTAAGTCTTAGGTCGCGTATTGGCTTAAGTGTTAGGTCGCGAGATTTTATAAGTCGTAGGTCGTAGAGAGGCAGTCTGTGTTAGGTCGCTGGGTTTCGTCTAAGTGTTAAGTCGTGCATAGTTAAGTCGCGCAGTGTTAAGTCGAATGGTGCTAAGTTGTTAAGTCGTCCAGGCGACTTAGGAAAGCGCGCATAAGTTAGGTCGAAGGCTCTGTTAAGTCGTGGGGGTTTTTAGGTCGTAGGTCGGCATATGTTAGGTCGGCAACGACTTAAGGAGATAGCCGAGTTACGACTCAGGCAGTTTTCAGCTATAAATAGGAAGGGTTGTTCTCACTTTTTGGGATCCGGATTTTGAAGCGACGAAGTGCTGCCATTTTGAGAGCTCGACTTCTACACTTCTTCACTTCTTTTCTCCACTCTAATCAAGTGCTTCCATCCATCCAAATCGAAGATCAAGATTGAAGATTCAAGAGCTTAGATTGAAGATCTTCATCTTTTCAAGAGAGATTTCTTCATTTGAAGCGGATTTGTGATAGATCAAGCTTGATCCTTCGCTGTCCAGATCTGAAGTGTGTTGATTTGAGGTTGTTTAGGTGATTTGGTGAGTGGTGATTATCTCTCACACGGATCCAAAGGAGTATATCGGATTGTTGGCTTGATTTGGTGTTAAAATAGTGATTTCCATGCATTTTCTTCATCCTATGTATAGATCCATGTAGATCCATTGTTCAAGATGATGTTGCATCCATTTTATCATATGTTAACCTATGCAAGTTCATTCATCAAGTTTGTAGAGACATAATCCATGTTTTCATGCTTATTGGACTTTCAACTCTTTAATTACGAAAATGCCATTATTGTTATAATTGTCTACTTAGATCATTTTTGAATGCTTGATTGTTTGGATTGATGTTTGATTTGATTGATTGTTATGAACTAGATGATTGATGATTAGATTTAGATCGAAGATGATTCAAAAGCTAAGGGAAAGGCTCTTGAATTGGGAAAGCTGCTCGTGGCATATGTAGCGGGATGATGAAGCTCTTATGCATAGATTTGATGATGTGATGATGAGATGAGGCTTTGCAAGGATGTAATGAAGCAAGGCAATCATGTGATGAAGACTTGGTCTAATCCAGACGGGATCATTCCAAGCATGTTGATAACTCGGTGATATGATTCGAGTTGAAGATAATGAATGGATATGAGAATAGTCGTCGAGGAGGATGACTAGGAGGCTTGGATAGCATCGTTGTTGAAGGTTCTAGCATGCTCTAAGCAAGGGTACGTTTGGGCAGATTCGATAGTCCCAACGGCCAACTGTTGATGGTCGAGTACTCTGGGCAGATTCGATAGTCCTAGGCACGGGCTGCGACGACGTGCGGGAGTTATGTCTAGAACCGGGGTTTTCATTAGCCCTTGACGGACGGCTGAAAGAATGTGCCGGTCATTCAATTAACGGTGATATCGAAGCAATGATAACAGTGATAGCCAGAGTCATGGATGTTTGGTTGTATCGTCATTCGGACTCAAGAGCGGTATTTTCTGGGTGCTTATCTGATTTAGGCCTTGGTACTTGGAAAACATCGCCCTTGACTCGAGTGATAGTAGTTTTACTTTAAATTGTATGCTCTGCTATGTTTGCTTCTGCTTAGTGTGTGTCTGAGGGCTATCACTGTTGAATGAGGTTGGAGTGGGAGGGTTGTATTCCTATTCCTTTTTCCTTTATGCTCTTTTGGTATGTTGTTAGTTAATTTACTGCTCACTAAGACTGTTGTCTGACTCAAGGCTTTATGTTTTTAATTCTTATTGCCTTGGGCTGTTCGTCCATTTTGGGACGGGCAAACTAGGTAGCAGGTGACAGGTGCTGTTCTCTTCTCACGATGCTGATATCGAAGACGAGCTGGAGGATTGCATATTATCTTCTTATTATATGTACTGGATATTCCGCTGTTTTGTATTCTCTGAGAGATATGTAGTGAGGCTGGATGTATTGACTATGTGGATGCTTGTATTCAACTATTATGGAGTTTTATATGATGTCATTTTGTTCTGTAAAGCTTCACTATACATATGTTCTATTGTATTTTGTCCATGCGCTGTGAGTAATACGATAGATCCTTTTGTTTTAAATCTTACCTTGACAATCGTCTATGGTCGCCTGGCACACTTTACAGCGCACTATCTCTAGATTCGGTGCAGGGGTCATGGGCGGTCGTCACATTTGGTATCAGAGCATTGGTTAATCGATTTTACCCAACGCTCGCTGTCGTAACTACGTATGAGAGACGTAATTGTAATTTGATGGATGATTACTATATATAATATAGTAGTTTAGCAGTAAGTTAGTCCTTTATGCAGTTGTTTCTCTAGATGTTCTAATCATTCCTTTTTATAGATATTGAGAATGAGTCGAAGAGGGAGACCAGCTGCTAGGGAAGGTCGTGCTACTGAAGAGACTGCTGATTATGCAGCCATGTTCGAAGCTATGATGACTTCGATCATGAGAAGGATACCAGTTCCGGGGGCGGCAGTTGATGTTGGAGTTCAAGTCCAAACTCCGAAACCAGTGGATTTTGCTAAGCTGTGCAAGGATTATACTGCTCTTGGAGGGAAGGTTTTCTTGGGAGACAGTTGGTGGATCATTTGGACGATTCATTTGAGAAGCTTGTGGAGAAAGCTCTTAGGCATGAGAGTCTGTTTCCTAAGGAAGGACCTGTTGTTGCTGTTACCAAGGGAGAATCTAAACCACAGCAGGGTGGAAACCAGAAGAGGAAGCAGCAGCAGCAGAAAGGTAAGGATGGCCAGAAGAAGCCGAAAGGCGAGGTGACTTGCTACAATTGTCAACAGAAGGGCCATTTCTCTAAGGATTGTAAGAATCCGAAGGCGCCGATGAAGTGTCACAACTGTGACAAGCCGGGGCATTTCAGGAAGAATTGTCCAGAACCGAGGAAGGACAGGCAGATTGTGCAAGCCTATGCTTTGGGAGCTGTTCCGTCGTCTTCGAAAGCTCCTACTGCCGAAGAGAAGGGAAAGAGTGTGGTTGTTCAAGGTACTCTTTTCCTATGTGGTATTCCAGTTAGAGTTTTGTTTGATACTGGAGCATCGCATTCGTTTGTTTGTAATGAACTAGTAGGCCGGTTAGGTTTGAAGCCGGATATTGTTGATAGGCCATTGGTAGTGACTAATCCAGTTGGGGGTTCGTCTTGTTTGTGTATGTTATGCCGTGGTCTAGTTGTGTCGAGTCATGGTTGCTCTTTTGTTTGTGATTGTTTTGTTCTGAACTTTGCGGGGTTCGGAATTATCTTGGGTATGGACTGGCTTAGGAGGTATGCGGCTAAGGTTGATTGCGAAAGGTTGGAAGTGACAGTCGAGAATGTGGAGGGGCGAAAGATTGTGATACGATGTAAGCATGAAGAAGGCGTCTTCATGAGCTTCATGTATTCGCTAGTTGTTCCACGGGATGGACTGTCATCAGTGCCGATCGCTAATGGATTCGAGGATGTCTTTGACGAAGTCAAAGGGTTGCCGCCGCATAGAGAGATCGAGTTTCGTATAGATCTAGTTGAAGGAGCCAGACCTGTTGTGATGCCTCTTAGGCGGATGGCGCCTAGGGAACAGCAGGAGTTGAGGGTGCAAGTTGACGACCTTTTACAGAAAGGATTCATTCGGCGTAGTGTGTCCGAGTGGGGTGCACCCGTTGTGTTCGCAACCAAGGCAGATGGATCATTGAGATTGTGTGTCGATTATCGTGAGCTGAACAAGGTGACTAAGAAGAACAAGTATCCATTGCCAAGGATAGACGACTTGTTTGATCAGCTTCACGAAGCTAAGGTGTTTTCTCAAATGGATTTGGCAACGGGATTTCACCAGTTGAGAGTGGCTAAGGATAGTGTGCCGAAGACTGCTTTTAGGACACCATCCGGTTTCTTTGAGTGGCTGGTAATGCCGTTTGGATTGACTAACGCGCCAGCATATTTTGTGGATCTTATGAATAGAGTGTTCAGAGATCAGTTGAACAAGTTCGTACTTGTGTTCGTGGATGATATTCTGATTTATTCCAGAACGGAAGAAGAGCACAAGACGCACTTGCGTATTGTTTTGGAAATCTTGCGGAAACATCAGCTGAAGGCTAAGTTTTCGAAGTGTCACTTCTGGAAGAGTGAAGTGAGGTTCTTAGGCCATGTGATTTCTGGAAATGGAATAGCGGTTGATCCCGCTAAGGTGGCAGCAATCCAGGATTGGGTTAGACCTAAGAATGCGTCAGATGTGAGGAGTTTTCTTGGATTAGCAGGATATTATCGACGGTTTATCAAAGACTTCTCCAAGGTAGCTGCACCATTAACAGGATTGACGAAGAAGAACAAAGTGTTCAGTTGGGATGCTAAGTGTGAGCAAGCTTTCGGAATCCTGAAAGAGAGACTGACGAGTGCTCCTGTTTTGACTATTCCAAGTGGGAATGATGAGATGGTGGTTTACACCGATGCATGTGGTACTGGACTTGGAGCAGTGCTGATGCAGAAGGATAAAGTTGTTGCGTATGCCAGTCGACAACTGAAGCCGCATGAAAGGAATTACCCAACTCATGATTTGGAATTGGCGGCGATTGTATTTGCTCTGAAGATGTGGAGACATTATCTGTTGGGAGTTCGATTCGAGTTGTTTACGGATCATAAGTCGTTGAAGTATCTTTTCTCCCAGAAGGATTTGAATCTTCGGCAGCAACGTTGGCTAGAGTTTTTGGCATCGTATGACTTTGGTATAGCTTATACTCCGGGAAAAGGTAACGCAGTGGCTGATGCGTTAAGTCGGAGACATGCAGGATTGGGAGCCATGTTTTCAGAATGGAAGAGTCTCGAGTATTTAGCTGGGTTTGACTTCAGGCCTAGATGCGAATTGGAACCTGAGATGTTGGCAAACTTATCAATAAGACCCACTCTTGTGGAAAGGATTGGTGAGAGCCAAAAGCGAGATGGTAAGCTTGTCAAGATTATCCGTGAATTGGAATCTGGATTGGATCCAGAAAAGGATAAAGGATTCGAGGTCGATCGAGAGGGTTGGCTTCGGAAGCAAGGACGACTAGTTGTTCCCGATATAGATGAATTGAGGAGTGTGGTTCTGAAGGAAGGTCATCACTCGAAGTTGACAATTCATCCAGGTGGAAATAAGATGTATCGGGATATGAAGAGAACCTACTACTGGGAAGGCATGAAGAAGGATGTTGGAGATTTCATTTCCAAGTGTATGAATTGCCAGTTGGTAAAAGCCGAACAGAAGAAGCCAAGCGGATTGCTTCAGCCATTAGAAGTTCCTACATGGAAGTGGGAACAAGTTTCGATGGATTTTATTGATGGATTGCCTAGAACCAGAACGGGAAATGAAGGGATTTGGGTCATTGTAGATCGTCTGACTAAGAGTGCACGATTCATTCCTGTTCGATCGACTAGGACTGCATCAAAGTTGGCTGAGTTGTATGTTAAGTGGATAGTTCGATTCCATGGTGTTCCGAAGAGTATAGTGAGCGATCGAGATCCATTGTTCACTAGTGGATTTTGGAAGAGCTTCCAGGAAGTGTTGGGAACCGAGTTGTGTTTGAGTACAGCTTATCATCCCCAAACAGATGGTCAGACCGAGAGAGTCAACCGAGTTTTGGAAGATCTTCTCAGAGCATGTGTTTTGGACTTCGGAGGATCATGGGAAGATCACCTTCATTTGGTGGAGTTTGCGTACAACAACAGTTACCAGTCAAGCATTGGTATGGCACCGTATGAGGCGTTGTATGGAAGACCGTGTAACTCTCCGACATGTTGGTTGGAAACTGGAGAAAAGCTGATACTTGGGCCAGAGATGATTCGTCAGACTTCAGATTGCATAGAGATCATTTGGCAACGAATGAAGGCAGCCCAAGATCGTCAGAAGAGTTATGCTGATAAACGTCGTAAGGATTTGGAGTTCGACGTAGGTGAAATGGTTTTTGTGAAGATTTCTCCACTGAAGAATGTTATTAGATTCGGGAAGAAAGGAAAATTGACTCCGAGATTTGTTGGACCATTCCCGATCATCGAGCGAATTGGAAAGCTCGCTTATAGATTGGAGTTACCGGAGAAGATGTCGGGTGTGCACAATGTTTTTCACGTATCGTATCTACGGAAGTATGTGCATGACTCGAATGCAGTGGTTTCTGCTGATAGCTATGAAGATTTTGAAGTTGATCCAGTTGATAGAAGACCTCGTAAGCCACTTCGTGTTGTGGAAACCGACACGAAACAGCTTAGGAGGAAGGTAGTTAAGTTGCTCAAGATACAATGGAGTGATGATGATAACGACTGTACGTGGGAGGTGGAAGAGAGGATGAAAGCAGCTCATCCTGAACTCTTCAAGGTATGGCCCTAAGGTGTCGTGTCATCTCACGATATTGTAACTTGTTCTAATTTTAGAATTCTGTACGCTAAGTTAGAATTGGATGCATGGTTTGTTGATTGCTATGGATGGTAGGCGTACAGAATAGTTTTGATTGCTTGGAATTTCGGGGGCGAAATTCCTAAGGGGGAGAGAATGTAACGACCCGTATTTTTACGGATCGACAAGTTCGTCAAAATCTGGAATTTTTGCATTTTTAAGTCATTTCAGATTTTGACGGAAATTTGTCTAAGTCCTAGGTCGTGGACGACCTAAGAGCTAAGTCGTGACCGAGTTAAGGACTTCGGCGAGTTAGTGTTAGGTCGTGGGTTAGTTGGAGCGACCTATAGAATTGTGCAACCTAGGATTTAGTTAAGTAATTAGGTCGGCAGGGCGAGTTAACGACCTAAAGACTGACCGACTTAAGAGGTCTAGGCGACCTAAGGAAGAGTAGTGGGCGACCTAAGTATTCTGGGGTTAGGTCGTGGGGTAGAGTTAGGTCGGCAACGACCTAAGGAATGTGGTGAGCGACCTAAGTGAAGTATTGGATAGTTAAGTCGTCTAGACGACTTAGTAGATAGGTCGTATCCCAGTTTGTTCGCGACTTATGTTAGGTCGCGTAGATGTTTAAGGGTTTAGGTCGTAGACGACCTAAGAGATAGGAGACTTAAGAGTTTCTGGCGAGTTAAGGTTTCGAGCGACCTATAGGATGTACTTAGTATAGTTAGGTCGGCAACGACCTAGAGGAGTTGGGATAGCAGGTTAGCGACTTAGTAGTTAAGTCGTTGGACGACCTAAGGGGTTAGTATCTTGTTGTATTGGCTAAGTCTTAGGTCGCGTATTGGCTTAAGTGTTAGGTCGCGAGATTTTATAAGTCGTAGGTCGTAGAGAGGCAGTCTGTGTTAGGTCGCTGGGTTTCGTCTAAGTGTTAAGTCGTGCATAGTTAAGTCGCGCAGTGTTAAGTCGAATGGTGCTAAGTTGTTAAGTCGTCCAGGCGACTTAGGAAAGCGCGCATAAGTTAGGTCGGAGGCTCTGTTAAGTCGTGGGGGTTTTTAGGTCGTAGGTCGGCATATGTTAGGTCGGCAACGACTTAAGGAGATAGCCGAGTTACGACTCAGGCAGTTTTCAGCTATAAATAGGAAGGGTTGTTCTCACTTTTTGGGATCCGGATTTTGAAGCGACGAAGTGCTGCCATTTTGAGAGCTCGACTTCTACACTTCTTCACTTCTTTTCTCCACTCTAATCAAGTGCTTCCATCCATCCAAATCGAAGATCAAGATTGAAGATTCAAGAGCTTAGATTGAAGATCTTCATCTTTTCAAGAGAGATTTCTTCATTTGAAGCGGATTTGTGATAGATCAAGCTTGATCCTTCGCTGTCCAGATCTGAAGTGTGTTGATTTGAGGTTGTTTAGGTGATTTGGTGAGTGGTGATTATCTCTCACACGGATCCAAAGGAGTATATCGGATTGTTGGCTTGATTTGGTGTTAAAATAGTGATTTCCATGCATTTTCTTCATCCTATGTATAAATCCATGTAGATCCATTGTTCAAGATGATGTTGCATCCATTTTATCATATGTTAACCTATGCAAGTTCATTCATCAAGTTTGTAGAGACATAATCCATGTTTTCATGCTTATTGGACTTTCAACTCTTTAATTACGAAAATGCCATTATTGTTATAATTGTCTACTTAGATCATTTTTGAATGCTTGATTGTTTGGATTGATGTTTGATTTGATTGATTGTTATGAACTAGATGATTGATGATTAGATTTAGATCGAAGATGATTCAAAAGCTAAGGGAAAGGCTCTTGAATTGGGAAAGCTGCTCGTGGCATATGTAGCGGGATGATGAAGCTCTTATGCATAGATTTGATGATGTGATGATGAGATGAGGCTTTGCAAGGATGTAATGAAGCAAGGCAATCATGTGATGAAGACTTGGTCTAATCCAGACGGGATCATTCCAAGCATGTTGATAACTCGGTGATATGATTCGAGTTGAAGATAATGAATGGATATGAGAATAGTCGTCGAGGAGGATGACTAGGAGGCTTGGATAGCATCGTTGTTGAAGGTTCTAGCATGCTCTAAGCAAGGGTACGTTTGGGCAGATTCGATAGTCCCAACGGCCAACTGTTGATGGTCGAGTACTCTGGGCAGATTCGATAGTCCTAGGCACGGGCTGCGACGACGTGCGGGAGTTATGTCTAGAACCGGGGTTTTCATTAGCCCTTGACGGACGGCTGAAAGAATGTGCCGGTCATTCAATTAACGGTGATATCGAAGCAATGATAACAGTGATAGCCAGAGTCATGGATGTTTGGTTGTATCGTCATTCGGACTCAAGAGCGGTATTTTCTGGGTGCTTATCTGATTTAGGCCTTGGTACTTGGAAAACATCGCCCTTGACTCGAGTGATAGTAGTTTTACTTTAAATTGTATGCTCTGCTATGTTTGCTTCTGCTTAGTGTGTGTCTGAGGGCTATCACTGTTGAATGAGGTTGGAGTGGGAGGGTTGTATTCCTATTCCTTTTTCCTTTATGCTCTTTTGGTATGTTGTTAGTTAATTTACTGCTCACTAAGACTGTTGTCTGACTCAAGGCTTTATGTTTTTAATTCTTATTGCCTTGGGCTGTTCGTCCATTTTGGGACGGGCAGACTAGGTAGCAGGTGACAGGTGCTGTTCTCTTCTCACGATGCTGATATCGAAGACGAGCTGGAGGATTGCATATTATCTTCTTATTATATGTACTGGATATTCCGCTGTTTTGTATTCTCTGAGAGATATGTAGTGAGGCTGGATGTATTGACTATGTGGATGCTTGTATTCAACTATTATGGAGTTTTATATGATGTCATTTTGTTCTGTAAAGCTTCACTATACATATGTTCTATTGTATTTTGTCCATGCGCTGTGAGTAATACGATAGATCCTTTTGTTTTAAATCTTACCTTGACAATCGTCTATGGTCGCCTGGCACACTTTACAGCGCACTATCTCTAGATTCGGTGCAGGGGTCATGGGCGGTCGTCACATTATATGGTTTGTTAGCCATTTGAATAAAGATAGATAATATTGAGAGGTAGGAAAATAAATAATTACGAATATTGTTCTTTTTTTTATAGTTTAGACAGTTCTCTTCTAAGTTTTATAAATGATGCTTCACATAAAGGTTTTGTAAAAATGTCTACTATCTGTTTTCGGTATTGATGAATTCTAAAGACATGACACCTTTTTCTACGTTATCTCTAAGAAAATGATGTCTGATATCAATGTGTTTAGTTCGAGAATGATTTATAGGATACTTAAATAGATTAATTGCACTTGTATTCATAATATATCAAAGAACTAGTTATAGTTTTACCAAAATCTTGAAGCGTTTGTTGCATATATATAACTTGTGCACAAGCCAAAGCAGCAGAAATGTATTCTGCTTCACAAGTTGAAAGAGAAACCGAATTCTGCTTTTTACTGAACCACGATACAAGAGATTGACCAATAAAATGACAACTGCCACTCGTACTTTTTCTATCCGTTTTGCAACCTCCGAAATCAGCATCACAATATGACACGAGTTCGAAAGAGCTGCCTTTAGGATAAAAAAGACCGTAATCTGTAGTGTTGGCTAAGTATCTCAAAATACGTTTAACTACTTTATAATGTGATTCTTTTGGTTGTGCTTGAAATCTTGCACACAAACATACACTCATCATAATATCGGGTCTACTAGCCGTTAGGTATAACAGGGAGTCTATTATACTTTGGTATAACTTTTGATCGAAATCTTTCATGTTTTCATCTCTATCCATATGAATGCTTTGTAGGATCGATTTCACCCTAGCGGGGGGTGAATAGGGTGATACTATTAATTATAGAAATTATTGCGGAAGTTTATATAAAATAATTTCAATACAAATTACAGAATAATAGCAACACAGATAATAGCAGAATAAAAACAGAACACACAGATTTACCCAGCTTCGGCAAAACCCTGCCTACGTGCTGCCCCCAAGGTTTCTACTAGAAATTAGATAGACAGACGCTTACACACATAAACTCGCGACACCCGCTATCGACTAACCTAACTCTATGCTCAAAACCCTGCCACAACTCAGCCACTGAGTTGCGAATTCTCAAACTACGCTACGTAGTTTGTCCCTAGTCACACGACTAGAATTTACAATGTTTAAAAGAGAAATTTAAAAAGCAATTTAAAAATAATTCAAAATTTAAAACCCTAATTAACTAAAAGCCTTAATAACAAGGCCGGTCCAAAAATAAATAAGTGATTAAATCCCTTTCTCTTTTGTATTAATGGCCGGCATCCTTTCTGCTCGTTCTCGTTTCTCTTTGCTCTGAAATTAGGGCTTTGGAGAACTTTTGAAACCGCCGACTTTTGTTGGTTGATCGAATAGATGATTTTGCGTTGCTATCTCTGTCGATCGACTATCTCCTTGAGTTGCACTCGGCTGCTTCTCGATTGAGTTCAATCTTGACTTCCGTATGTAATTTATGCCTTTTGCTTTTTCTGATTTGCTTGCTTGAACTCGATTTCTCCACTTTGCCGATGATGTTTTTAGGGCTTTATATAGGATTCGAATTCCTATTTTTTCGTTCGAATATATTGTTCGACTTCGTCTGATAATTTTGCTTGAATTCATCCCGACCACTTGATTATGCTTGGATGTTAATGATTTCTCTGACTTTGTCGCTTCGTATATTTTATGTTACTTGGTAGACACGGTTTTGATTTTGAACTCGCTTGATTACTTGATTGCCACGACTTCGAGTTTGTTTTCTAACTTGGTTTCTTTTTACTTCGGCCTTGGCTTTGTTTGATAATATCTGACCAAGGCTCTGATTTTTGCCTTGACATTGATTCCTATCTTTGTGCTTGTTGACTTCGGCATGATTGTTCATGTCTGTAGCATACTCGACTTTGGCATTGCTTTGAACTGTGCATGTTATTTACTGATTTGACCCAGATCATATTTGTTTATGTGTTCATACTTATGTATAATGATGTTGTGACTTTGATACACCCGACTTCGGCTTTGATAAAACTCTGGTACTTTGTTGACTTCGGTCACTTGATACTGCTATATGAATTTCTGATGATTTTATGAAGATATTTGCTTCCGGTCATTTCACTTGTACCATTCGAATTGTGATATTGGTCTTGACTTTGTTTATTTGAAATGATTCCTGGACTTTGGTATGTCTGTTCTTTTCTCTGTTGGCATCGGCTTCTGTTGTTCCATGATCACCATGTTATTGCAGTTGAAACTTTGAGTTGTTTACTTCACTGTACTTCAGTCAGGACTGATTGCTTCATATGCATTGATCTTTGAGCTGCACATGTGTGTTTTCATATATGTGCATACATACATTTGTATGCGTGTATGCATGTATTGTTGAATCTACACTTGTGTTGTCACTACATACTTTGTTCTTGTGCATTTTGTTGTTAAGTCTGGATTTTGCTTGAATTGATTTGCTGTTCTTTGAATCACTCTTGCTGTTTCATTTTGAACTGGTCGACACGTACATTGATGTTACCTCTGTCCTTGGTTCTTGTGCATAGCATATTGAACTAGTCGATTTGTTTTGTTGCATTCATTCTTCACTATGATATTTGGAGTCTGATACTTTTGTATACAGTTGCATTCGTGATTTGCATTGAGGTTCACTGCACTTGTATCTTGATGTATGTGCTAGTTGCTGTGCACATTGTATATTGCTTTTGTTTCATTTGGTTTTGCTGGTTTGTAGCCTCGAGCTCTGTCTACTTGTTTATTCGAGTCTGCACTGTGACTCGAGTTATCATTTAATAGTTGATGTTTTCATGTGTATGACTTGAACTTTGGTCGAGACTTGATTTTTGAGTTTTGACCATTTGCACCTGTGTTGAATCCAGCTTAAAAGCTTGGGTTTGACCTTGTGTTCACCTGTCCCTGTAAATTTATCAAGTGTATATCGGTGTGCACGGCCTTGTGACATGTACAGTGATACGCTGTGCATGTCACAAGCTGTTCGTGTATAATGAATTCAAGATTAAATGATGACGAACAACCCAAATAACTGAGGCAAATATACTGCAAAAATATTTCTTTTTCAATTTTACTACGTCAGTGTGTATTTTTGCAAATTACTCAGAAGCTGGATTCAATCTGGAATAGAGTTGAAGATAAATACGAGTGTGAGTGAAATGTAGTGTGCATTTGTAGATGAGAATTTTGATGTAGTCAAATTTGTATTGTAATTGAAAATTGTATATATATAGTGAGAGCTTGAATTTGTACTATTCAAATTGTAATAAATATTTGTTTGAATAAAATATCTGTTTGAC
This sequence comes from Allium fistulosum, assembly GCA_030737815.1. Classification (NCBI taxonomy): domain Eukaryota; kingdom Viridiplantae; phylum Streptophyta; class Magnoliopsida; order Asparagales; family Amaryllidaceae; genus Allium; species Allium fistulosum. The sequence goes on from CM060905.1 coordinate 1,200,144,924, forward strand.
TTTAAATTATGTGTTATTTATTTTATTCAGCAAATATTTATTTAATATGTGAAAATAAAATAGTACATTAACAAATACATTTAAATGAATATATATATATATGTTTATTATCATCAAACAAAAATCATATACTCGCATATTCAACATGCTTGTGCTCATTGGTATTGGTTTACTAGAGGTCTTCTCCATCCCAAATCGTTTTAATAAGTCATGACAATATTTTTCTTGATATATGAAAATGCCATTTTTTAATTGTTTAATTTGTAATCCTAAAAACAAGTTTAATTCTCCCATATGGGACATTTCAAATTCATTTTTCATGATATTCGCAAAATCGTCACATAATTTTTCATTAGTTGACCCAAAAATTATGCCATCTACATATATTTGAACAATTAAAATATCGTTATGATCTCTTTTTATAAATAGTGTTGTGTCTATTTTACCAAGTTGAAAACCAGAATTAATTAAATGAGTTTTTAATCTATCATACCAAGCACGAGGTGTGTTTTAAACCATATAATGCTTTCTTTAATTTATACACACGTTTAGGAAATTTTTCATGTGTGAATAATGGAGGTTGTTCAACGTTGACTCTTTCTTTTATGATGACAAGGAAAAGCAAGTAATGTTCGAATGGCTTCTAGTCGTGCTACTGGAGCAAAAGTCTCTTCATAATCAATGCCTTCCTCTTGATTGTATCCTTGAGCGACAAGTCTTGCTTTATTTCGAACAATGTTTCCATTTTCGTCAACTTTATTCTTATAGACCCATTTTGTTCCAATTACAGATTGATCTGTAGGTCTAGGAACAAGTTCCCATACGTCATTTCTTTCAAATTGATTGAGTTCTTCTTGCATTGCCATATTCCATGATCCATCATTCGAAGCTTCTTTGTAATTCTTTGGCTCAAAGTTTGAAATAAATGCAACGTGACTCATTTGATTGAGTTGATGTCTAGTGGAAACTTTTGTGTTTAAATCACCAATTATGTTATTAATTGGATGATTTTTTAGAATACGAGGAGGTGATCTCAACATATTTTCATTGTTAACGTAAGTCTCATTATTGTTACTTGAAACATTGGTATTTTCTGTAGGTTTTATTGAAATTTCATCTTCATCACTGCTTTTGTTAGTCAAAAACTTTTCATCGAATGAGACATGTGAACTTTCTTCAATAGTATTGGTACGTTTATTAAAGATTCTGTAAGCTTTGCTACGATCGGAATACCCGATAAAGATGCCTTCATCAGCTTTTGAATCGAATTTCCCAAGATTGTCTTTAATGTTTAAAATAAAACATTTTGAACCAAATATCCTGAAATAGGAGACTTTGGGTTTCTTGCAAAAAAACATCTCATAACAAGTATTTTTGGTTAAAAGACATAATGTGACACGGTTCAATACATAACATGCAGTAGCTACAACTTCTGCCCAAAAATTCCTTGGTAGACCACTACTGTTAAGCATTGTTCATGCATATTCTTGAAGTGTGCGATTTTTCCTTTCTACGACACCATTTTGTTGCGGTGTTCGAGGGAATGAGAAATTATGTGAGATACCTTTCTTGTTACAGAAATTTTCAAAAATTTCATTTTCAAATTCGCCTCCATGATCACTTCTTATACTTTTTATCTTAAGATCCGTTAAGATTTTAATTCTTTTAGCGAAAATCTTGAACATCTCAAAAGTATCACTTTTATGTTTTAGACAAAGTGTCCATGTATATCTTGAAAAATCATCTACAATAACTAGTACATACTTATTATGATTTATTGAACGTACTTGAGTAGGTCCAAACAGATCTAGATGTAATAACTCTAATGGTTGTTTAGTTGAAATTTCCTTTTTATATTTTAAAGAACTTCGTTTTAATTTTCCATATTGACATGCATCACATAGATTCTTAACTTTATAATTTATTTTAGGAAGACCTCTAACTAAATTATGTTTAGCCAACTTGTTTAAAAACTTAAAATTTATGTGACATAGCCGTTTATGCCAAATCCATGGATCATTAAAATCTGCGGATAGACATAAATCACTTGAGTTATTAACTTTCATATTCAAGACATAGATGTTTCTATTTCTTAATCCTTCAAAGATCAGATTTTCGTTTTGATCAAATATGCTACATCTATTCTTTTCAAAATCTATTTTAAATCCTTTGTCACAAAGTTGACTAAGACTTAATAGGTTATGTTTCAAATTCTTGACTAAGAGAACATTAGTAATAATAGGTGAAGTGGACATACCGATATTGATAACATCTCCGATTCAAATGACAAATCCTTTAGAATTATCTCCAAACCGTCCCCCCATCAATATATGTTATATTTGATAGCATATCTGCATTGTTAGTCATATGTTTGGAGCAGCCACTATCGAGTATCCATTTCTCCTTATGTTTTCTTTTGGGTACCTACAAGATAAAAATAATTTAATTGGTACTCACTTCCTTCATTAGAGTCCTAAGTGTTAGAAGGAGAAGGTAGCCATACCCAAGAGGGTTTGGGACCTTTAAAAACATAATTTTTATTTTGAACAACATTTTTCAAAAAATTATCTATATGCTTTTGTCTAATTAACTTATTGTTAGACTTAGGAATCCAAATTTTTATTTCTTTAGAGTATAAAGCCTTTTTGTTAGAAGTTGGCTTTTTGATCTTTTTGTAGAGAAAGCTATAATTTTTATGTTTAGGAGCTTTCTTGAATCCTAATCTGTTGCGATTACCAGATGGTTTAGAATTTTTTATTATGTTATCTAAATTCTGTTTTCCTTTGTTAAATTTCAAAAAATTACTTGTAATCTTTTCCAACTTATTCTTAAGATCAGAAATTTCGAATTTTGAAGCTTCTAAATTATCTTTTAAGATAATGTTTTCATTGCTAATTTTATTATTTTCTAGTTTAACTTTTCCTAATTCACATGATAAAGAACCATTTTCAATAGAAAGTTTCTTGCATTTTTCTTGAGCAATTTCTAACTCTTCTTCTAAATAGGTTTCTCATCTTTTAGTAACCCTATTTCAAGTTCCATTCGATTTATCTTAGCCACATATTCCTTATTTAACTTCTTAGTTTCTCTATATTTATCATCAATTTTCATGCTTAATTCTAAGGTTTCATCATAAGTAAGATCGGGACATACCTCATCGGTGTTTGCCATAAAGCATACATTTGCTTGCTCATTATCACTGTTGCTATCGCTGTCTGATGATGACGATGAATCTGAATCATCCCAAGTAACTTGAAAAGCTCGTTTCTTTTTCTTGAATCTTTCGAACTTGCTTTTCTTTTTGTCATTGTTGAGTTCTGGGCATTGCTTTTTCATATGTCCAAATTTATTGCATTCGTAACATTTGATTGATGTTTGTCCAGATGAGTTTGAATTTCCTCCGTTTTGAGACTTTGTCATCTTTTTGAACTTCTTGAATTTGTTGTAGTTTTTGGCAATAAATACTATCACATCTTTATCCAAGTCGGAATCTTTATCATTAGCTTGAAAGGATATGTTCTTTTTCTCATGATTTTGTTCTTTTCTTGCCTGGAAGTTTGCTTCATACTACATCAAGTTTCCTATCAATTCTTCAACTTTAAGTTGAGATAGGTCGTTAGCCTATTCAATGGTCAACACTTTTCTTTCCCAATCATTTGTTAGAGAATTCAAAATACGTGTAACTAAATCAAAGTCTGTGAACTTGACTTCAAGTGCCATGAGATCATGTTGAATAGTTTGAAACCTAGTGTACGTGTCACTAATAGACTCATTTTCTTTCATTTTAAATGAAGAAAATTGATTTTGCAAAATTGAAATCTTTGTTTGTTTGACTTTATTTGCGCCTTCATGCGTGACTTTTAAAGTGCCCCAAATATCATATGCAGTAAGTAGTGCACAGCATGATACGTGAAAATTCATTTTTATCTAGTGAACAGAAAAGAACATTCATGCCTTTAGCATTGTTAGTAACAGTGTTCTTTTGTGCGTCTGTCCAAGTGCTTATGTCTGTTGTTGGTGCTATATATTGAACTTGTGTTGCTTGCCATACTTTTAGACCATTTGCTTCCATAAAAATACACATACGTGTAGACCAATAAGCATAATTTGAACCTATGAATAGTGGAGGACGTGTAGTAGATTGACCTTCTTGAAATGTGCTTGCTATGTTAAATATGTTTCAAATACGTGTTACTGTAACTTGAAAGAACCTTGCTCTGATACCAAATGAAAGAGTATATGGATCGTGTGTGTGTGTGTATTTAATATGCAAGTGTTATGAAAATTATCTATCAACTAAAAGTAAAATAAGTAAAGTAAGAAAACCATCACATCAGAATTTTTATACTAGCTCAGACCTCTCGTCCTACATCTAGTTCCCGAAGCTCCCCTTCGGACTTTCAACTATCAAAACTACCATCGCTTCATCCGGAGGAATAAGCTTACAATAAAAGAACTTTCTTGGACAACAGTTCTTGACAACACAGTTTTTGACTGCTCGGTATCCTATAATCTCTTTTGAGTAGTATGTAATTTGAAGCTTTGATATAAGAAAGAAATAAAAGTATGCTTTTGAGTACTTTTAATAATCAGAGAAAGCACGGGAATATTAGAGAATAAAGAGAAAAGAGTTCAGAAAATCAAGTAAGTTTAATTTCTCAAATCCATGCTTATTTATAGGTGTTGAAGAGTTTCTTTGAGAAGTAATGACCTTTAGTATATTCTATTTGAGTCCAAGAGTTGCAATGTTTGAGAAGGAAGAGATATGACCAAAAACCGTGGATGCAACTCTTTGATTGAAGAAGATGTCTGTTGAAAACTTCTGGCCGTTACCCAGGTCAGACGTCTGGACGTTCATGTCAGACGTCTGGCCTGTAATGAAAATTTTAAACAGCGGAATTTACCAGACGTCTGAATTTATGAGTCAGACGTCTGACACTTATACAACATGAAAATTTGCCCTTTTGAGTTTGTAAAAAACTTTTCAATAGCTTGTATGTGCTTTTGCGTGTAAGAACTACTCAAGGAGATTATACACATCATCTATTTAAGACACTAACACAATATACTAATATTTCTAATACAATGATCCTCTTGTGCCTGTCTTCAAGTCTTGGTTGCGATCATTCACCTGCATATATATATATATATATATATATATATATATATATATATATATATATATATATATATATATATATTGTATGCTAATGATTGTATAGTTGTTGTCATCGAAATCATAGAAATAGAGGTTCTAACAATCGTCTTCCAGACCTGTCAAATTTATAGTCTTCACAAACACCAAAGCTCTCTAAGTTCAACTGACGTCAACATCCAACTCCAAAAGCCTAACCGATCTCTTTTAATCCATCGCCACCATTCTTCACCAATTTTGCATCATCGTTCTTTTCCCTATCATCCGACCTACCCGCCACCTGCGAGCCCTTTTCTCGGTTCATCGCGTGAAAGTTAGAAAATCCTAATTAGGCATGTGTTCATCAACCAAATGTTTTGAACTTCTAATGCATTCTTTGAAACAAAAGAATTAGTGGGCTGTCCTTGTGAAAAACTTCCTTGCCCTTCACCAAACTTCTAATGCATTCTATTAAACCAAATGTTTGATTACACTGTATATTTTTGATAGTAATTGCTACGAAGAAAGAATAATTCTTTTCTTCCAAAACATGAAATTCAACTCAATGCTATTATAGTATTATTAGTACGAGGCAAAGCAACATCCCCACTCATCCCGCTATCACAAACTCCACTTCTTTCCCAAATTGAAACCCTAGCTCAAAAAATCCCTCTTCTACAGCAACGAAATGTCAAGAGCTGCTCCCCCACCACCCCCCTCCCCTCCTCCACCCAGGCTGACGTCATCACGGATTCGATCTACACCCGACCCGTTACTTTTCGTATGCAGATGCTTTAGTTTCATCACTGCTGTCGTCGCCATTCTTTGCGTCTTCGTCAATGTGCTGTCTGCCGTCCGATCTTTCAAGAACGGCTCCGATGTAAGAGACCATTTTTATGTTTTTTCCTGGGTTTGCTACATGATAAGAAATCAGAGGTTGATAATACAGCTCCTAAAGCAACTGATTGCGTTTTGTCTTATTGCACCTAGTGCATATTGGCGAAGTTGGTTTTAGGATATTAACTTAGAGCCTGTTTGCAACTTAAAAAAAAAAGAAAACTACTTATTTTAAATGAATAGGCCAAAAAAAATATATATATATATATATATCTTATTTTCGACTGAAGGACTATGCTAATTATAACTAGCATTTTGTATAGTATAAAACTGAATATAATGTTAGTTATAATTAGCATTCTGTATAGTTAAATAATGCTATATTCAGTTTTACACCATACCTAGCATTGCCCTTTAGTTTTAGATATCCTTCGGTCAATTTTTTTTTTCAAACTGATTGTTTAGGAAATTCTATTTCATAACTAATTAAAAGTAATGTTGAACAGTATTGAGTAGTTTTAATCAAGCAGTAAAGTGTAAAAGTGTCAGGTAAATAAGTTAAAATTGATAAAATTTAGTCACAAAATATAAAGTCATAATGAAGTATTTACTTATGACTTATTAACTTCTAATTTCATATCTTTACAAGTTGTTGATAGATATACAAATCTTAGGAAGTAACTTATATGTTGTTTTAATTACTTGTAAGTTGTGTAAATCTGGAGGGCCTACAAAAGAGAGAATTATGGAACATGATTTAAATTTTACGGCACATATATAGAAGACATAAGGACGTACATGTAAGGGGAGGGGATAATATTACATAAAAGGAAAAACTAATTAACATGAGAATAAATTATTGAAGGTGATCTAAAAATCTAAATTTAACTAAAGATATGATCTACGATGGAAATTCATGGAAGAAGAAAATTCATATAGCCAACCCAATCATTTTGGACAAAAGTTGGGACTATGATGATTGATGAGGTAGTTGGCAGATTTCTAAATACTGTGTGTTGCTAGATACACCATTGCTCACTTTTCTTAAACCTCACATTTCTTTACAACAGTTTGTGAGTTAATTCTATTCAAATACCGAAAATTATTTAACCTACATCCGTATTTTCAAAATTAATATTAGGACAAATTTGACCTTTTTTATTGCAACGTTAACAACTGCATTTTAAACTCATTAAATTAAAACCATAAGTTATACATAAAAAAGCAAAAATTAAACAGTAATAGTTTAATTATGGATTCACTATAAGCTTGAAATAGAATAGAATAAAAGGAGATAATATTTTTATTATCCTTTTCCTTTTGAATATATATTTTCTTCTTCTTTCAATTCAACCAAATCGCGCTAATTATTTTTGAGGTAGATGTTGATAGTTCTCTTAAATTGAAGACTGACATGAACACTAAAACACATGAAAATTTACCCAATCACGGAGAGTTGAATTCGTTATGTAAGATTCTAATTTGGGAATTTTGTTTGAAAAGAGAAAAAAAGAAAGTAAGAAATGTAATTTTATTGAAAGGTATGAGTTAGTGTTATAATTCTTTTGGTGTAGGTAAAGTAAAAAATTGTTGTATAATCATTTGTTAAATGTTTTGGTGTGAGTATTTTAGTTTTGGGTGTCTGAATAGAATTTGCCATGACACAAAATACATGTCATATAAATCACAAACTAAAACACTAAATTCAGCATTTCTTCCTTGTTTGTATGCGATTTATGTGCCAATTTCTTTCCCTTCAAGTTTCCTTCAGTATAATTCTATCATATAATCGCTGTAAAATTTATTTAAAATTTTACTTTCTACTTGATAAAATAAAACGTGTTGATGTATGGAAACATTTGACTATGTTCTGTCTTTTTTCCCAGATTCATCAACATAATAAATTACATCGCTTTGAAATGATGTTTGGTCTTTATTATACACTATTTTTTTGTGTTTGGGAATGGTCTATAGTAACATTTTTGAAGAAAGCAAATTTAAACATCACAAAGTTTTTTCTTATCAAGTAAATTTAGGGTTCTTGGAAAGCATTTTAATCTGTGTGACTTTTTGAAGAGAGTTTAAGGATGTATGTAGTAACATTTTACTTTTTTTTTAAACTTATTTTTAACTTTTATATCAACTTTTAAGAATTCTTTTCATGCCTTCTAAAAACTATTTGATGCATTCATTATAATGGTTGACATGGCAGTTTAAGAGTGTCTAATTAAATAATAAAATATAAAACTTCCCTGCATATCTATAAGGTGATTGTACATATATTACTATTGCACATTCGATATTTTATGTGCACAGCTTAGATGCTCAATTGTTCTAGTCCAACTTGACTATAAGTTCTTCTAATTAAGAACATTGCTCCTTAGTCTGAATTAATCTACTTTAACAGTATTCAAGCTCTTACTCACAAAAGTAACTTATGAACTATCCTTTTCTATTTATTAAGCTATTGCGAAAAATGCTTTTAATCAGGTATGATTGTCTGTTATGGTTTGATTTGAGAATGTGTTGATTATGAAAGGTTTTTGGCGGGATATTTAGATGCTATGCAGTGGCCATTGCAGCTTTTGTGGTGCTTGCTGAGACTGAATGGAGTTTCATTATCAAGTTTTGGAGGGTAATTGCTACCTTTTTAATTTTCATGTGCATTGCTAAGTGCATCCGATATTAAGCTTCCTAATACCATATTTCAATGATAAGCGTTTTAAAGTATTTATCACGGTTCATGATATTAGTAAGAGATGCAAATGTTTTCATTATTTTATAAATTTGATATTAGAGAAAGTATTCTTTGGTGCCCTTAGCAGCCACATTTTCAATTTTGGACCTTCTCTTACATGTTATTGATATGGTTCCTTTTTTTCCTTTCTGAAACCATAATTTAGGTATTCGAGTACTGGGCTGGCAGGGGGATGCTGCAAATATTGTATGTGGAAAATTGCATTTTAGCTCCTATTTCTTTAAGTTTTCAATCATTTTTAGCATGCATTATATAAGAAAGTGTAGTATATAAATCGTGGATTATACATGCATTATAAGATAGTGCACTTTATCCAATTTCTTTAGGGTTTCCATCATTTTTTAACATGCATTACAAGAAAGTGTAGTATAAAAAGCATATAGACTATACGTGTTATTTGCAGTTCTTCTTTGGCAATTCAATGTTTTGAAATTTTTGTGTCCTAGTGTTGCTGTGATGACTAGAGCATTTCCAGATGAAAATGAACATCGTCAAGATTTAGTAATGCTTCAGGTGATTGCAAGCTATCTTCTTGCTGCGTGTGGGCTGACTTATATTATCTCGGTAATGAAGCACTTAATTTAAGTCTGGAATAGCAACACTTATTAATCTTATCGTCTGGAATTATCATAGATGTGTATAATGATGCATATCTGATTTGATTATCATTGTTTGAAATAGTTATGAAAATTGAAATTACAGTTTCATATATGTAGCTAGTTTAGATATCCTACCCCAGTTCTCATGGAATTGGTGTTCTTTAGATTATCATATCTATTTGCTAATCGAAAACAACATTTGTTTCCTTTATAGCTGACAATTAGAACCGAGATTCACAAACTCGAATCAAACTGATCCGAGAAGACTCAAATCCGAACTTATCCGAGAAGACTCGAAGCTGAACCGAATTATGTCGTGTCTGGGTTATGGATAATACCACAAAGACCCGATCAAACTCGACCCGTACCGACCTGACCCGAAAAAAGATGCGACCAAAAAACATTGAAATATGTGCATTTTTAGTGTTATTACCCAACCGAACCAGATCAACCCGGGTCTGGGTCCAACCCATAAAGAGACTTACAAAAAATGATTGCATTTTGTTTCAAATATTCCTTGATCTGCACAAATTTTCTTTTATTATATATATATATATATATATATATATATATATATATATATATATATATATATATTGATGAAGCACTTACCCTCTTGAGTCGCGGCCGACCTACCCAAGGTCGTAGACGACCTAACTCCGTCTACTTAAGTCGCGTGAGGCGTTGCCGACCTAACCAAGGTCGTAGACGACCTAACTCCGTCTACTTAAGTCGCGTGAGTCGTTGCCGACCTAACCAAGGTCGTAGACGACCTTACTCCGCCTACTCAAATCGCGTAAGTCGCGACCGACCTACCCAAGGTCGTAGACGACCTAAATCCACCTACTTAAGTCGCGTACGATCTCCGACCCAATTCTTCACCAACCCACGACCTAAATTCCCTCCGAACCCCCTCCTCCTCCCTAAATCGAGAAGCCCAGTAGGTCGTTGTCACTTCCTAAAGCCGACCGAAGCCTTAGGTCGCAAAGACGGAGCCATTAAGTCATTGCCGTGCTTCGAAGGTCACCAATGCTTAGGGCACGAGAAGAAGTAAGTCGCGAAGAAGAAAATAGGTCGTTGCCGAGTTATCTTTAGGTCGCGAAGCTCGTTACCGAGTTATCCATAAGTCGTGGCCACTTTTTCTTCTGAAGCTCCATAAGAAGAAAATAGGTCGTTGCATTTTGTTTCAAATATTCCTTGATCTGCACAAATTTTCTTTTATTATATATATATATATATATATATATATATATATATATATATATATATATAGTGCACTTGATGTTTGATTACTTGTAACTTTACCCCCATAAATGATTACATTATACTAATCTGCCGTGTATATTTTTAGTGTTCAACACTAATAGCTCATTTGGCTAGACATTTAGCTATTAGACAATAGGTCACTGGTTTGGTTCTTCATCATCAAAATCTTGTTAGTTAGCAAAAATTGTAGTTTATGACATAAGAGCAAAAGAATAAATATAAAATATATATTTAAAGGAAAAAATATATATAAAGAATGGAGCTGTAGTGTGTGTGTGTGTGTTTTTTTTTTAACTGTAATTTGTGCTCAGGGGACTTGATTTCAAAATCTTTAAATCCAGCGTCTAGAGCCTTACTACAGAGAAATAGTAAGTTCTAGATGCAGTTACTAATGTATGCCGAGAAAAAGTACTACCTTTTTTTTTGTTTTAAATCTCATTTCATTACCGTGCCCCGTATAATTTGTACAAACTCATATAATTTATTTAGGGTGTATTGCCTTTTTTTAATCTCATTTCATATAACTCTCATATAACTTAATCTGTACAAACTCATATGATTTATTTAGGGTGTATTATGCATTGGCTTTCTGAAGCGTGCACGCCAGCAGAAGGAAATAACAAGAGAGCAAGCAGCAAAAGATTTAGAGGTAAACTTTACTCCACAAACGTTTCAATTTTACTATAAATTACTATATGTTTCACTCATTACAGTTGCAAATGTATTTTTGCGCGTATTTTTAAAGATGCAACTGTCTACAAGTATAAAATATTTGATACAGCTTGGTGCATTTTTTGTTCACAGGAACTGGAGAAACGCAGAGAAGAGCTTGAAGCACTCTTGATTCAAGAAAGAGTTTAATACAAGGATCAACTAATTCACATGTTGCTGACCCAACAACTAGATAGAATGTTTTTATCACCGGTTGAGCAGCTCAAAATTATTGTTAATGGCCTGCTCGCCTAGTGTAAATCGGTGAAATTTTGATAGAGAACTCGTGCGCCATATTTAATCTTTATTCCTTGTGCATTGAAGATAGTGCATTTCAGCATTTGTATTCTCATCTGTTAATAAATCTGATCTCATTAAGCTTGTAATATGGAGAAATTTGAACTTACCTATTAAGTATTTGTTTCCTTATCATGTGTGATTGGCTCTCAGCTTCAATAATGTCTCTAGGGCTATATGAATTCTCCTGCAACAAATCACATGATTTACATCTGATTGCAAACAAAAGCCTGTTTGAGTAACTCTGAGGCTGGCGGTTAAGCACCTTGAACATTGCTTGATGAGTTGATGCTGTAGACGGTAAAAGATTAGAGTATATTTTGTAGTTGTTGACAAGTAAGGTGCTTGCCAAAATGGAAATATGGGCATACAGATACAGAAATATGTTCTAAATTATAACTTCTGATTATTGTAAAAGCTTGGGTTAAAGGAAGTCAAAGAATAGTATTTTTGGAGGGCCCGTCTTTGGCCCTCCGGTATTTTCTCTTCGCCTCCCGGAGGTTAAAATTTAAAAATTTTAGTTCCGATTATACCCTTTAATAATTAATTAGATATCATATTCAATTCAATGTGTCTGTTCATCTTCCATCTTCCATCTCCATCTTTATCTGTTGAAATTGCCATGGATGATACGAGCAGTAAGTCGACTATAGATTTTACAGATGACTACGTACAACAAAATCAAGTATGGTTTCTTCATAGCTACTACTATACTAGGAACTAGCATAATCATGGTGCCATATACACTAGGAATTGCTCAAAACCTAGTTTACTATATACTAGGTAGTGATGAAAACATATTTCGTTAAACACTATCCCCGTTTTTTGTTTTTTAGACTGCATGGGTGACCGAAGAAGATGAAGAAATTGTTATGGATTACAGTAATGAGTTCACAACATATGATGTATGCAATTTATTTTACTATTATGTAAATTAACTCATTTTCTAAATTGAAAATTTCTTACTTTTTTTTATTGTATGAGGTATTTCCAAATAAATATAAAATGAAAGAATAGATTGATTCCACGGCTAGAAGGAATGCGATGGTAGTGGTAGTCTTAAAACCGGATATTAACAGTAGCGATAGAAATCCAAAAATTATACTTGGATGTGAGAGAAGTGGAGCATATAAAGAGTACAAAGGCAAGAAATCTAACAATATTAGATTAACAAGTACAAAAAAAGTGCAATTGTCCATTTCGTTTGAAAGGTGTTAAACTTCATAGTACAGATAATTGGGGATTCGAAGTAATATGCGGTGTTCATAATCACAGTTCGAAAGGCCACTCTTTTTTTGGTCGACTAACGAAGGATGAAAAAAAATTAGCCGTTGAAATGTACAAAAATATGGTGAAGCCAAAAGCCATTTTGCACACTATAAAACAAAATGATCCATCCAATAGTACAACAATTAAAACGGTTTATAATGTTCTTTCTAGGCACAAGACAATATCTCTTAAGCAAGCTTAAAGAAAAAAATTACTTCGAATGGCATCGTAATACCTTAGATGGAAGTGATGTAATTACTGACATATTTTGGGCTCACCCTACGAGTATAGATTTGTTAAGAACATTTCCACATCTTCTTGTTATGGATTGTACTTACAAAACAAACAAATATAGAATACCATTGTTGGAGATTGTCGGTGTCACGTCAATTAATCAAACCTTTTGCATTGCTATTGCATATCTCGTATCTGAACGTGAAAATTACTATCTTGGGGCGTTAAATCGTCTTCAATTGGTAATGATTGATTGTGATGTAGAAATGCCAAGTGTCATTGTCACGGATGGAGAGATAGCATTGATTAATGCCATTAACATTGTTTTTCCCCAAGCAGCTCATATCCTATGCAAGTGGCATATCGAAAAAAATATTCTTCCTTTTATTCAAAGAAGAGTTACGGGTATGAAAAAAGAAGTAAAAAAACAATTTTTTCAAGACTGGGCCAATTTATGTGAGTCTGGAAATATTGAGCAATATAACAATAATCTACAAGATTTGCATGTCCAGTATGGTGAGTACCCAAAGTTAATAAAATATATTACTGAAAATTGGCTTGAGACATGGAAAGGTCGATTTATACATGCTTGATCGACAATTTTATGCACTTTGGCAACTACACATCAAATAGATAAGACACTTACTTTTATATTTATTTAATTATTTAAGATTTATTTATAACAATAACTTAATATCTATTTTCTTTTAGAGCCGAGGTCGTACATGCTAAATTAAAAAAACATTTGACCACAAGTCAATGCAACTTCGAAAGAGCATGGGAGAGTGCATTCACTGCTTGAACTATCTTTTACCGGACTAAAAGCTTCATTTGAAACAAGTCTATTAAAAGTAGCTCATGTTTATCATAAAAAGAATTTAAAATTTTACGTGGTGTAGTTTCACTTGCGGCATTGAAGCTAATTCATTCCGAGCTTCTACATATGTGTTGTTCGTAAGACACACGGACTTCCATGCTTTCATGCGTTAGCAAAACTCGGTCAAAATGTAGAAATACCTATGGATTTGATTCATGTTCATTGGACTAGATTGCATATTATAAAAATGGGAGAGAAAAGAGATTTTAATATGAAGAAAAAGCTTGAAGAAATGCTGAATGAAGTTTGAAATTGGAATTACCGCATAAAATGCAAATCTATAAGAAAATAAAAGAGATTGTTTATCCCCAAACGTCAACTCTTGCATCTCCAATTAGCAAAGTCAAAACCCGTGGAAGATCTCATAATAAAATTGATACTTCAAGAAAAAGGTTGCCTTCCGCATTTAAGCTAGGTGAATGTGCTTCAACCCAATGTAGCGTAGCTAAAAAACAAAAGGTTGATCCTTGTATTTTGGTGAAAAAAGAAAAATTGATTGTTCGTAGACATAAAAATATAAATTTAGGTGTGTATGAAAATTGCATACCAAAAGAGTGGAAGCCATATATTGAAATAATTGTAGGCGTGGGTATGGATGATAATTGTGGATTTAGATGTGTTGCTTCTTTTTTAGGATTAGGAGAAGATCGATGGTGGCAAGTCCGTAAGGAATTAATGGAAGAACTTGAAGAACATCAAGAGATATATGAATAAGTGTTTATTGAAAAAGGTAGAACCACCTATTTGCTAAATGTGCTTAATCACGAATTTGACGGTGCCGAACCAAGTAAATGGATGATTATGCCCGAGATTGGGTACATAATAGCTACGAAATATAATATTGTCGTTTTTAGTATTAGTGAGAGTTTGAGTTTGACTATACCACCTTTAAGAGGAAAAATTCCATCTCAATTGCAATGTCAGGAATTAGGTATTCTTCATGTAAACAATGACCATTTTGTCCATGTATTATGCATTATTCATTTTATTTTTAATGAATAGATGAAGGATTTGCACTTACAATGAAATGTTTTTATTTGTATAGGTCGTCTTACAAGCGAACCATCTTATACCACCAGTATATATCAAGTGGTTTGCTAATCATCATGTTGAAGCTGAACAATGAGAGCATATATTACGAGATAGAAGAGAAGAATGGGAAAAGTTGGAAAATTGTGATAATATGGTCGGATGGGATTAGCTGAATATTATGTAGTTGTTAAATATTTAAGAAGTACTGTCAAGTTTGAGCTAATGTAGTGACAATGTTATTTGAAGTTAAATTGTAGTCTAAAATTGAAATTGTTGAATATCATTGGTAAATATCATTTTTTGAATCATTCTTTTTTGAAATTGTTGAATCAATCAGTATTTGTTGCTGTTACGATATTTGATCACCATAGAAAATCATTGGTAAATGGTATGCAGTGATTTACAATAGTTGGTCTTTGCTTCAGGAATACAGGAGAACGTAATACTCTATATGTGGTCTCCTAATACATATAGTTTGATAAAAACATTGAATATATACAAATCACGTTAAGGCTAGACGAGGCTTATAGCAAGTTCAAGCTAGAAGCAAACGTTATTTACATGTGATCATCGTTGTATACAGGGTCATGAAATTCAACTTAAACCGAGAGTTTTACACAGTAGAAAACAAGGGGAGACGAGGTCGACATGACAATAACGTTAGAATGAAATGTTAAAGTTGTATATTCCACGTTGCAAAGTAACGCGGCTCACACTACTGTCGAAGTTTAAGTATAACGTGGTTCTTACTAATCCCACGCTTTGCTCAAACGATTTTATCACGTTGCCCTCGTTGTTTACAGGGTCCAGATGTTTGAATTAAACCGAGAGTATTACACAGTAGCAAATAGGGGGAGGACGGGGTGGACATGGTAATCACGTTAGTTGGGGACGTTATTTCCATATTTCCCTCGTTCAGTCATAACATTGGCGTTTATAATGACCACGTTTCATTCGCACGAGGTGGACATGGCAATATCGCTTATGCCAAACGTGATTTGCACGATATCCTCGTTGTTTACAGGGTTGACAACAAACAGAAGCAAGAATTGAACCAGATAGTAAACTCTGTCATGACTTGAAGCACATATAATTTACCCAACCGAAGGATGTATAATTTCTCCAACTGAAGCAACAATAAAGTTACCAAACATCTATTTGAACACAAGAATAGAATCACAAACATAAGCACTAACAAAATAACCATTCTTTTTAACAACATAACCATCCTTACACTACACAATAACCATCCTTTTAACAACATAACCATCCTATTTAACAACAAAAGAGTAGAAGTACTCCCACAACAAGAAATACAATAACTAAAAACCACCAGCTAACACTAATCATCCTTTTTAACAAAACGAGCACAAATCTTTTTAGCTTTAGTGAGGGCTTTGCGGATTCTACCAAGATGAGCCAAACGTGAAGTCTCCGGTTGCGATAAAGCCAAGGTTATGCCTTCGCTAATCACATCATTAAGCTCTTCATAGCTCTACAATGTAAATTGATAACATGTTATTATTGCAAAAAGCAAATATAAATGAAAAATATATTGACTTTTACCGTGTATAAATGATCATAAGAAGGTCGATTGCTACGTTGAATAATCTGTTCATTAACCGGATGGACTTTTAACACGGTACGTAGGTAATACCAGTCAAAATAATCACTTGTCACCGTTTCAGTTGATTCACGCAGAGGAATGGAACGATATTGCGCACTAACAACATGATTTGGCCACTCATTCCAAATACTTTCCACAAACTCGTAAAGTACTTTATACGTTGAAGCCGTAGCACTGCGATGAGTGTTTCTACTTGTTGCTTGAATAATAGGTCGTGGAATGTTTTGAACCCTACCGAATTGCCGCAAAACACGGGTGGAGTGATATGGTTCTACCACATTTAAGCATAATAAACAACTCGAATACCAAGCAATTTGCGAAAAAGGATGGAATTGTCTTGCTTGCATGTAAGGATCAAAGACTACCTAAAAAAATTTAAAATAATAATAATGAAGTTATTATAACTTGGATAAAAAAAGACACTATTCAAATGATTCAAGCCTAATAACATACCTCATGTTCTTGAATATTCTCAAGATACACTCTTAGTTCCTTATAAGATGCACGATAATCATTTTTTGGATCCCAACGGGCCGCTCTTAGTGAACTTTCATTGTAGATTTTGGTTGATGGATGCAAATGTAGAAAATGTTCATATATCCATGATTCCAACAATCCGAGAAAACCAGCAACTTGTTTCACTTCTATTCTACTCGCAAGACCTAACTGCCTATATAGCCAACATAGACTTGCCGAACCCTAAGAATAATTACGAACTTCATCCAAATTACCAATTTGGTTTAAATAATGTACGGATACATGAGATTTACTTTTATCCACGAATAATGTATTTCCCACGAAATACAATAGATATGCACGAGCAGCTTGTTTGATTTTTTCTTCTTCCCAATCATCGCAAACTCCATCAAATATTTCATACAATTTAGTATAAGGCAATTTATATCCAACACTGTCCTTCATGATATTTTTTGCTTCAGTATCACTTATCCTCAAATTATTGACAACCAAATTAGTTATATCATTTCGGGAATAATTATATGTTTGTATTGGTAATCCTTCAACTCGAATATGCAGTAGAGAGGCAACATCGTCTAATGTTATAGTCATTTCACCGAATGGTAGGTGAAATGTATTTGATTCAGGATGTCAACGCTCAACAAAACAAGATATAAGTACTTTATTAACCGAGCTATAACAGGTCTCCACTAGAGAAAATAATCCCGAAGATTCCAAATATCCTTTAAAAATTGTTGCATCACTTGGAATTTTTCAATTAAAAATCTTGTACCATGGTTTACACATAACAGAGTGTCTCGTTCCTAAAAAATAACTTAACATTATATTATACTATTTTGATAAATAATTTATTTAATAGAATTTTGTAAGATATACCTTGCCATCTCATATCAATGAAGCAACATGGTATCGTAGCTATTAATCACATTGGTAATTTTCGGTCCACCGAAAGTAGTTTGTGTATTTTTGTGTGCCACTAGAAGCACCGATATCTTCATGCGTAAGATGCTCTTCAACATGCTGTGGAGGTTGCTCTTGAACATGCTGTAGAGGTAGCTCTTCAATATGATGTTGAGGTTGCTTTTCAATATGTTGCTCTAAATTTTGCTCTTGAATAACCACTACAGCAAAAAAGACATTTCGTAGCATTTTAAAAATGCTGACATACACATCCGCAGCGTTTCGAAGAACGCTGCCTAATAGCATGCTGCAATAGAGTCGAGATATACCACAGCATTTTTAGAAACGCTGCTAAAAAAATGTCTACTTAAGCTTTTTCAAAACGCTGCAGTTAATTAATTTTGCAACGTTTAAAAAACGTTGCCAACTCATTTCGCAGCGTTTTAAAGAACGCAGTTTAACTAGAAGCTTCAACAAAACCAGGTTATATCGCAACAGTTTTGAAACGCTGCAAAAGGCATTATTGCAGCCTTTTAGAAAATGCAGTGGTTTTCTACTGCATCAGGTATATGCCATTACATTTAAAAAACACAATTTAAAAATCTATTCAACAACAAAATGCTCAATTTAAAAAACACTAATAAATATAATATGATAATATAAGCAACTATAAGATTAAACATAATCAAAGCTACACCAAAATCGTACACCAAAAAATTTAAGTCATATACAACATTTCATAAATAATGTTTTAAACACAAATGATAGCAACATAGTCTTACAAAAAGAGCTTGCTAAAAGAGCAATATATAAATCATGAAAAGTCCAAGCTCGTCTCCTTCGAAGTCCAATATCCCTATAAGAAAAAAAATGCAATTAGAGAGTGGTAGAAGAGAACAAACATGAATTTATTTAGCATCACATATGAAAAAAAAATGTATGTTTGGTTATGTAGAAGCAATTATTGTTATGAATGTCAATTTTCACAGCTAGTATTGTTATTGTTATGAAGGTCCATTTTCACAACTATTACTGTTTTGGTTACCAGCGGTAGTATTACTATTAACTAACTTAAAACCATAATATTAACTAACTTGAAATTAACATATTTAGGGCACACAACAGTGTTTTCCATATTACTGTTGTGTTCACTCAACTAGTTTGTTGGACTGGTCGATAAAATGTGATGTATGCATGTGATGAAGTGACAAATGTTTTGACAATAAAAATGCATTCTCTTTGTTGCTTTATTGTGTCAATTGAATTGGTGGTTGGCTTTGTGGTTCTGGGTGTAGGAATGTACTTATTCAGTTAAAAGTGGGGAAGTGAATAGAATAGCTGTTGGGAATAGTGTAACCAAATCAACAATGGAGACTCGCATGTACATAAGTGAACAAAGTGCAAACCATTTTCTCGTGAATAAGTGGTTTTTTGACATGATATCAAGTTAAGCTCACTATACATATCACCTTAACTATAAACGCTCAACTTCATTTCACATAAAATAATACCACTATTTGTCAGGGTCACGAAGACATGTTTAAAAATAGATATGTTAACTTGTGTGTTAATATGAAAAGTTTTCTCAATAAATTGCTAATGGTTTTCTAATATTCCACGGAAAAGTTAAACATCATTTTACCTGGATACAACTGGATACTACAGTAGCAAAAAACAAAACAAAACAAAACAAGGTATCCTAAAGAATATGAGTACCTGTAGTACGATCACTGGCATAAAGAGAAAGAACGGCCTGAATAGCAACATACATAGCTGAAGCATTGAAAGTCTCGAACATAATTTGAGTCATCTTCTCACGGTTAGCCTTGAGATTGAGGGGTGCCTCGGTAAGAAGAACAGGATGCTCTTCTGGTACAACACGAAGCTCATTGTAAAACGTATGATGCCAAATTTTCTCCATATCATCCTAGTTGTTCACAATTCCATGCACAATTAGGTATTTCAAAGTCAAAATACCACATTTGGATTGAGCTTCGTCTCCTACATACGCATCTTTTTGTCCCATACCAACCATAACACCAGTGTGATGAGGACGGCCCACGATGCTAGGGAAGACGATCCGTGGAGCATCATCTCCAGCAAATCTAGCCTGGAAATTTATATGAACTCATTTAACAATATTACCTTAGTATTTGTATTTTTGTATCAAAGATATGTTTATAACCATTCAACACGTACGTACTGCATGAAATGTTTCACAACAATCTGTAAGTACTACGCATTAAGTA
The DNA here is from genome assembly GCA_030737815.1 of Allium fistulosum. Taxonomy (NCBI): domain Eukaryota; kingdom Viridiplantae; phylum Streptophyta; class Magnoliopsida; order Asparagales; family Amaryllidaceae; genus Allium; species Allium fistulosum. Next base: position 1,200,165,191 of record CM060905.1, read on the forward strand.
GTTTTTTGATGTTTATCGGCTTACACTATAAAAATCACTCGGTAAGTATAATTTTTTTATGATGAACAAACAAACTTAGAACTAATAACCAATTATTATTAATGAAAATGCCAACTAGGAATGGCTTCAAAATTTTCACCAATTTTGCATATTGATTCCATTATTTAGGAATGTGATTGCATATTACTTAAGTGTTCAGCAATTAAACTTTTATTTAAAACAAACAAAACCTTTGTTGTTTTGTATAGAGTTAGGTTGAATGTTTTAATCAGAATCAGAACAAACATAGTAGTTTTGATCTTACAAACCATAAAGACATGTTATAAATTTAGTTAGGAAGAAAATTTAAATGTTGTAACTAGCTAGATATACTTTTCAAAAGAAAAGCAATGCTGAAGCTTATCATTCATTTCATAAAAACAAGGTAGATGAATTATTGGTTATATTTACCTTCACCATACCAGTCCCATTATCACACACAAGAGGCTGAATATCTTCACCATCTGCCATTTTCTACCTATGCAAGAGAATAACTCAAGGTTAAAGATTTCGAGAGAAGAAAATGTTGTGAAACTCATGACAAAACCATGAAATCGAATGCCAAACAATTCAGTTTTCATCTTAGATGAGAGTATATTATTACAAAAGATATATCAACCCCACTTCCCTATTGTTTTTGTTTTCCTTTAATTACTAAAAATGGTAGAAGGCTATTTATTTAACTCCTTTATCATTAAAAAATGGTTATATAGAATTTCTCATAGGATAATAACCAACTGTATAGCTTTCAAATGGCATCAAAAATTAACAGACATACTTTGATATCCATTTAGTTATTTTATTTTCTTTTGACAACAAACAATATTCTTATTTTTCTAACAGCTGACATGCACAATATTCACATGATCATACTTAATATGAATCTTGACATATAAACTAGCGTCCAATAATGAAAATGCCATCACAACAATAAGGAAAATACCAACTGACGCAGCGGATAATTCAAAACGATCTTCAATCGACGTAAATAGCAATCTGTGGATTGATGGATACTGAAATGCCCGAATTCGTTGATCCGAAGATGCCGAACTCTAGCTATCTCTGACTCGTTGATCCGAAGATACCGGGAAAGAGATCTACGATTCTTCGACGTTGATCTTGCGCACAAGATACCGTGAATCGGCTTCAACAAACGATGATCCGAGCGCACTCGAATGACGTAAGTGGAGATAGGAGATACACTCGACTACCAATTGAAATTGAAAGCAACAAGCTAACAAAAGAGAATTTTATTCAATATTCAACAACCTTCAAAAGTTACAACTCACCCATTATTTATAGTCGTTACAACTCAACATACCAAAAAACAAAAGAAAAATAACAAAGTACTTAGGTCGGTTACGACCTATCTAAGGTCGGCAATGACTTAGCTCGGCTCCGACTTATCAATACTAGTCTGCGACCTAAATTATTCGTTCGCGACTTGATGAAGAAGGCATCAGTTTAACTCGGCAACGACTCATGGGAGCTTATCTCGGCATCGACCTATGAGTATCTCGGTCGCGACTCAGGATTTAGAGATTCAGCTTATCTCGGCAACGACTTAATGAAATGGCCGCGACTTATGGAGCTTCAACGAGTTAGGGCAAACTCGGCAATGGTTATGGGGGAGGTATTGGAGTAAGTCGCGAGTGGTTTTGCAGAAGAACTAGGTCGCGGAGTGGTATTGAGGCGGGGTTTTAAGTCGTAGGTCGGTTGAAGAGCGATGGAGTTAGGTCGGAAGAGATTTAGGTCGTTCACGATTCGACGAGGCGGGGTTAGGTCGGTCGCGACTTTGGAAAGAGGCGTTAGGTCGGTAATGTCGATAGGTCGTAGGTCGGCAATTGGATGGGGTAGGTCGGCAGAGTTAGGTCGTCTACGACCTTGGGTAGGTCGGCCGCGACTCAAGAGGGTAAGTGCTTCATCATCCTCCCATTGTTGGAAAGAATTCGTCCTCGAATTCACACCCTTGTCACCTTCGACAAATTCCTCCCCATAATATGGAACCAAATGTTTAACGTTGAAAACGTCTGCAGTGTGAATATGATCTGGCAACTTTAACTGATAAGCATTGTCATTGATTTTCTTCAAGATTTCTACTGGTCCAATCTTTCGTGCTTTCAACTTGTTGTAAGTCCCAACTGGAAAACGATCTTTCGTCAATACCGCGTAAACTAAATCACCCTCTTTGAAGACTACACTCCTTCGTTTCTTATCCGCCATTTGTTTATACTTCTCATTTGCCTTTTCCAATCGTTCCTGAACGATTCTATGACATTCTTTCAACCCGTCAACAAAATCAACAGCCCGTTTAACTGTTCCCTTCAAATGTGGCACTATTGCTAAATCCAACGGTCCACTGGGTAAATTGGAATATACAATCTGAAATGGACTGTAACCAGTGCTTCGGTTAACAGCATGATTATGAGCAAACTCTGCCTGACACAACTTTAAGTCCCAACTCTTCAAATTATCCTGCACAAGACATCGCAACAAATTACCCAATGATCTATTCACAACTTCTGTTTGTCCATCCGTCTGAGGATGATATGCACTACTAAATTTCAACTTCGTTCCCACCATCTTCCATAGACTCAACCAAAAGTGACTCAGGAATCGAGTATCTCGGTCAGAAACAATAGATTCGGGTAAACCATGTAAACGATATATTTCTTTAAAGAATAACTGTGCCACTCGAACTGCATCCGCTGTCTTCTTACAGGCTATAAAATGTGCCATCTTCAAAAACCTGTCCACCACAACAAATATAGAATCATTTCCCCTCTGAGTTCTCGGCAATCCCAACACGAAATCCATGCTGATATCAACCCATGGTTTGGTAGGCACGGGTAACGGCATATATAACCCCGCATTTGTCGCTGTTCCTTTCGAAACCTGACAAATATGACACCTCTCCACAAATCTTTCTACCTCTTTCCTCATTGACGGCCAATAATAAGATTGAGAAATTAACTGCAACGTACGATCTCTACCCACATGGCCTTCTTCATGTAGTTCTTTAACAATCTTCATTCTCAAGCTACAGTCTGGGATGCACAAACGATTTCCCTTAAACAGAAAACCATCCACCATCAAAAACTCATCCGTCTTTCCCTCCTTAACTTTATCAACAAACTTTATGAAGTAAGGATCTTCAACAAATAATTCCGGCAACATTTCAAAACCTGTCACTTCAACTTTCATTGTTGTCAACAAATGACTCCTCCTGCTCAAAGCATCAGCCACACGATTGGTTACCCCTGACTTGTGCTTAACGACAAAAGTAAACTGCTGTAAATAAGCAATCCACGATGCATGTCTTGCTGAAATCTTGTCTTGCCCTTGCAAATGCTTCAATGCTTCATGATCAGTATAAAGAACGAACTCCTTCTGAAATAGATAGTGTCTCCAGTGTTTAATAGATTGTACAACAGCATAAAACTCCACATCATATGTACTGTATCGCATCTTCGCTCCGGACAACTTCTCACTGAAATATGCAATAGGACGCCCCTTCTGACTCAACACCCCTCCAATCCCAACCTTGGATGCATCAGTATGTAGTTCAAACACCAACTGAAAATCTGGTAACACTAGAATTGGTGCAGACGTCAGCAATTCCTTGATCTTCCCAAAAGCACTCCCTGCTTCCTCTGTCCATGCAAACTGTTTACCTTTCATGCAATCTGTAACAGGCGCCATCACACTACTAAAGTGTGGTATAAACCTTCGATAGAATGAAGCCAACCCATGAAAACTACGAACTTCCGTTATCGTCTTGAGCTGCGGCCAATTTCTGATCGCCTCAACTTTACTTTGGTCAACCTGTATTCCTTTCTCTGAAACAACATACCCCAAAAATAAAACACTATGCGTCATGAACACGCATTTCTTCGTTGCAGCATAGAATTGTTCTTGTCGCAATACCATCAGCACTTCTCTAAGATGATTCAAATGTTCCTCTGGGCTCCCACTGTAGATAAGAATATCATCGAAATATACTACCACAAATTTCCCAATGAACGGTCGGAAAATCTGATTCATCACCCTCATGAAAGTACTTGGTGCATTGGATAAACCAAATGGCATGACCAACCATTCGTATAGACCCTCCCTAGTTTTAAAAGCAGTCTTCCACTCATCTCCTGGTCTGATACGAATTTGATGATATCCACTCTTCAAATCAATCTTCGAAAAGATAGTAGCTCCACTTATTTGATCCAACAAGTCATCCAACCTCGGCATTGGAAATCTATATCTCACAGTAATCTTATTCAATGCTCGACTGTCAGTGCACATCCTCCACGTCCCATCCTTCTTGGGTACCAATAAAGCTGGTACAGCACAAGGACTCAGACTCTCCTGCACACGCCCCTGCTCAAGCAATTCCTCTACCTGCCTCCGCAACTCTTCATGTTCCTTCGGGCTCATTCGATAATGTGGTCTGTGTGGCAACACAGCACCTGGAACAAGATCTATCTGATGTTGTATATCCCTCAACGGCGGCAACTCCATTGGTAACTCCTTTGGAAATACATCGTCAAATTCTTTCAAAACTGGTTTAACTTCTTCTGGAATTTCAACCTTTTCACTGCTTTCTCGTCCAATCAACAAGAATACTTCTGGTTCTTCCTCAACCTCCTTAACAAACTCCTTCAAAGATAACAACGTCTTCAGTTCTTCAATCTCCTCCACTTTGTTTTCTTCCTGTTGGCGTTTCTTCGGAACCAGAGTAATCTTTGTACCTTCGAACATGAAACTGTAACTGTTGGTCCGTCCGTCATGTTGTACTGCTCTATCAAACTGCCACGGTCTCTCCAGCAACAAATGACAAACGTCCATATCTACGACATCACACCAGATTTCATCTTTGTATTTCTTCCCAATTGAAAACTTCACACAAGCTCTACGTCCAACTTTCACTTCACCACCCTTCCTCAACCAAGCTAACTTGTACGGTTTAGGATGTTTCTCGGTTTTCAACTCCAACTTCTTCACCGCTTCTGTAGAGATAATATTATCACAACTCCCAGCATCAATAACAAATTTACAAACTCTTCCTAGAATAGTGCATGTAGATTGAAAGATATTGTTCCTCAACCAACTACTTTCCTCCTCTTGCTTTGGTGTTAAACAACTTCTCCTCATCATCAGTGCATACCCGTCATCTCCCGACAGTAAGTCTTCCTCCTCAACTGGCAAAGAATTAGAGCATTCAGCTTCTTCATCCTCATCCTCAACCTCAGCAATCATTGCTCTCTTCTTTGGCTTTGGACACTCATTGCTTTTATGACCCAACTCCTGACAGTTGTAACATTTGAAACCGTTGTTAACCTTTGCCTTCTCAACCTCCTTCACCACTGGTTTACTGATAGGTTTAGACACATTAGAACTTCCACCAACACCCTTCACTTGATAATTGGAATTCGTAAACACACCACCTCCTCGTCGTCCCTGCTTCTCCCAAGCCAACGCTTTCTGATGTGCTTCCGCCACAGATCTTGGATCGAACATATTAACCATATCCTGAATCTGCATTCTCAATCCCCCAATGAATCTAGATGTCAGCTGCTCTTCTGTTTCCATAATATCATTCCTCACGATAAGCTGATAAAACTCATCTGCGTAATCATTAACAGTCTTTGTGCCCTGCCTCAAGTTCTGCAAACGTTGATACATCAAAGATTGATAATTGTAAGGTAGGAACGTTGCTTTCATCAATTTCTTCATCTTCTCCCAAGATTCAACTTTTGACTTTCCCATTCGTTCACGTGTAAGTTTGGTTTGCTGCCACCATGTCAAAGCTCTACCCCTCAACCTTGTAGCAACCAACTTCACTCTACGACGTTCTGGAACTTCTTTGAAATCAAAAATTTCTTCAACATTAGTCATCCAATCCAAAAACTCTTCGGCTTGCATACCACCTTTGAATTCAGGAATTTCAGTTTTCATTCCCGATTCCCACTTGTGATCGTACTCCGATTGATTCCTTCCTCGTCCACGTCCTCGTCCATGAACACTACCACCATCATACTCTTCTTCACCATCCGATGTATATCGATGTCGATCCTGACCACCAACATCTCTACCACCACCATTTCTTCAACCAACATTCCTACGATCCACATTCCTCCGATCTCGATCAGTCACATTTCTATCATGACCTCGATCATCAACATTTCTATCACAATCTCGATCCACGCTTCTATGATCACTATCAACACTTCTCTCCCGATTAGAATGTGGTGAAATCCTACTTCTTCCATGGCTCGATTCAGGTGAAACCCTTCTCTGATTTTGACTCATTTCAAGCATCATTCTCTCTAATCGACCAATCCCTTCAGTAAGCTTCTCATTGAAATTCTCGTTGATTCGTTGCTCCATTTCATCGGCCTCTTCTCTTCCGTACAAAGCATTAATATTGCGATGACGTTGAACTCGTCTTGGCGGCATGATTGAATACTTCACAAACACTTCAACAAATTCACACTTCACGATTCAAACACCTTTCGAACTTTGATCCAAAATGAAATGGATCGGAAACTCCAACTTTGTTGCAAAAATATGATGAACACGATGAACACAACTTCAACACTTCAAATTCTCGGCTCCAAGACTCGATTTAGCTATGATTGGCTAAAACTAGCTCTGATACCAAACTGACGCAGCGGATAATTCAAAACGATCTTCAATCGACGTAAATAGCAATCTGTGGATTGATAGATACTGAAATGCCCGAATTCGTTGATCCGAAGATGCCGAACTCTAGCTATCTCTGACTCGTTGATCCGAAGATACCGGGAAAGAGATCTACGATTCTTCGACGTTGATCTTGCGCACAAGATACCGTGAATCGGCTTCAACAAACGATGATCCGAGCGCACTCGAATGACGTAAGTGGAGATAGGAGATACACTCGACTACCAATTGAAATTGAAAGCAACAAGCTAACAAAAGAGAATTTTATTCAATATTCAACAACCTTCAAAAGTTACAACTCACCCATTATTTATAGTCGTTACAACTCAACATACCAAAAAACAAAAGAAAAATAACAAAGTACTTAGGTCGGTTACGACCTATCTAAGGTCGGCAATGACTTAGCTCGGCTCCGACTTATCAATACTAGTCTGCGACCTAAATTATTCGTTCGCGACTTGATGAAGAAGGCATCAGTTTAACTCGGCAACGACTCATGGGAGCTTATCTCGGCATCGACCTATGAGTATCTCGGTCGCGACTCAGGATTTAGGGATTCAGCTTATCTCGGCAACGACTTAATGAAATGGCCGCGACTTATGGAGCTTCAACGAGTTAGGGCAAACTCGGCAATGGTTATGGGGGAGGTATTGGAGTAAGTCGCGAGTGGTTTTGCAGAAGAACTAGGTCGCGGAGTGGTATTGAGGCGGGGTTTTAAGTCGTAGGTCGGTTGAAGAGCGATGGAGTTAGGTCGGAAGAGATTTAGGTCGTTCACGATTCGACGAGGCGGGGTTAGGTCGGTCGCGACTTTGGGAAGAGGCGTTAGGTCGGTAATGTCGATAGGTCGTAGGTCGGCAATTGGATGGGGTAGGTCGGCAGAGTTAGGTCGTCTACGACCTTGGGTAGGTCGGCCGCGACTCAAGAGGGTAAGTGCTTCATCACCAACATAATTCAGAAATTCATTAATTTTATGAATGACATTAAAGTTTCTTCAAACAATTAGTAGAAACTTACAGATCAAACGGAAGGTTGCTAATCTCGATTACTAATGGGTAACCAAGCATGCGTAGGTATAACAATATTTTATTAGTGACTTACACATTGGTATACCTTTTCATAATTAAACCATTACTGTTATGTTTAGCTGGCATATCTCAAGGTGCCTGCCAAAAATGTCAAACAAGCATTTTGAAAAACTCATACGATATAACAGATTCAGCACTCTATAATTATTCCAGAATCTATTTATTTATTTATATCTAGTCTTCTATGTTTTGGAGATCTCCATCGATATGATAGATACCATTTTTTTGATTTATCATATGACTATTTTATATAACAATTCTGACTAGATCGATTTTAACGTGTTTATAAGTTTAACTTTACATTTTAATTTTCTCATAAGTGCACCTTGTTTTTGAGTATTACCGGACTTGGGAATATTTATGAATGGCTGAGTAAATTGCATTATCTTCTATTTCTTTGTTTCAGTCTTCAACAGATTTAACTTCAAGGAACTTCAAGAGTCCAGACATGCAGGAGACTCTACTCCTAATACTACTCCTTCGGACCTTGGAGCTAAACAGGGTGATCACCAACCTTAATGGCGTGATGTGCCTGTTCACAATCCAGTTGTGAAAGATACAGCAGATCATGCAGTGAATACCATTCAACAGAGGTCAAATTCCCTTGCTGCTTATGAACCGCTTAAGGTTCTTCATGCAAAGGTTGAGATGATAGATGATCATGTTAAGTTAACTCTTATTACTTTCAAGTGCGTGTAGTCTTAAATTTTTATGCTGCTAACTTCCAACCTACTTTTGATACTTCATTTCTATCATATGTGCATTGCATTATCTAGTTTCATTTATAAATAGTTTAGTCCAAAGTTTTTTGCCTGTATGATTTTTCCTCTTTCCAACTGATATGACTACATCTTTGTCATGTGATTTCAAATTTTGACCATTATGGCTACCGTTGATGACTTGGATTATGAAGAAAGACTAATATTAATTAGTTAGAATTATCCACATATGTTTGTGATTTATTGGAGGGTACGTAACATGTAACACTGTTCTTTGTTCATTATTACGACGGTGTGAATTTTGAAATCACATTTAATTTTAGCATTCTTCATTAACAGGATGTTATGCATTTCAAAGTTGTACATTTAATTCTAGCACATAATTTAGTAACAGATGGCTGAAGAAACCATCGTATTAAGTATGCATTGTAAGTTAATAAGGTTATTTATTTTTCATACAATATGTACCATTTCTTGCACTTATTTGTTAATTGTTCTATACATTATAGTTTATAATATTTTTATTTTTATTTTGTTAAATGTAAATAATCTTTTGTTTAAAATGTTATTGTAATGCGTTTAATCTTAGTCCGTGATAAAATATAATGCACGGTTTTATAAATAATTCACCAACGGTCGGTTTTTCACCGGTTGTACGGTTACACTAGCATTACCAGTTGAAACAAACATCAAAACACATAATGTGTCTAATAACTTGTCAAGGAAAGGGGACTTACCTGACATAAAGATCTCTCAGGTCAGGCGTAGCATCAACGGAAAAAATATCCTTGAGAAATCATCAGTGCATCCCCATCAATAATGTGTCTAATAACTTGTTAGCCTGCGGTAGAAATTTTAGAAGTATTGTGTCAAACTGAGGCTGGGCAAAGCTATAAATATTTTGATTAGGTGGTAAAAAAAGACGCTGAGTAAAAAATGAAAGCAAATCACAAAGAGAAAAATAATAATTTTTGAAACCTGAATACAGACGAAAGATTGATACATTGCTTCCGTAGGTTAAAAGCATTTTCAAAACCTCCAAAAGAAAGTGCAAAGTCTAACAACTTTTATATATTTGATAATAGGAAAATATTATTCCATGCGTTGTTTTTATTGAATTATTAAATTTTATAATGTATAATGTTACTCTAATTAACAAAGAATATACATTGCAAGATGATTAATGCATATCCATTTTCAAAACAGCAACAATTTCAATCAAGTTTCACCGCAGTGAAATAACTGATGATAGTCAATAACCTGAATTCATAAGGCTTCAGAAGATAAAATTATCATTCATAATGAGTAAAAAAGTTTGCATGATAAGAGAACACACTCAAATGATTATAAAGTAGCCAAATTTCCTAACCAAAAAATGAAACTGTCAGGCTTTTTATATCAATGCCATAGATATATTATTTTTAATCAATATGATTTATCAAAACACGAAAACACGCAAAATATGCAGAACATAGATATTGGCCATTCTCATATTTATTATACACACATATATACATACAATGATATTGATTTATGTTCTCTCTATGACAACATTGTTACTATAACGTAAAAAAACTATACACCGCACTTAGGAAGCATCATCTTCGCCACATTCAATGGTGGTGGTAGATTATTTTTTAAAGGCTTAACAAATTTATGTGTATAACATAAATCACATTTTGTGTAGTGACATACGAGTTCACATCTAGGAGTCATACGACCGTGATTCTCAGAATTTATTCAAAATTAATTTAACAAAATAATTTATAATTGTTTGAACTAAAATGGAGAAAGTTAAACATAAGGGTTCTATGTAATCTGTTGGATTGATCATGGATTCGAAGTTTTAACAGACCACTCACCTACTTGAAAAGTCAGTGGATCAAATATTGAAACAAAGGAATGATTTGCTTATTAAAAACGAAATTTTAATAGACATATTAACCAACATATTAGCATTTTTGTTTGATATAGTACCACGACTCCGATATTCTAACTAGTATATCTAATAAAATAGATATCATTAGGCAATATAATTTTGTAAGTGTTAGAGTTTACAACCTAATTGTTCCTTCGACTAATTCTCCATTAGCTTTACACTTGAAATACATGTTTGATTAAAAACCTATTCCATCCACATGTCCTTTTTTTAAGACTCCATTGTATAAGCAGAGGAAACATGCATTGTGTCGATACATGCTTCAGGTAAATCACATACCTGATTACATTTTATTTTAAATTTGTTCTATATCATATGGATGATGGCAATAATATATAAATTAGACATACAAATAAGTTGGAAAGGTCTTCACGGACTAATTGGAATGATAATCATTTCAATGAGATACCTAAATCATGAACTGGTGTACAACTATAGAAAATAAAAGTTCAATACTGAGATGGTGAACATCCACAGCAAAATTTAGGCAATACTGATAACCAAATGGACAAAATTACATTGATTGGCTTCATTTTTTTCAATGCTCCAAAAAGATATGTTATTACTAATAAAAATAAATACTCACCATTGAAAATGAAGATCCATCGTAATGGGTAGGCTGCTATGATGAATCTCTCATATTCATTGTGTCTGAAATGTTGCACTGGGATCTGCAAAAGATGCATTTTGATCATATAAGAACAATCAAACAAGCATGCTTTTGTTTCAGTTAACCAACACAACACAATATTTACAGCAGGCTGATTTCTAGAATAGAAAAACATAAGCATTCACAACAGAAATTTCATTCAAGCTAATATAAAGTTGTATTTTATATACCTAATTTAGTCTGCTTCCAATGTCTAATTTATCATGTCCCTACTAGGAACCCGAAGCACGATTGATCACGTAGCTGAGATAGGGAGATGTGATCAGATCACATGTTCTTCATTGGGAAACATGAATTAAAAAACTATAGGTTTTAGTGGCTTTAGTTTAATACATGCTTACAACTATTGGTTTTATTTTATAAAAGGAACAACAATTGAAACACTAAGTGTATACCTGCTTAGAAAGAGAGGCTTATGTACCCAAGCTTATGTACCCAAGCTTAGAAACAATTATAGGTTTTATTTATAATTGTTTGAACTAAAATGGAGAAAGTTAAACATAAGGGTTCTATGTAATCTGTTGGATTGATCATGGATTCGAAGTTTTAACAGACCACTCACCTACTTGAAAAGTCAGTGGATCAAATATTGAAACAAAGGAATGATTTGCTTATTAAAAACGAAATTTTAATAGACATATTAACCAACATATTAGCATTTTTGTTTGATATAGTACCACGACTCCGATATTCTAACTAGTATATCTAATAAAATAGATATCATTAGGCAATATAATTTTGTAAGTGTTAGAGTTTACAACCTAATTGTTCCTTCGACTAATTCTCCATTAGCTTTACACTTGAAATACATGTTTGATTAAAAACCTATTCCATCCACATGTCCTTTTTTTAAGACTCCATTGTAAAAGCAGAGGAAACATGCATTGTGTCGATACATGCTTCAGGTAAATCACATACCTGATTACATTTTATTTTAAATTTGTTCTGTAACGACCCATATTTTCACGGATCGAAAAGTTCATCAAATCTGGAGTTTTAGCGTTTTGGGCCATTTCAGATTTTAGGCAAATTTTGCCTAAGTCCTAAGTCGTTCACGACTTAGCATAAGTCGTGAGTCGTATACGACTTAGGAGATAGGAGTTCTGGACGAGTTGGTGATGAGTCTGGGCGAGTTAAGGACTCAAGGGGTGAGTCGGCGACGACCTAAGGAGATAAGTCGTAGCTGGGCTAGGTTAGTAGGTTGAAGTTAACTCGGCAAGTGATAAGTCGTAGGTTGTAAGTCGTTGCCGAGTTAAGGGATAAACAACCTAAGGAAGTGACCGACTTATGTTATTGTAGACGACTTAAGGTTTTGAGTTAAGTGTTAAGTCGGCTGACGAGTTAAGGTAGTGGTCGACTTAAGACCTGGACGACTTAGGAGTTGAGTCTTATCCTGATAGATCGGCAAAGCTGCTATGTTAAGTCGTAGGTAGGCTGCTGTGTTAAGTCGTGACCGAGTTAGAGGTTAGACAAGTAAGTTTTTGAGTCGGCAGTTGTTTAGGTCGTATGGGGTTAAGTCGTAACCCAGTTAAGTGTTAAGTCGTAAGTTTGTTAGGTCGCTGGGTTAGGCCAAAGTGTTAGGTCGTAGATGACTTAAAGAGTTAAGTCGTAAGTCGTACTCCTTTCGTAAGTCGTAGGTCGGAGACCCAGTTAAGGGCGTAACCTGGTTGAGTCGTGGCCGAGTTAAGGAGATAGCGTTGTCTTAAGTCGTAGGGACTTGGATTTGTTAAGTCGTATGTCGGCAGAGTGTTGAGTCGAGGATAGGGATAAGTCGGAGACGACTTATGGAGTTAGCCGAGTCACGACTTAGCGAATTTTCTGCCTATAAATAGGAGAGCTTCTCTTCATTTTTGGGATCCGGATTTTGAAGCGACGAAGTGCTGCCATTTTGAGAGCTCGACTTCTACACTTCTTCACTTCTTTTCTCCACTCTAATCTAGTGCTTCCTTCCATACAAGTTGAAGATCAAGATTGAAGATTCAAGAGCTAAAGTTGAAGATCTTCATCTTTTCAAGAGAGATTTCTTCGTTTGAAGCGGATTCGTGATAGATCAAGCTTGATCCTTCGCTGTCCAGATCTGAAGCGTGTTGGTTTGAGGTTGTTTAGGTGATTTGGTGAGTGGTGATTATCTCTCACATGGATCCAAAGGAGTATATCGGATTGTTGGCTAGATTTGGTGTTAAAATAGAGATTTCCATGCATTTTTTTTCATCCAAAGTGTAGATCCATATAGATCCATTGTTCATGATGATGTTACATCCATTTTATCATATGTTAACCTATGCAAGTTCATTCATCGAGTTTGTAGAGATATAATCCATGTTTTCATGTTTATTGGACTTTCAACTCTTTAATTACGAAAATGCCATTATTGTTATAATTGTCTACTTAGATCATTTTTGAATGTTTGATTGCTTGGATTGATGTTTGATTTGATTGATTTTTATGAACTAGATGATTGATGATTAGATTTAGATCGAAGATGATTCAAAAGCTAAGGGAAAGGCTCTTGAATTGGGAAAGCTGCTCGTGGCATATGTAGCGGGATGATGAAGCTCTTATGCATAGATTTGATGATGTGATGTTGAGATGAGGCTTTGCGAGGATGTAATGAAGCGAGGCATCATGTGATGAAGACTTGGTCTAATCCAGACGGGATCATTCTAAGCATGTTGATAACTCGGTGATATGATTCGAGTTGAGGATAATGAATGGATATGAGAATAGTCGTCGAGGAGGATGACTAGGAGGCTTGGATAGCATCGTTATTGAAGGTTCTAGCATGCTCTAAGCAAGAGTACGTTTGGGCAGATTCGATAGTCCCAACGGCCAACTGTTGATGGTCGAGTACTCTGGGCAGATTCGATAGTCCTAGGCACGGGCTGCGACGACGTGCGGGAGTTATGTTTAGAACCGGGGTTTCCATTAGCCCTTGACGGACGGCTGAAAGAATGTGCCGGTCATTCAATTAACGGTGATATCGAAGCAATGATAACAGTGATAGCCAGAGTCATGGATGTTTGGTTGTATCGTCATTCGGACTCAAGAGCGGTATTTTCTGGGTGCTTATCTGATTTAGGCCTTGGTACTTGGAAGATATCGCCCTTGATTCGAGTGATAGTAGCTTTACTTTAAATTGTATGCTCTGCTATGTTTACTTCTGCTTAGTGTGTGTCTGGGGGCTATCACTGTAGAATGAGGTTGGAGTGGGAGGGTTGTATTCTTATTCCTTTTTCCTTTATGCTCTTTTGGTATGTTGTTAGTTAATTTACTGCTCACTAAGACTGTTGTCTGACTCAAGGCTTTATGTTTTTAATTCTTATTGCCTTGGGCTGTTCGTCCATTTTGGGACGGGCAGACTAGGTAGCAGGTGACAGGTGCTGTTCTCTTCTCACGATGCTGATATCGAAGACGAGCTAGAGGGTTGCATATTATCTTCTTATATGTACTGGATATTCCGCTGTTTTTGTATTCTCTGAGAGATATGTAGTGAGGCTGGATGTATTGACTATGTGGATGCTTGTATTCAACTATTATGGAGTTTTATATGATGTCATTTTGTTCTGTAAAGCTTCACTATACATATGTTCTATTGTATTTTGTCCATGCGCTGTGAGTAATACGATAGATTCTGTTGTTTTAAATCTTACCTTGACAATCGTCCATGGTCGCCTAGCACACTTTACAGCGCTCTACCTCTAGATTCGGTGCAGGGGTCATGGGCGGTCGTCACATTTGGTATCAGAGCATTGGTTAATCGATTTTACCCAACGCTCGCTGTCGTAACTACGTATGAGAGACGTAATTGTATTTTGATGGATGATTACTATATATAATATAGTAGTTTAGCAGTAAGTTAGTCCTTTATGCAGTTGTTTCTCTAGATGTTCTAATCATTCCTTTTTATAGATATTGAGAATGAGTCGAAGAGGGAGACCAGCTGCTAGGGAAGGCCGTGCTACTGAAGAGACTGCTGACTATGCAGCCATTTTCGAAGCTATGATGACTTCGATCATGAGAAGGATACCAGTTCCGGGGGCAGCGGTTGATGTTGGAGTTCAAGTCCAAACTCCGAAACTAGTGGATTTTGCTAAGTTGTGCAAGGATTATACTGCTCTTGGAGGGAAGGTTTTCTTAGGAACAGAATCAACTATCGAAGTCCAGAGATGGATAGATGCTTGTAGAAGAATCTTTGGTGATTTGGGAATTGATGATGCAACTAAGAGGAAGTTGGCATCAAGGCAGCTTCAAGGGAGAGCCTCTGATTGGTGGAACTCTATTACCATCACTACTCCGGAAGAAGAGATTACTTGGGAGCAATTCCAAGTCAGATTTGAAGCTAAGTTCATTTCTACAGCTCAGAAGTCTGTTCTGTTCAAGAGGTTTGTGGAGCTCAAGCAAGGTGAAAGATCAGTTCTTGAGTATGTTTCTGAGTTTGAAGCTTTGTCCAAGTATGCCCGGTCATATATTGAATATGCTTATTAGAAGAATGAGAAGTTTGTGACCGACTTGGATAGTTATCTTGGGAGACAGTTTGTGGATCATTTGGACGATTCATTTGAGAAGCTTAAGGAGAAAGCTCTTAGGCATGAGAGTTTGTTTCCTAAGGAAGGATCTGTTGTTGCTGTGACCAGGGAAGAGTCTAAACCCCAGCAGGGTGGAAACAAGAAGAGGAAGCAGCAGCAGCAGAAGGGTAAGGATGGCCAGAAGAAGCTGAAAGGCGAGGCGACTTGCTACAATTGTCAGCAGAAGGGCCATTTCTCGAAGGATTGTAAGAATCCTAAGGTGCCGATGAAGTGTCACAACTGTGACAAGCCGGGGCATTTCAGGAAGAATTGTCCAGAACCGAGGAAGGACAGGCAGATTGTGCAAGCCTATGCTTTAGGAGCTGTTCCGTCGTCTTCGAAAGCTCCTACTGCTGAAGATAAGGGAAAGAGTGTGGTTGTTCAAGGTACTCTTTTCCTATGTGGTATTCCAGTTAGAGTTTTGTTTGATACTGGAGCATCGCATTCGTTTGTTTGTAATGAACTAGTAGGCCGGTTAGGTTTGGAACCGGATATTGTTGATAGGCCATTGGTTGTGACTAATCCAGTTGGGGGTTCGTCTTGTTTGTGTATGTTATGCCGTGGTCTAGTTATATCGAGTCATGGTTGCTCTTTTGTTTGTGATTGTTTTGTTCTGAACTTTGTGGGGTTCGGAATTATCTTGGGTATGGACTGGCTTAGGAAGTATGCAACAAAGGTTGATTGCGAAAGGCTGGAAGTGACAGTCGAGAATGTGGAGGGGCGAAAGGTTGTGATACGATGTAAGCATGAGGAAGGCGTCTTCATGAGCTTCATGTATTCGCTAGTTGTTCCACGGGATGGACTGTCTTTAGTGCCAATCGCAAATGGATTCGAGGATGTCTTTGACGAAGTCAAAGGGTTGCCGCCGCATAGAGAGATCGAGTTTCGTATAGATCTAGTTGAAGGAGCCAGACCTGTTGTGATGCCTCTTAGGCGGATGGCGCCTAGGAAACAGCAGGAGTTGAGGGTGCAAGTTGATGACCTTTTACAGAAAGGATTCATTCGGCGTAGTGTGTCCGAGTGGGGTGCACCAGTTGTGTTTGCAACCAAGGCAGATGGGTCGTTGAGACTGTGCGTCGATTATCGTGAGCTGAATAAGGTGACTAAGAAGAACAAGTATCCATTGCCGAGAATAGATGACTTGTTTGATCAGCTTCACGGAGCTAAGGTGTTTTCTCAGATGGATTTGGCAACGGGATTTCACCAGTTGAGAGTGGCTAAGGATAGTGTGCCGAAGACCGCTTTTAGGACACCATCCGGGTTCTTTGAGTGGCTGGTAATGCCGTTTGGATTGACTAACGCGCCAGCATATTTTGTGGATCTTATGAATAGAGTGTTCAGAGATCAGTTGAACAAGTTCGTACTTATGTTCGTGGATGATATTCTGATTTATTCCAGAACGGAAGAAGAGCACAAGACGCACTTGCGTATTGTTTTGGAGATCTTACGGAAACATCAGCTGAAGGCTAAGTTTTCGAAGTGTCACTTCTGGAAGAGTGAAGTGAGGTTCTTAGGCCATGTGATTTCTGGAAATGGAATAGCGGTTGATCCCGCTAAGGTGGCAGCAATCCAGGATTGGGTTAGACCTAAGAATGCGTCTGATGTGAGAAGTTTTCTTGGATTAGCAGGATATTATCGACGGTTTATCGAAGACTTCTCCAAGATAGCTGCACCGTTAACAGGATTGACGAAGAAGAACCAAGTGTTCAGTTGGGATGCTAAGTGTGAGCAAGCTTTCGGAATCCTGAAAGAGAGATTGACGAGTGCTCCTGTTTTGACTATTCCAAGTGGGAATGATGAGATGGTGGTTTACACCGACGCATGTGGTACTGGACTTGGAGCAGTGCTGATGCAGAAGGATAAAGTTGTCGCGTATGCCAGTCGACAACTAAAGCCGCATGAAAGGAATTACCCGACTCATGATTTGGAGTTAGCGGCGATTGTATTTGCTCTGAAGATGTGGAGGCATTATTTGTTGGGAGTTCGATTCGAGTTATTTACGGATCACAAGTCGTTGAAGTATCTTTTCTCCCAAAAGGATTTGAATCTTCGGCAGCAACGTTGGCTAGAGTTTTTGGCATCATATGATTTTGGTATAGCTTATACTCCGGGAAAAGGTAACGCAGTGGCAGATGCGTTAAGTCGAAGACATGCAGGATTGGGAGCCATGTTTTCAGAATGGAAGAGTCTCGAGTATTTAGCTGGATTTGACTTCAGGCCTAGATGTGAATTGGAACCTGAGATGTTGGAAAACTTATCAATAAGACCCACTCTTGTGGAAAGGATTGGCGAGAGCCAAAAGCGAGATGATAAGCTTGTCAAGATTATCCGTGAATTGGAATCTGGGTTGGATCCAGAAAAGGATAAAGGATTCGAGGTCGATCGAGAGGGTTGGCTTCGGAAGCAAGGACGACTAGTTGTTCCCGATATAGATGAATTGAGGAGTGAAGTTCTGAAGGAAAGTCATCACTCGAAGTTGACAATTCATCCAGGTGGAAACAAGATGTATCGGGATATGAAGAGAACCTACTATTGGGAAGGTATGAAGAAGGATGTTGGAAATTTTATTTCCAAATGTATGAATTGCCAGTTGGTAAAAGCCGAACAGAAGAAGCCAAGCGGATTGCTTCAGCCATTAGAAGTTCCTACATGGAAGTGGGAACAAGTGTCGATGGATTTTATTGATGGATTGCCTAGAACCAGAACGGGAAATGAAGGGATTTGGGTCATTGTGGATCGTCTGACTAAGAGTGCACGATTCATTCCTGTTCGATCGACTAGGACTGCATCAAAGTTGGCTGAGTTGTATGTTAAGTGGATAGTTCGTTTCCATGGTATTCCGAAGAGTATGGTGAGCGATCGAGACCCATTGTTCACTAGTGGATTTTGGAAGAGCTTCCAGGAAGTCTTGGGAACCGAGTTGTGTTTGAGTACAGCTTATCATCCCCAAACAGATGGTCAGACCGAGAGAGTCAACCGAGTTTTGGAAGATCTTCTCAGAGCATGTGTTTTGGACTTCGGAGGATCATGGGAAGATCACCTTCATTTGGTGGAGTTTGCGTACAACAACAGTTACCAGTCAAGCATTGGTATGGCACCGTATGAAGCATTGTATGGAAGACCGTGTAACTCTCCAACATGTTGGTTGGAAACTGGAGAAAAGCTGATACTTGGGCCAGAGATGATTCGACAGACTTCAGATTGTATAGAAATCATTCGGCAACGAATGAAGGCAGCCCAAGATCGTCAGAAGAGTTATGCCGATAAGCGTCGAAAGGATTTGGAATTCGATGTAGGAGATATGGTTTTTGTGAAGATTTCTCCACTGAAGAATGTTATTCGATTCGGGAAGAAAGGAAAATTGACTCCGAGATTTGTTGGACCATTCCCGATCATCGAGCGAATTGGAAAGCTCGCTTATAGGTTGGAGTTACCTGAGAAGATGTCGGGTGTGCACAATGTTTTTCATGTATCATATCTACGGAAGTATGTGCACGACTCGAATACAGTTGTTTCTGCTGATAGCTGTGAAGACTTCGAAGTTGATCCAGTCGATAGAAGACCTCGTAAGCCGCTTCGTGTTGTTGAAACCGACACGAAACAGCTTAGGAGGAAGGTAGTTAAGTTGCTCAAGATACAATGGAGTGACAATGATAACGACTGTACGTGGGAGGTGGAAGAGAGGATGAAGGCAGCTCATCCTGAACTCTTCAAGGTATGGCCCTAAGGTGTCGTATCATCTAACAACATTGTAACTTGTTCTAATTTTAGAATTCTGTACGCTAAGCTAGAATTGGATGCATGGTTTGCTGATTGTTATGGATGGTAGGCGTACAGAATAGTTTTGATTGCTATGATTGTTTGGGATTTCGGGGGCGAAATTCCTAAGGGGGAGAGAATGTAACGACCCGTATTTTCACGGATCGAAAAGTTCGTCAAATCTGGAGTTTTAGCGTTTTGGGCCATTTCAGATTTTAGGCAAATTTTGCCTAAGTCCTAAGTCGTTCACGACTTAGCATAAGTCGTGAGTCGTATACGACTTAGGAGATAGGAGTTCTGGACGAGTTGGTGGTGAGTCTGGGCGAGTTAAGGACTCAAGGGGTGAGTCGGCGACGACCTAAGGAGATAAGTCGTAGCTGGGCTAGGTTAGTAGGTTGAAGTTAACTCGGCAAGTGATAAGTCGTAGGTTGTAAGTCGTTGCCGAGTTAAGGGATAAACAACCTAAGGAAGTGACCGACTTATGTTATTGTAGACGACTTAAGGTTTTGAGTTAAGTGTTAAGTCGGCTGACGAGTTAAGGTAGTGGTCGACTTAAGACCTGGACGACTTAGGAGTTGAGTCTTATCCTGATAGATCGGCAAAGCTGCTATGTTAAGTCGTAGGTAGGCTGCTGTGTTAAGTCGTGACCGAGTTAGAGGTTAGACAAGTAAGTTTTTGAGTCGGCGGTTGTTTAGGTCGTATGGGGTTAAGTCGTAACCCAGTTAAGTGTTAAGTCGTAAGTTTGTTAGGTCGCTGGGTTAGGCCAAAGTGTTAGGTCGTAGATGACTTAAAGAGTTAAGTCGTAAGTCGTACTCCTTTCGTAAGTCGTAGGTCGGAGACCCAGTTAGGGCGTAACCTGGTTGAGTCGTGGCCGAGTTAAGGAGATAGCGTTGTCTTAAGTCGTAGGGACTTGGATCTGTTAAGTCGTATGTCGGCAGAGTGTTGAGTCGAGGATAGGGATAAGTCGGAGATGACTTATGGAGTTAGCCGAGTCACGACTTAGCGAATTTTCTGCCTATAAATAGGAGAGCTTCTCTTCATTTTTGGGATCCGGATTTTGAAGCGACGAAGTGCTGCCATTTTGAGAGCTCGACTTCTACACTTCTTCACTTCTTTTCTCCACTCTAATCTAGTGCTTCCTTCCATACAAGTTGAAGATCAAGATTGAAGATTCAAGAGCTAAAGTTGAAGATCTTCATCTTTTCAAGAGAGATTTCTTCGTTTGAAGCGGATTCGTGATAGATCAAGCTTGATCCTTCGCTGTCCAGATCTGAAGCGTGTTGGTTTGAGGTTGTTTAGGTGATTTGGTGAGTGGTGATTATCTCTCACACGGATCCAAAGGAGTATATCGGATTGTTGGCTAGATTTGGTGTTAAAATAGAGATTTCCATGCATTTTTTTTCATCCAAAGTGTAGATCCATATAGATCCATTGTTCATGATGATGTTACATCCATTTTATCATATGTTAACCTATGCAAGTTCATTCATCGAGTTTGTAGAGATATAATCCATGTTTTCATGTTTATTGGACTTTCAACTCTTTAATTACGAAAATGCCATTATTGTTATAATTGTCTACTTAGATCATTTTTGAATGCTTGATTGCTTGGATTGATGTTTGATTTGATTGATTTTTATGAACTAGATGATTGATGATTAGATTTAGATCGAAGATGATTCAAAAGCTAAGGGAAAGGCTCTTGAATTGGGAAAGCTGTTCGTGGCATATGTAGCGGGATGATGAAGCTCTTATGCATAGATTTGATGATGTGATGTTGAGATGAGGCTTTGCGAGGATGTAATGAAGCGAGGCATCATGTGATAAAGACTTGGTCTAATCCAGACGGGATCATTCTAAGCATGTTGATAACTCGGTGATATGATTCGAGTTGAGGATAATGAATGGATATGAGAATAGTCGTCGAGGAGGATGACTAGGAGGCTTGGATAGCATCGTTATTGAAGGTTCTAGCATGCTCTAAGCAAGAGTACGTTTGGGCAGATTCGATAGTCCCAACGGCCAACTGTTGATGGTCGAGTACTCTGGGCAGATTCGATAGTCCTAGGCACGGGCTGCGACGACGTGCGGGAGTTATGTCTAGAACCGGGGTTTCCATTAGCCCTTGACGGACGGCTGAAAGAATGTGCCGGTCATTCAATTAACGGTGATATCGAAGCAATGATAACAGTGATAGCCAGAGTCATGGATGTTTGGTTGTATCGTCATTCGGACTCAAGAGCGGTATTTTCTGGGTGCTTATCTGATTTAGGCCTTGGTACTTGGAAGATATCGCCCTTGATTCGAGTGATAGTAGCTTTACTTTAAATTGTATGCTCTGCTATGTTTACTTCTGCTTAGTGTGTGTCTGGGGGCTATCACTGTAGAATGAGGTTGGAGTGGGAGGGTTGTATTCCTATTCCTTTTTCCTTTATGCTCTTTTGGTATGTTGTTAGTTAATTTACTGCTCACTAAGACTGTTGTCTGACTCAAGGCTTTATGTTTTTAATTCTTATTGCGTTGGGCTGTTCGTCCATTTTGGGATGGGCAGACTAGGTAGCAGGTGACAGGTGCTGTTCTCTTCTCACGATGCTGATATCGAAGACGAGCTAGAGGGTTGCATATTATCTTCTTATATGTACTGGATATTCCGCTGTTTTTGTATTCTCTGAGAGATATGTAGTGAGGCTTGATGTATTGACTATGTGGATGCTTGTATTCAACTATTATGGAGTTTTATATGATGTCATTTTGTTCTGTAAAGCTTCACTATACATATGTTCTATTGTATTTTGTCCATGCGCTGTGAGTAATACGATAGATTCTGTTGTTTTAAATCTTACCTTGACAATCGTCCATGGTCGCCTGGCACACTTTACAGCGCTCTATCTCTAGATTCGGTGCAGGGGTCATGGGCGGTCGTCACATGTTCTATATCATATGGATGATGGCAATAATATATAAATTAGACATACAAATAAGTTGGAAAGGTCTTCACGAACTAATTGGAATGATAATCATTTCAATGAGATACCTAAATCATGAACTGGTGTACAACTATAGAAAATAAAAGTTCAATACTGAGATGGTGAACATCCACAGCAAAATTTAGGCAATACTGATAACCAAATGGACAAAATTACATTGATTGGCTTCATTTTTTTCAATGCTCCAAAAAGATATGTTATTACTAATAAAAATAAATACTCACCATTGAAAATGAAGATCCATCGTAATGGGTAGGCTGCTATGATGAATCTCTCATATTCATTGTGTCTGAAATGTTGCACTGGGATCTGCAAAAGATGCATTTTGATCATATAAGAACAATCAAACAAGCATGCTTTTGTTTCAGTTAACCAACACAACACAATATTTACAGCAGGCTGATTTCTAGAATAGAAAAACATAAGCATTCACAACAGAAATTTCATTCAAGCTAATATAAAGTTGTATTTTATATACCTAATTTAGTCTGCTTCCAATGTCTAATTTATCATGTCCCTACTAGGAACCCGAAGCACGATTGATCACGTAGCTGAGATAGGGAGATGTGATCAGATCACATGTTCTTCATTGGGAAACATGAATTAAAAAACTATAGGTTTTAGTGGCTTTAGTTTAATACATGCTTACAACTATTGGTTTTATTTTATAAAAGGAACAACAATTGAAACACTAAGTGTATACCTGCTTAGAAAGAGAGGCTTATGTACCCAAGCTTATGTACTCGACCTTAAATTGGAAAACAGTATACACCATAAACATCAGGAACCTTGAACTACGTTGTGTATATACCCTGACATAGAAAATTGGTAGGAGATTTAGTATATAAGAAACTGAAAATCACATTAAAAATGCACAAATGTTGCATATTATACCTTGTTGTCATTGGAAAATCACATAAAAATCAAGTTCACTGGAAACAAAATATAAAATTTTCAACCGAATATTTAAACTTGAATTTTCTCCTTGTTTTTTTCCATAGATGGACAATAGGTGTTGGATGGGCAAGTACATGGGTAACAGTGGTGAATGAATGGCTCACCGCGGTTATATATAGTAACTTCTTTACCACAATGATAATTAGATGTTTATTGCTTTCAAATAAAATGTCATATAAAAATAGTGATAACAAGAAATGAGTATGAACTGTTTTCTTACAGTTTGGATGCTCTTGGCACCCCTTTTAATATTTGCCCCTCTTCTGATTTTGGTATTTAATTAGGCTATTTATTTCTAAATTTATAAAATAGAAGTTTGTGGTTAACGTTTTTACTTTTCTAATTGGAAAATGTTACTTACTATTATAAGATAGCATAAAACATGATGTTGAATCCTGTTTAACCACTTTTGCTTAAAGAACAAATAAATTTTGTTATTTTTTAAAAAAGCTTCTAATGACTATTTACAGATCAGTTTTCATTATTTCACACATGTGGAACTAAATTCATCCGACCCTCACGAAATACATAAAGCACAAAATTCACATAAACACACTACTATCTTTCTAAGTCAACAAGCGGGGCTATTTGAACCTGAACAAATATATACAAGATGAAGAAGAACATGAGCATGTGAGCGTAAATAAACACAGCTCACACGACCTTAACCACTGTAACGACCCGTAATTTTGTTACTTCGAAAATGAGAGATTTCATTCGTTTTAAATTTAAAAGGAATTTAAAAGTTAAATAAATATATTATATATAATAAATAATTATCTATTCTTATAGTTAATAAATTTAAAAGTATAAATTTGGATTTTAGAACAAATCAACAAAAGTTAAGTTTTGTTAATAATAAATAAATGCATAAATAAATAAGTTTAAATAATTATTTGATAAGTTAAATCTCATTTAAAACATCTAATAAAGATAATGAAAGTATATTAATAATGTTAATAATCGTTTTATAAAAATAACCAAAATTTATCGTATTTTGTCAGTTTTACATACGCTGTAAAATTAGAGATTTTGATATTAATTAAATATGATTTTAAAATATAAATAGATATGTTTTAATTTATTAAAGAAGGAAAAGATTCATTTTAAAGTTTGGTTTACTTCAATATATAGCTTAACAAAAACGTCAAATTTTGATTGTAAAATTTGTCGACAAGAACACCGTTTTCAACCAAAACAAGTTGTCGTCAAGTTGATGCAATTTGATACATTTTCTAACATACACATATGCATAAATACAACTTTACAAACTTTTAAAACATTTAAACATTTAGCACTAAAAGACAAAAGAGGTTTACTTTTGAAAGGTTAAAATAAATGTATAAAAGTGAAAAGACATGATTTGACTAATTAAATTTTATTTTTAATCTTTATAAACAACATCATTACACTCATTTCCATCACCATTAATGATTAAGTCATATCATTTATGGAAAATGAGCAAAATGTTATTTTAATATTTTAAAATGTAAGAAAAAGAAGTAAACATCATTTCACATTTAAATACCAGTTCTTCTCCATTAAGCAAAGGTCAAATCAAGAGTTAAAAAGGTAAATTAAAAGTCAAAAAGTAGAGAAGGGTATTTTAGTCATTTTCCATCCAAAGCTCAAGTATAAATATGCATCCATACCTTTCATTTTGCACACTTCATTCTCTACCTTCCTTCTTCACTTTCTCCATCTCCTTCACCTCCATTTCCATGGCTTTCCACCTCTCCATTCTCTTCCACCATCTCCACCAAGCTCCACCACCATCTAAACCCAGATCCACCTCGGCCAAACACACCTACCCACCTCCAAAACCCCACACCCTCCACATAACCACCCTAGCCGACCCTACACACTCATACCCACCTCCATAACCTACGCATACCCCCTCCTCCTCACATACCCGAGCCCATACTCCGCCACACCAAGCCGTACACATCTCTACACTCACCTACCCCCTTCATATACCCCACGGCCGAGCCCTACCCACCAAATCCGAGCCCAATACCCACACACCCCACCTACCCTAGGCCGTACCCTCCTCCCTAGGCCACACACCCCCTAGTCGAGCCATACACCCTCCTCTCCAATAAAAAACAAAAGAAAAAAAAGAAAAGAAAGAAAAGAAAAGGAGAGAAGGAGAGGAAACAACAAAAGGCGAGTCGTTCGGAAAATAGCACGTTAGTTCGTTAGTCGTAAGCACGCCAATTCGCCTAAAGATTGACGGAGTGGATACGAAGGTGAGAAATTCTCACCGCTTTTTGAAATATATTGATTATCAAGTTTAATTGTTATGTTAGATAATCACCATTTGATAATATGCATGTTTGATTGATTGTTTAAATATGTTAGATAACCACCAATTGATAATATGGATGTTTGATTGATTGTTTGAATATGTTAGATAATCACCATTTGGTAATATGGATGTTTGATTGATTGTTTGAATATGTTGGATAATCCATAGTAATGTTATGACATTTATCGTATTGAATATGTTAATGTTATATGATTGTTTGTATAGTTGTGATGTTAATATGGACATCAAATTTCTATTAATTAAGTGATCCCTTTGTTTAATAAGACCAATTTTAGTGATATGAGATATTTTGGAAAAATAAGTCTCTTTTCATTTATAAGTGAAATTAAAGTTAAAATAAAAGAGAATTTGAAATTTTAAGTGAAACGAATTTGAAAAGGATAGTTAAATAGAAATTGAAATCGAGATGAATAATGAAATTGAAATCAATTTTGAAAATTTAAGTTTAGTTGAGATTGAATTGAAGTTTAAATTGAAATTAGATTTGAAATCTAAGTTTTAAATATGTTTAATTTAAAGTTAGAATTGAAATTGAATTAAAAATTGGAATTAAAAATTTAATATTAAAATAATATGAATATAATAATATGGTAATAGTGAAAATATATTTTAAATACTTTAAAAAGTGAAAATATTGATTTATAATGATTTTATAAGTGATAAAATCCAATTTGAATAAATTATTTCAAATATTGAAAAATAAGTTAAACAAGGTGCGTCGCGCAAAGGTAGTTCGCGATTTCACGCCGAAAAGTTCAAATGAATGTGTAGAGTGGAATATAGCTCGGAATTCTTCGAGATAAGAAAATTCCGAACTATTATATCCATATCTTCTAAACGAAGAAAGAAAATCAAAATTTCGTTGAGTTGATTTTGAATTAAGTCCAAATCAATTTTCTAGAAAAATCGCGCTAGTGTAGTTAAGTGACCATAACATGAAATCTGTTTAAATGAATGTTTTTAATATTGGAAAAATATGAAATAAATTTGATAAATCTATTTAAATGGTTTAAAAGAGATTTGGATTGGAAAATATGAATTATCGAATGTTTAAAAGTTGATTTAAACAAATAAGCTTATATAGCACTTTCCACAGCACTTTTATGCTGCGAATTGTATAACTTTTTTTCAATATGAGTTTAAATGTAACATTTTTTTCCGAAATCAATTGTGAATGTTTTTAAAAGCAAAGTTAAGTGTTTTAAAAGATAATTGGGAATCTTTATAATCAATTCCAAAATAAAGTTGAAAATCTGAGTATGCGGAAACGACTAGTACATTTGTCCCGCCTGTGAGATCTGGGAAGATAAAACAAGATGTTTAACTAAGGTTAGGGATGGAGCAACCAGTGCCCTGAACTTACCTGGCCTATGTTTTCTTTTCTTAGGCGAGGGGTGGAACAGATCGAAAGGAAAGCCTGGATGCTCTTAAATAAAAAATATTGCATTAAGTTTTCCAAAATAAAAGAAGATTGGTATTATCAAAATTTAAGCAATCTCCAAAATGAATGATTTCTATGATCCTATTTACTCAAAAATGTTTTCTAAGATTAATTTTAGGGTTTATCGTAAACGATGTCTTAAATAACATTGTTTTTGACCCGTCTAAAAGTTAAGAAATTGGATCAAGAGTTAAGTAAGGAAATTTGAAAATATTATCCAAAGCAAAAGAATGAATTACTTAGAATTATTCTAAATCAAAAGAAAGAGATTTCGAAATCATCCAAAAAGAATTAAAGTGAAAAGAGACTTAATAAATCCTGTATACTTATATTCACTTTTTATCGATAATTGAATTTCGAAGAAACCGGGATCAGATTTGGGCGATTCCTATCCGAAAACCACTTCGAACCAATATATACGTTCGAATGTGAAGACATGTTGAAGATGATGATTATTGAAGACCGTGGATCTTCGTAGCGTGGAAACTGCTTGTTGAACATGCTCTGGTTGGCCCCCTTTATAGAGTTATTTACAGCAGTGGTCTCCTCGTGATGGAGATTTTTCGGATTGCAAGGATTACTCGCTACTAGTGGTAGTAGGAGAGTGCCTTCGGTTTGTCCTGTTCCTGGACAACTTGTATAGACGTTTGTCTGACATTGCATTTTCAAAGATTACGTACATTGGTTTTTACAAACGTACATCAGTGGTGGCAGAGAAGGCAACTTCTCTTAGCTAAACACCCTCCTTGAGACATACGAGCTCAAGGGTTGTATTTTTGTGGAAGGCAATTAGTAGTTAACAGAAATGGCAATGTGGCATTCAAAGATGTGATATGTGCTATGTGAAAAGCTAATCGTTACCTCAAGCCTCATCAAACCGAAAATGACCGAAACAGGATTAGATGCGGCAAGGCTAAGTGGGTCATTCCCAATTAGGGTATGATCATCCCCTTCTAGATATATTTCTTCCCGCTATGACGTTCGGGATGTAAATTAATGTGGTGTATGGAAAACGAGCGCTCGGTTAAAGGTCGGTAACGACCGGGGGATGACATATTCGGTACTATCTAGTTATAGATGTAGGCCGGTCTTGTGTTGGTATGGGAGTTGTGTGATGGTTCCTCGGGACATCCATCTAGAGGTGTAAAGACCCAAAAATCGACCTTCGAAAATCGGCATCCGTACTTCACTTGTACTCAAAATGCCGTAGATTCAAACGTCGAATCTGGTTCTCCAGAGCTTATAACACCATTAAATATAACAACACAGCGGAAGAAAAAGAATATATCAATATATATATCATTGATACGATGACAGATACAAAATCTGATATAATATGATACAACAGAATGATACAACAGATATCAATATACATCAGAGATATGATACAAGAAATAGCAGCGGAAAGAAAATAGATAACATCAGCAGTAGATAGAATATCTCCAATAGAATGCTCCAATCCATAGCTAGCGAAAAGCAAGGTCAGTCGTCCAAAGACTGACTAGCTCCAGACAATCTACTCAACCTGAATATCTGAGAAACCCAACTCTAGACTGCTCGTGTGGAAAATAATGAGCACCCAGAGTTTAGGAAGGGAAAAATAAACTCCGAGTCAGTCGTGGGACTGGTGTGAGCAACAAAAACAGTTTATCTTTAAAACAACAACAAAGCAAGTAGAAAAATATCCGCAATGCTTTTGGAAAATGAAACTACCATAAGACCTCCCGCCACACACACAATGCAAACGCAGAATTGGAGGAGATTTCTTCTTATGATAGTCAAACATGCTTACTATGCAAAATCATTGGATTATTATTATTAGTGCATAGTGGAAAACATTTTGAAAGTATAATATTAATCTTAGCCAACATAGACATTTCGAACTATGCCTACTATAGCTACCATCTAAACAGTGGGGCGCCACCATAAGTAAATGGCAGGTTCTACAACTAAAACCGTACAAGTTCCGTATTGGGAAATGGATTTCTAACAAATGGTCAGGCTAAGGAACTTTCTATGCCACGTAGGAAATGCCTCTGGCTGGACGCTTCGAGAGACAAACTGCTCTCTGCCAACAAGGCCGGGTTACCCCTGTACCAGGTAACTCACGAATATGCCATCCCCCGATCCTTTGGGACCTTTATCCGAGCGCTCGGTAACCAACATCACACATAATAAATAAAGTGTGTCCACATGAGTAAGCATCTGGGCTCCATACCATGATACCACCCCTTTCCAGAAGGAAATGACATACCCTAAAGGGCGCGACCCTCATAACCTTGCCGCAACATTCCTGTTTCGACCATTTCCGGGTTGTGAGGCCCTGACGAAGTCTCGTCCACAAAGCTACGCTTTGGCACAAAGCCATGCTTTGGGTCAACAGATGATCAAAGTAATGATCACAAAGATAAATCATCAAACAAATGATCATATCACAAATGATCAAACAATGATCATCACACAGCAACACTCAGCATGTCACATTACCAAATTGGGAGTATATCGCTGATAACCTTCAACTACATAACCTTTGATCTCGTACGTCTCAGAGAAGGGTGTTAAGCTAAGAGAATAAATTCTCCGCCACCAACAGAAATGTATTTGAAAGAAATCTGCTTTATATCTCAAAACGTAATGTCAGACATGTAACCGTACAAGTCTGTTTCGGGTTCGAACAGAACCGAAGGCACTTCCGAAGAAGCCCTTGCAATCCGGGTATTCACAATCCCGATCGGACTTCCCATCACTTAGGAAATCTCTATACCGGAGCAACTCAGTGCAGAGACAATCGATAGGTTATCCCATCGTTTTTGCAAATACCCGGTCTTCAACACTGGTCTTCAAATGCTATCCATATATGACGAATTACTTATTCGGAATGGGTTATATGACACAAAGGTCCTCTCCCGGATAAACCGAATAATGAGCGCAATATTTAAAAACATATGAATATTGGGATTTCAATTAAGTCACAACTTATTACCCAAAACTTTCTTTTAAATGGTTAAACAAATTACCATTTTTAAATCTTTAAACAAAAAGATTCATTTTAACCACCTTCAATGGTTTAAACAATTTCCACACTTTAATATTTTAAACAAAAGATTCATTCACAGATTTTCCAAATTAATTCCCATTTCAATTAGATTAACTCATTAAATCTTTAAAACAAAGATTTAACTTATAGCTTTAAAAAACAATTCCATTTCGAATGGTTTAAACAAATCACCCTTTTAAATCTGTTAAAAATAAACAGATTTAATTCATAGCTTTCAAAAAGAATTCATTTATAACTTGGAAAACCAATTTTCAATTCAAACTTGAAATTCCTTTAATTAAACTGGAATTTTATTTCTTATATGAAAGCTTTTATCATTTGAAAACAACGAGTTTTCATTTCGGAAAATCTGATTCATTTACACAAGTTAAAGCCCTTGAATTAATTTCAAATTCCCAAATCAATACATTTAAAATGGATTAACCCTTATATAACTAGTATAACACCTTTAATCCCTAGTTTCAAATCACAGAATTCAATTTCAAACATGAATTCAAATTTAAATCAAATTATTTAAATTTTCAAAACTCGATTAGGTTATTCAAAATAACTTTTATCTTTGAAATTCCATTTCAAAAGCTTTTCATTTTAAACCCAAATTTCCAATTTCAAAATCAATTGAAATAAAAATTTCAGTTTCAAAAACATCAAATTTAGATTATCCATGACTTAACCGATTTCCTCGTGAAATCCATATTTGCATGTGTATGGTGTAGTCCAGGGGTTTTACATAGTAGTGCAACATCATACAATCATCACAGATCAGAATACAGAAATATAGTTGATAAGCGATATAACTATAACGCTCATCTTCATTAATAGATCACAGATAAGTAAATTACAGATCACAGCATAAATCAGTATGTATCACAAAGCATCATATATCAGGGATATCAAACAATTCAACATTCCATAGAATCCAAACATTCATAAGTAAGGTCAAGCATTTAAAAAGCATTTATAAACAGGATTAATTAATCGTTTAATCCTAATTAATTCAATTAATTTCTAGTTAAATGAATTTATTATCAAATTCTGATTGATTAATTACAAATCATTAATTACCAATTTATCTAATGATTTTCTTAAATTAATTAACTTGAATTAATCAAAATATCCATAATTAATTACAATAAGTGATTAATCCTGAATTACTTTTAATTAACCTCTAATTTTAAATTAATCTAAATCATTAATTTATAAATTAAATAATTATTCTTGATTATCTTATTAGTTAAATCACTTAATTACCTTAATCATTTTTAAGGTAATCTATTCCTTTATTAATGACTTCATTAATATTTGAGTGTATTTAAACCTTACACTTCTAAATTTATCTCCACATTTCATCTTGAATTTAAGGTTCAAAATGATTATGTATTCAGAATCCTTTTTATAAAAGAACTTTACCAAAATCCAATTGAAATATTTATTTGAAAACAAATTACTTAAAAAGCTATTTGGTTTAACTTGTTTAAACATTCAGATTTTAAAATAAAAACTGATTTTAATTTACAGTTTTGAATTCAAGGAAACTTGAATCCATAATTAACTTTGATTTAACTTCTTTGATTTAAACTTCCCTTAAACCTTGATTTTAAATTCTTGATTTAAAATCCAAATTCATTTTTAAACCTTAGATTCAAAAATTTCATTTGAATCTATACTTAAACTTTATATTTAAAACATAGTTTAAATCCTGTTTTTCAAATTTGAATTAAATTTAAAAACCTGGAACAATCAGATTTGCCAAAACCTAAAACAACTCACTGTCTCGAGCCGAACCAAAATTGCCTCGAGTCCTCACCTTCCTTGCTTCGAGTCACATACTCAAATGACTCGAGTATTTCCCCAGTTCAAAAACTCTGCACACCAAACAAACTCCCCAGAATTTCAACGACACGGTGCACGTGCACCGTGACTCTGGCCATCTCTGGCCATCCACCAGCACTCCAACACACCAGCGATCATCTCAAAACAACATCACGATCAACCAAAGCCAGCGCCTTTGCTCGGATCGAAATCGAGCCCTCTATCTTAAACCTGGAATAAAAAGACAGGCCCACCCCTCAAAAACTGGAACATCGCCGTTCTCACGACCAAGACCACCAGAATCCATGAAACTTCGGCCATAGTCTCGTCCATATCTCAAGAACATTTTCTCCAAATTTGGCTACACTCGAGGCACTGACAATCATGCACGAGCTCGGAACCCCAAACACCATTTTCACTGACTTTAAACCCTAGTTTTAATTCGTTCAATCTTTGATTGCAATAGAAAAATTATTTAACATTTTTCCTAACTCCATGGATGACCAAACAAGCTTCAAGCAAAATTTCAATCCCCAACATTTGTTCAATCACCAGGAATCGATTAAAAGGCATATTTTATTCAAGTGTGAACTGCACCGAGATACTAAAATAAAAACATCGTATCAAGTTTAAATATCCCATCTTTGTGTGCTTATTCAATTTATATGATCAAATCCATAGTTTAAACTACTTGAATAAATCACATAATTCCTTATTTGACTGTAAAATGAGTTTACAGTGTTAAGTTCCTTCATTTTCAAGCTAACCAAAATTCTGGATCCTACTTTGAGTTTAAACAAACTGATTTTTTTGTTTGAAAATTCTAAGTTAAAGATGCTTACATGAAAATTTATAAAATTCTTCTTGTTTATGTTCACTCTATAACCAAAAACAAGAAGAACAGGGTCATACAACAAAACAAATCTCAATCATATACACACAGGATTTCTAACTTAAAAACATACAGTAGAGCCTGAATCAAAAACACTAGTTTAAAGGCTTAAAACAATATGTTTACTCACAGGTAAAAGAACAAAGAGGTCTAGTTTGCTCACAGTCATTTAAACCATCATACTTCAAGTGTCAAACATAATATCAAAAGCACAAAGGTAGATAAGTGAACTCACTCGCAGTTATTTTTTTTAAAAATGTAGTTGTATGGTTATCATCATTTTCTTTTCAAAGTTCTTAGCCTAATATTGATTTCACAAAGATGGTTTGAATTTTAGACTTAAATTTGAAACTCTGAAAACCAAAAACAAGGACCTGAACATGTATATTCATGCATGCAAATTCAACTCTTGCATATATACAAACATATTTGCATCCATTCAATCATTTCACCATCACACAATCGAACATAAATCACAACATCACAACGTATCAACAAAACTAAGCTTTAAAGAGATGGTTTGCTCACAGTGAATGGAAGACAGAGAACTTCTGTTATTTGAAGACTGCAGATTTTTCCTTGATTTTCTGGTTGTATTGATTTGTTGCTTTACATTGAATTATTGTTTAAGTTTTAGAGATGATGCTTCCTTCAGTTTATTTCTTGTTTTAGTTTAAGAGGAACGAAAATGAACTGATGGTAAAGGAAGTTGATATATATAAAAGAAATGAGTTTACAGAGTAATATTTTTGTGTACAGATTGATATAATTTGGTTGTACAAAAGTAGGCAGGGATATTTTCCTTTCTACTTGTTTCATTCTTTGACAAGTGTTCATATATATTCCATATATTCCTTTTGCTTAACTCTTACTTCTTGCCTTGCTTTTCGGCTGAGATGATTATGTTTTTGGTGGCTGCAGATCTCTTTTTTTTTGTGGCTGAAGATTTAAACATTCATTGCCTTTGTCTTCTTCCTTGCAAGTGTATATATACATACTTGTTGACTATGCAGTTCTGTTTTGTATTTGTTTATGCATATGTTTACTTTGTTTGTTTGACTATGCAAACTTCGGCTGATAACATTTTGTTTTGCATGTGCTAGAGATATTTGCATATGTCTACTTTAATTTGCCTGGCAGCTTTCATACTTATCTAATTTTTTTGCATAGATATTTCTTTTTGCTTTGCATATTCACTTTACAGGCAACACATATTTTTATGTAAATTTGGTGGCTGATAAATATGTTATGGTGGCTAATATGTTATGTGCTTATATTTTCATTTGTTTACTTTGTACATTGCTTAATTACTTAGGGATTTAAATGAGGTTCTATAGTTAATATGTTGTTAAAATTATATTTCTAACTTAAGTATTTAAATTGCCTTACATATAAATTTTCTTGTATATTTATTTATTTTTAAAACCATTTATTTAAGATTTTATTAAAAATCCAATATATACATATATATTCAATATTTAAATTTAAATGATTTATACCAAATTTATTGAGATTCGGGGAAACTCGTATCAATTTATCAATTAACTATACAATTTTAATTCAAAAATTCATTTAATTATCTATTTAAATGTAATTAGAATTCGGGGTCGTTACAAGAGGTGTACCCATTTCGGAAGGTAGATCCTTCACCTGGTCATTTGTATGGAAATCCATTCTCCAATAAGAACCTACGGTTTTGTTTGTATTGGCGTAATGAATAACCTGGAAATGCTATATGGGTAACCATTTCGGATAAGATTAATAAGTTTATTTGCAAATGTTTTCAAAGGAATGTCATTAGAAATAATATCAAATGTTTTGGTATAAAAGTTTTTTAGTTATCATAAGATAAAAACCCGTCCGTGTTTATGTGTGGGCGTGGTCTTATGAGATACTCTTATTTTCAAAGGATTTTATCCAAAGGCTGATATATGACATTGTCATTTATTATTGAGTTTTTCTCACGCTGGATTATCAAGCCTGATCCAGGTATTTTCAATACTCGGGTCAGATCCGAGTAGTTTCAGGTTTAGTTGAAGACAATTGGAGTTTCCAGAGTAGAGCTGGAGATATTCACTTACGTATGGACATATTCTATTATCCGCTGTACTTAGTTTGTTTTAGTTGATGTTTGTCAGCAATTGTAAGGACGAATGTTTATAACTGTCCAAGTTGGATTTAGGTTAGACTCTGATATATGTATTTAAAAGTTTTCCGCTGTAAAGATATTGGTTCAATATTATATGTTATTCCGTTAGTGTGAGATTTTGTTCTGTCTATTTTTCTTTATTACCCTTCATGTTCCGTGTTTTCGTGCAATTTGAGTTGGACATGTGTGGTTTATTGTCGATTCAAAGTGTATGGAAAAACGGGTCGTGACATTTGGTATCAGAACTAAAGGTTAAGCGAGAGCCTTGGCTTTGTTATGGGTAAAGTCTCATCAAAGATAAGATTAGTAATATCCTAGGATGAGTAACTCATTAGACATAGGGTTAGTAACACCCTAGAATGAGTTATGAGAGTATTATATATATGAGCGCGTATTTGTTAATTTTATAAAAGTGATTTTGTTTTAAAGAAATTGGTAAATGAAATAATTTTACCTTAGGCTTATGTTTCAAATATACAAAGAGGATATTATATATTTGGGTTAGAAATTAAGGATTGATTGTAATTTGGCTTAGTAAAACTAAAATATGAATATCTTGTGATTAGAATTGCACAATTTGACCATAAGATATTCCATATAGAATCAATTAGTTGAAAGTTAGAATTTAGAACTTTAATCATATACTCTTAGATATTTGGTTATTAAGAAATAATGATTTAATGATCATCAAGATTGATGGATTTAAAAGCTAAGTACAAATATCTTGTGAAGTAAAATTCACGATTTAATTATAAGATATTTGATGATAATATTTAAGATACAAGTTGTAATTAGAGAAAGTAGAAGAAAATGCATGCTTAAAAAAAATTCTTATCAATAAGATAGAAAAAGATAAGTCAGAATTGAGACTTTGAGTAAATATAATATGAAAGTGTAAGTTCTATAACTCATAAAGGAGATAAGGTAATTTGAAATTTAGACACTTTGATTAGGTTAAAAATCAAAGTGAAATTTAGGAATAAGTGATAAGGAATATCATCCTAATATAAAACTTTGAATTAGTGATACACTTTGGGTAACATTTGTAATTCATGATAAAGTAAGATTAGAAGTGGATAGTTTTGAATAATATGGTTAGTAGGTTAATTGTTGGATGAAAATGTTTAAGTAACAAATACCATGTGAACTAAGTTTCACAGTTTGACCATAAGGTATTTAATGGATTTAAGGTCAAGAAATTTGATTAAAAATGGATAGGTAAATAAGTTAAGTAGTTAATCATAGAAATGGTAAGAAAAAGGTGTACACTTAGTAAAGTTGTCTTATTAATATATGGATAAGATAAATAATGTTAGCTAAATCAAGACCTTAGGTAAATACAAATAAGAATTAAGTCTTTTAACTTATTATTTGAGATAATAGTAGAATTCCACATTAGTTAAACACCCTAATTGAAGTAATAACGGTTTGAACTATGGGGATATGTATATATACTATTAGGAAGTAAAGGTATATTATACAAGTTTAAGTCATATTTGTATGCTTAAGTAATAATGTATTTAGAAGAAAGTAAATGGTTATGAAATAAACTTGGATTAATTGAAATTTTGAAAAAATGTATTAGGTAAAAATGAATGTGAATAAGTACATAAGTTAAACGTAGATCATTTCGGTACATAAATTTTGATCTAAGATTTGAGTACAGAACTTTGAGGTGTTTACACCAATCCAAAAAAGGATTTATCGCTCGATTCTTGAAGGCGAAAATTGATGAGAGTTTATGGTTATGTGCTCGAGTTTTCTATCGTAGTTGAGAGCTATGCAAGGAAATCAAAGGTTTGTGATCAGGAAGTCTGATCAAAGTCCGCACTAGAAAATCGGGGGATCGATACTAGTTCGGAGGTAAAGTTGTGGATTCGAACAATAGATTGAATCAATTATCACATATAGTATGATGCTTTGGGTCTGTCAACATAGTAGTTGGATAGTTATCTTAAATAGTAGACACTATGATATAGGAGTTGGAATGATGTTTTGATATGTGTATATATATAAACCTCAAGTCAGGGGATGAGCTATGTGGATGTATTCATTTATGTTGATATAATATTAGTTTGGTTGTTTTTGGATGAATAGTCTTGTTTGGTTGTTGTATATATTATCTTAAGTGTGCAGTACACACTAGTATGGGTACGATAGAAGTCTGACTTGATGTATGTATATATAACATTAATTACGTGATAAGTACTCAGGTTAGTGTGGGGAATCTCTGTATGTATGTCTGGCATCATTTGTTTTAGTGTTGTTATGATATCGACCTTCTTCTTTTCTACCATCGGTATAAATAAGTCAAAATATTTGAGGATATGAGTATGAGATAGATTCCTTTATCTAACTTTCATTTCGAGGACGAAATGCTTTTAAGTAGGGGACAATGTAACGACCCATAATTTCGTTACTTCGAAAATAAGAGATTTCGTTCATTTTAAATTTAAAAGGAATTTAAAACTTAAATAAATATGTTATATATAATAAATAATTATCTATTCTTATAGTTAATAAATTTGGATTTTAGAACAAATCAACAAAAGTTAAGTTTTGTTAATAATAAATAAAGGCTTAAATAAATAAGTTTAAATATTTATTTGATAAGTTAAATCTCATTTAAAACATCTAATAAAGATAATGAGAGTATATTAATAATGTTAATAATCGTTTTACAAAAATAACCAAAATTTGTCATATTTTGTCAGTTTTACATACACTGTAAAATTAGAGATTTTGATATTAATTAAATATGATTTTAAAATATAAATAGACATGTTTTAATTTATTTAAAGAAGTAAAAGATTCATTTTAAAGTTTGGTTTACTTCAATATATAGCTTAACAAAAACGTCAAATTTTGACTGTAAAATTTGTCGACAAGAATACCGTTTTCAACCAAAACAAGTTGTCGTCAAGTTGATGCAACTTGATACATTTTCTAACATACACATATGCATAAATACAACTTTACAAACTTTTAAAACATTTAAACATTTAGCACTAAAAGACAAAAGAGGTTTACTTTTGAAAAGTTAAAATAAATGATTAAAAGTGAAAAGACATGATTTGACTAATTAAATTTTATTTTTAATCTTTACGAGTACTTTAGCACGTGCGATGCACGTATGCATGAGGAATTGGTATAAAAAAATTCTGTTTGGAAGTTTTTTTGATATTACAGAATGACATTGATGCGTACTGTTTTGGCACGTGCGACGCACGTGCGGATGAACTGTTATTTAAAACCATTATTCGACAACTTTCTGGGATCTTACAGCATGTAATGTTGTATGTTCTATGTATATACATTCACAAATTAACCGTTTTTCAAAACGCTAATGAGACTAAGTTATTTTAGAAAACAATAAAACAGAACAAAGAAAGTAATTAACTATTATATCAATATGAAAAATGCAAAAAATAGTAAAATTAGTGCATTCTGTAGTTTGATGCATGGAAAACTTACACAGTCTCTATTTTAAAAAGTAATCCACCACCAAATTAATATATAGAGAATTGTTCTTATCCATGTCCGATGGACATGCATGAAGAGACACTCATGAGTAAAATCATTTTTTTTATAAAGTAATAGTAATGTTAAGTACACATAGTCAATGATGAGAGATTAAAGAACACATGATAGTAGGAAAATTCAAAATGTGAAACTAAAAAGTATGCATGAATGCCTAAGTTTTATAAAAAAATAAAATATCAAAAATTTAACACATTATCGGTTTTAAATTTACAATTTTAGGATAATAATTTTGTTACCTGTTACAAATATGAATCTTGTAATGTATTGAAAAAAATGATATTCATTTGTTCTATTTATTAATGAAATTAGAAGATACACGTCATGTTCGGTATACATCCAGAGAAGAAGAAAAGAGCTGATGCCAAATATATTTTTTAGCTTCCTCATTATCACACAATCTTAACAACAAACATACAATGATATTACGTACAACCTCACGGAAACCACACTTGAAGACTTCTTTACATTCAAATGGTTAAAAGCAATCAATATATATACTTTAATAAAAAACGCAAATGATATAATTCATTCATGTATACTTCCTCTTAACAGTTTCTTTTACACGACCTTTCCCTACACCCATAGCCTCATATGCATAGGTTTATAGCTCTTCAAGTTGCATAAACTACTTTGTAACCACATAGAACAAAATGCTACCTATTTAGTTTTCCCACTCTGTCATTGAAGCTTGTTATATTGCACATCCAGTTTATATTTTCTGTAAACCTTACATCATACATAAGATTAATCACTTATATAAAAATAAAAAGTTGAATAATATACATGAAAACAAAAAATTATAATATCACCCACAGTTGCAAAATATGACAGTTGCTTACATGAGATCACATCGTCCATGAGATTACATCATCCACATCGTCCATGAGATTAATAACATGCCCGATTTCTTAAGATATGCTGTTACCATTTTTTTTTGCAGTTGGTTGTTTGAATTGGTCTTAGACCCATATCCATATTTAGAGATGATGTTCAATGCAGGAGCTTTTGGTTTTTGTTTATTGTAATCAGACTTGAATATAAGCCAAAATTTGTCAATCAATAAAGTGTGCTTCACCTCCAAAATATTGAGTGCTTTAGGAATTGCAAAACCAACATGGTTAACATCATGCAAAAACATTCTTATATTGAAATGAAACTAGGGAAAATAACTCACATGAAAGTAATAAATGTTTTCTCTCTTCTTTTTTCAGCCATGAACCATACAGATTCAATGCTAAAAAGGTAGAAAAAAGACCGCTGTTGCATGACATTTTTTCATACAAAAGTTCCCGTTACTTACTTCCTTTTATATTCGCTGATAGTCAACACTTGAATCTTGAACTTTGAAACCTACTGTTATAGAAGACCAAACCTACATTATTATTATTATTATTATTATATATATATATTGGTCTTCCTGAGAGATTCCCAGCTAAGTTCAAATAAAATTTTCGCAGTAAAAGGAATTTCCTTATATCCACATTGGTTAAGCATGAACAAACTTAGAGTGAGCTACATTCCATGTTTAGTTCCATTAAATTATAGCATGGATCCAAATAATAAAGATTAAGGTAGAACAACTTAGATCAATGATGGAGGGCGAAGCTCAAAAATTAAAACACGTAACCTTTAATTTATTTATTCTTTATCAACATACAATCTAATGCCTTTTTGAGAAATTTCTTTCCAAGTTAGAACACGTTTTTCTCTCTCACCATATCAGCCTAAAAC
Organism: Allium fistulosum; assembly: GCA_030737815.1. Taxonomy (NCBI): domain Eukaryota; kingdom Viridiplantae; phylum Streptophyta; class Magnoliopsida; order Asparagales; family Amaryllidaceae; genus Allium; species Allium fistulosum. The sequence continues at coordinate 1,200,205,565 of CM060905.1, forward strand.
GGTAGCAATTAAGTCCAAAACTTCAACAAAAGCATAATCTTTATTTTAAACCCCGATGCTTAGTTTTTGCATTAACAAATCATAATCAGAATACACCAAAATGTGTGTCACAAAATTCATTAATAGCAACATAACGAATGAAATGTTTAACAAAGTAGGCAACTAATGATACCTACATATTGACTTTGAGAACATCAAGAGGCATGATGCAAGATGCGTGGTGTCGAAATTGAGCATGCCATCAATAGGGCAGACAGCGTAGCATTGAGGTGAAAAGACATTCAAGCCTTGTTTTTCATCGATTCTCTCTCGTTCTACTTCTACCATCTCTCTCCTTGGCATTTTCTAATTAACTGTCGCCGCAGTAATTATACAAATAATATATTATTAGGACATTGTCTCTGCTTCCGTTATCGAATTAAAACAAATAAAGAAACAATATGCATATAGATTACACTAAGAAAAAGAGAAAAATAAGATTATAAAAGCTTATAGTAGATGAAATGTATTTTTTCTTTCCCAAAGAGATTGTCGGACCTAATCCTAGCCCAGATTTATGCTATTTCTGTAAAATCAGAAGGTAAAATTGATGAATGAGTAAGCGGATAAAAGATTATGCCATTAATTTAACTAAGCTTGTAGTTCCCATGTACATACCTCTCTTAGGCAGGATAACAGCAGGTATTATTAGGCTTGTGAGTCAGTTTATGTTGCAGGTTACCAATTTGTTGCATTCACCATTCACCATCTACTGATAAAAATACAACTATGAATGAAAATATAGGTGTCTGTGTGCGCCAAACTGAACCAAAATATGCTAAAATGCTTACACACACATACATATATCTCTTATATATAAAGCACCATACCGTCTATAGTTTGATATTCATCTTGATATTCACTTGCCATTTGACTGCTTTGTTGCCCAGGTGTGTACACTCAATACACTGCTTACACACACAGAGTTACTGCTACACACATATGTGTAGACCATATAGATTCACAGCTACATACAAATGCACGCACACCAAAAATCAAAAATGCAATAGCCATATTAAATATATAACTCACACTTTAATATGTACACACACACTCACACATATAAAGAGGTACAAACTTTTATAGCTATGATAAAAAGAATAAAAAGCGAGATATATTTGAGATACACGGTTAATGGCAGGGAGAGATAGGCTGCTCTTTACTACTGCTGTCTTTGCTTATATATACGTGAGGATGAAAATGAATGGATGATTAGTGACGTTTCAGGATCTAACTCATCAACCTTTTATTCTCTTATCGGGGGTAGATTTAGGATTATAAGGCCTCACAGAATCTTATCTTTCTTTCATCCTTTTGTTTTCAACTATACATGCCTTTACATTTGTTATGAGCCCTTTGACATTTTTCTTTTTTTAATGATAAAACCGTTCTTCGTACTTTGATTTGATCTTTGAAAGATTTCGTCCTGGCCATGTTAAAACTTTTGTTTATGCCATGATTTGGTTATATTTCTCATCAGAATCCTATTGAACATCCTCTATATTTGAAAAATTCATCTCAATTACAAATTAACCATCCAATCTGAGTTAATTAACAAAGCAATCCCAGAGACGAACCAAATATTAAATTTTTGGTCAGACGTACTCAAACTGATAAAATATAATATCAATCTCAAAAAAATTTAGTAACTAAAATTTCATGATTTTAGGAATTTACCTGGAAAATGGCAGTCTCTTATCCCAGCTTTCATCTTCCACTATGAGACGCCTTTCATATTATGTAATCTTAGTAATCAACTTCCCGTTAATTTATGAATTAGGGAGATACAGTTAGCATTGAAGCGAAACAGAAGAATATTATTGAGGAATCTGAAAGAAATACGAGAAGAGATGACTCATCATGGGAAACTGTGGATGTGGAGTTTATGCGCAAAGAGTACGTAGGTTGGGCGAAGACTAAAATGTACCGCAAGGGATTTTATAAATGAAGTTTCTATTGGGGTATTTTTGGAAGTTCGAAAAATGCTTCAGTTTGACTAAGTTGACCGAGTATTTGCTTTATATATAAGATAAACAACATCATTACACTTATTTCCATCACCATTAATGCTTAAGTCATATCATTTATGGAAAATGAGCAAAATGTTATTTTAACATTTTAAAATGTAAGAAAAAGAGGTAAACATCATTTCACATTTAAATACCATTTCTTCTCCATTAAGCAATGGTCAAATCAAGGGTTAAAAGGTAAATTAAAAGTCAAAAAGTAGAGAAGGGTATTTTAGTCATTTGCCATGCAAAGCTCAAGTATAAATATGCATCCATACCTTTCATTTTGCACACTTCATTCTCTACCTTCCTTCTTCACTTTCTCCATCTCCTTCACCTCCATTTCCATGGCTTCCCACCTCTCCATTCTCTTCCACCATCTCCACCAAGCTCCACCACCATCTAAACCCACATCCACCTCGGCCAAACACACCTACCCACCTCCAAAACCCCACAGCCTCCACATAACCACCCTAGCCGACCCTACACACTCATACCCACCTCCATAACCCACACATACCCCCTCCTCCTCACATACCCGAGCCTATACTCCACCACACCAAGTCGTACACACCTCTACACCCACCTACCCCCTTCATATACCCCATGTCCGAGCCCTACCCACCAAACCCGAGCCCAATACCCACACACCCCACCTACCCTAGGCCTTACCCTCCTCCCTAGGCCACACACCCCCTAGCCAAGCCATACACCCTCCTCTCTAATAAAAAAACAAAAGAAAAAAAAGGAGAGAAGGAGAGGAAACAGCAAAAGGCGAGTCATTCGGAAAATAGCATGTTAGTTCGTTATTTGTAAGCACACCAATTCGCCTAAAGATTGACGGTGTGGATATGAAGGTGAGAAATTCTCACAGCTTTATGAAATATATTGATTATCAAGTTTAATTGTTATGTTAGATAATCACCATTTGATAATATGGATGTTTGATTGATTGTTTAAATATGTTAGATAATCACCATTTGATAATATGGATGTTTGATTGATTGTTTAAATATGTTAGATAACCACCATTTGATAATATGGATGTTTGATTGATTGTTTGAATATGTTAATCCATAGTAATGTTATGACATTTACCGTATTGAATATGTTAATGTTATATGATTATTTGTATAGTTGTGATGTTAATATGGACATCAAATTTCTATTAATTAAGTGATCCCTTTGTTTAATAAGACCAATTTTAGTGATATGAGATATTTTGGAAAAATAAGTATCTTTTCATTTAGAAGTGAAATTAAAGTTAAAATAAAAGAGAATTTGAAATTTGAAGTGAAACAGATTTGAAAAGGATAGTTAAATAGAAATTGAAATCGAAATGAATAGTGAAATTGAAATCGATTTTGAAAATTTAATTTAGTTGAGATTGAATTGAAGTTTAAATTGAAATTAGATATGAAATCTAAGTTTTAAATATGTTTAATTTAAAGTTAGAATTGAAATTGAATTAAAAATTGGAATTAAAAATTTAATATTAAAATAATATGAATATAATAATATGGTAATAGTGAAAATATATTTTAAATACTTTAAAAAGTGAAAATATTGATTTATAATGATTTTATAAGTGATAAAATCCAATTTGAATAAATTATTTCAAATATTGAAAAATAAGTTAAACAAGGTGCGTCGCGCAAAGTTAGTTCGCGATTTCGCGCCGAAAAGTTCAAATGAATGTGCAGAGTGGAATATAGCTCGGAATTCTTCGAGATAAGAAAATTCCGAACTATTATATCCATATCTTCTAAACGAAGAAAGAAAATCAAAATTTCGTTGAGTTGATTTTGAATTAAGCCCAAATCAATTTTCTAGAAAAATCGCGCTAGTACAGTTAAGTGACCATAACATGAAATCTGTTTAAATGAATGTTTTTAATATTGGAAAAATATGAAATAAATTTGATAAATCTATTTAAATGGTTTAAAAGAGATTTGGATTGGAAAATATGAATTATCGAATGTTTAAAAGTTGATTTAAACAAATAAGCTTATATAGCACTTTCCACAGCACTTTTATGCTGCGAATTGTATAACTTTTTTTCAATATGAGTTTAAATGTAACAATTTTTTCCGAAATCAATTGTGAATGTTTTTAAAAGGAAAGTTAAGCGTTTTAAAAGATAATTGGGAATCTTTATAATCAATTCCAAAATAAAGTTGAAAATCTGAGTATGCGGAAACGACTAGTACATTTGTCCCGCCTGTGAGATCTGGGAAGATAAAACAAGGTGTTTAACTAAGGTTAGGGATGGAGCAACCAGTGCCCTGAACTTACCTGGCCTATGTTTTCTTTTCTTAGGCGAGGGGTGGAACAGATCGAAAGGAAAGCCTGGATACTCTTAAATAAAAAAGATTGCATTAAGTTTTCCAAAATAAAAGAAGATTGGTATTATCAAAATCTAAGCAATCTCCAAAATGAATGATTTCTATGATCCTATTTACTCAAAAATGTTTTCTAAGATTAATTTTAGGGTTTATCGTAAACGATGTCTTAAATAACATTGTTTTTGACCCGTCTAAAAGTTAAGAAATTGGATCAAGAGTTAAGTAAGGAAATTTGAAAATATTATCCAAAGCAAAAGAATGAATTACTTAGAATTATTCTAAATCAAAAGAAAGAGATTTTGAAATCATCCAAAAAGAATTAAAGTGAAAAGAGACTTAATAAATCCTGTATACTTATATTCACTTTTTATCGATAATTGAATTTCGAAGGAACCGGGATCGGATTTGGGCGATTCCTATCTGAAAACTACTTCGAACCAATATATACGTTCGAATGTGAAGACATGTTGAAGATGATGATTATTGAAGACCGTGGATCTTCGTAGCGTGGAAACTGCTTGTTGAACATGCTCTGGTTGGCCCCCTTTATAGAGTTATTTATAGTAGTGGTCTCCTCGTGATGGAGATTTTTCGGATTGCAAGGATTACTCGCTACTAGTGGTAGTAGGAGAGTACCTTCGGTTTGTCCTGTTCCTGGACAACTTGTATGGACGTTTGTCTGACATTGCATTTTCAAAGATTACGTACATTGGTTTTTACAAACGTACATCAGTGGTGGCAGAGAAGGCAACTTCTCTTAGCTTAACACCCTCCTTGAGACATACGAGCTCAAGGGTTGTATTTTTGTGGAAGGCAATTAGTAGTTAACAGAAATGGCAATGTGGCATTCAAAGATGTGATATGTGCTATGTGAAAAGCTAATCGTTACCTCAAGCCTCATCAAACCGAAAATGACCGAAACAGGATTAGATGCGGCAAGGCTAAGTGGGTAATTCCCAATTAGGGTATGATCATCCCCTTCTAGATATATTTCTTCCCGCTATGACGTTCGGGATGTAAATTAATGTGGTGTATGGAAAACGAGCGCTCGGTTAAAGGTCGGTAACGACCGGGGGATGACATATTCGGTACTATCTAGTTATAGAGGTAGGCCGGTCTTGTGTTAGTAGGGGAGTTGTGTGATGGTTCCTCGGGACATCCATCTAGAGGTGTAAAGACCCAAAAGTCGACCTTCGAAAATCGGCATCCGTACTTCACTTGTACTCAAAATGCCGTAGATTCAAACGTCGAATCTGGTTCACCGGAGCTTATAACACCATTAAATATAACAAAACAGCGGAAGAAAAAGAATATATCAATATATATAACATTGATACGATGACAGATACAAAATCTGATATAATATGATACAACAGAATGATACAACAGATATCAATATACATCAGAGATATGATACAAGAAATAGCAGCGGAAAGAAAATAGATAACATCAGCAGTAGATAGAATATCTCCGATAGAATGCTCCAATCCATAGCTAGCGAAAAGCAAGGTCAGTCGTCCAAAGACTGACTAGCTCCAGACAATCTACTCAACCTGAATATCTGAGAAACCCAACTCTAGACTGCTCGTGTGGAAAATAATGAGCACCCAGAGTTTAGGAAGGGAACAATAAACTCCGAGTCAGTCGTGGGACTGGTGTGAGCAACAAAAACAGTTTATCTTTAAAACAACAACAAAGCAAGTAGAAAAATATCCGCAATGCTTTTGGAAAATGAAACTACCATAAGACCTCCCGCTACACACACAATGCAAACGCAGAATTGGAGGAGATTTCTTCTTATGATAGTCAAACATGCTTACTACGCAAAATCATTGGATTATTATTATTAGTGCATAGTGGAAAACATTTTGAAAGTATAATATTAATCTTAGCCAACATAGACATTTCGAACTATGCCTACTATAGCTACCATCTAAACAGTGGGGCGCCACCTTAAGTAAATGGCAGGTTCTACAACTAAAACCGTACAAGTTCCGTATTGGGAAATGGAATTCTTCGAGATAAGAAAATTCCGGACTATTATATTCATATCTTCTAAACGAAGAAAGAAAATCAAAATTTCGTTGAGTAGATTTTGAATTAAGTCCAAATCAATTTTCTAGAAAAATCACGCTAGTGCAGTTAAGTGACCATAACATGAAATCTGTTTAAATGAACGTTTTTAATATTGGAAAAATATGAAATAAATTTGATAAATCTATTTAAATGGTTTAAAAAAGATTTGGATTGGAAAATATGAATTATCGAATGCTTAAAAGTTGATTTAAACAAATAAGCTTATATAGCACTTTCCGCAACACTTTTATGCTGCGAATTGTATAACTTTTTTTCAATATGAGTTTAAATGTAATAATTTTTCCCAGAATCAATTATGAATGTTATTAAAAGGAAAGTTAAGCGTTTTAAAAGATAACTGGGAATCTTTATAATCAATTCCAAAATAAAGTTGAAAACCTGAGTATGCGGAAACGACTAGTACATTTGTCCCGCCTGTGAGATCTAGGAAGATAAAACAAGGTGTTTAACTAAGGTTAGGGATGGAGCAACCAGTGCCCTGAACTTACTTGGCCTATGTTTTCTTTTCTTAGGCGAGGGGTGGAACAGATCGAAAGGAAAGCCCGGATGCTCTTAAATAAAAAAGATTGTATTAAGTTTTCCAAAATAAAAGAAGATTGGTATTATCAAAATTTAAGCAATCTCCAAAATGAATGATTTCTATGATCCTATTTACTCAAAAATGTTTGCTAAGATTAATTTTAGGGTTTATCGTAAACGATGTCTTAAATAACATTTTTTTGATCCGCCTAAAAGTTAAGAAATTGGATCAAGAGTTAAGTAAAGAAATTTGAAAATATTATCCAAAGCAAAAGAATGAATTACTTAGAATTATTCTAAATCAAAAGAAAGAGATTTCGAAATCATCCGAAAAGAATTAAAGTGAAAAGAGACTTAATAAATCATATATACTTATATTCATTTTTTATCGATAATTGGATTTCGAAGGAACCGGGATCGGATTTGGGTGATTCCTATCCGAAAACCACTTCGAACCAATATATACGTTCGAATGTGAAGACATGTTGAAGATGATGATTATTGAAGACTGTGAATCTTCGTAGCGTGGAAACTGCTTGTTGAACATGCTCTGGTTGGCCCCCTTTATAGAGTTATTTATAGTAGTGGTCTCCTCGTGATGGAGATTTTTCGGATTGCAAGGACTACTCGCTACTAGTGGTAGTAGGAGAGTGCCTTCGGTTTGTCCTGTTCCTGGACAACTTGTATGGACGTTTATCTGACATTGCATTTTCAAAGATTACGTACATTGGTTTTTACAAATGTACATCTGTGGTGGCGGAGAAGGCAACTTCTCTTAGCTTAACACCCTCCTTGAGACGTACGAGCTCAATGGTTGTATTTTTGTGGAAGGCAATTAGTAGTTAACGGAAATGGTAATGTGGCATTCAAAGATGTGATATGTGCTATGTGAAAAGGTAATCGTTACCTCAAGCCTCATCAAACCGGAAATGACCAAAATAGGATTAGATGCGGCAAGGCTAAGTGGGTCATTCCCAATTAGGGTATGATCATCCCCTTCTAGATATATTTCTTCCCGCTATGACGTTCGGGATGTAAATTAATGTGGTGTATGGAAAATGAGCGCTCGGTTAAAGGTCGGTAACGACCGGGGGATGACATATTCAGTACTATCTAGTTATAGAGGTAGGCTGGTCTTGTGTTGGTAGGGGAGCTGTGTGATGGTTCCTCGGGACATCCATCTAGAGGTGTACCCATTTCGGAAGGTAGATCCTTCACCTGGTCATTTGTTTGGAAATCCATTCTCCAATAGGAACCTACGGTTTTGTTTGTATTGGCGTAATGAATAGCCTCGAAATGCTATATGGGTAACCATTTCAGATAAGATTAATAAGTTTATTTGCAAATGTTTTCAAAGGAATGTCACTAGAAATAATATCAAATGTTTTGATATAAAAGTGTTTTAGTTATCATAAGATAAAAACCGGTCCGTGTTTATGTGTGGGCGTGGTCTTATGAGATACTCTTGTTTTTAAAGGATTTCATCCAAAGGCTGATATATGACACTGTCATTTATTATTGAGTTTTTCTCACGCTGGATTATCAAGCCTGATCCGGGTGTTTTCAATACTCGGGTCAGATCCGAGTAGTTTCAGGTTTAGTCGAAGACGATTGGAGTTTCTAGAGGAGAGCTGGAGATATTCACTTACGTATGGACGTATTCTATTATCCGCTGTACTTAGTTTGTTTTAGTTGATGTTTGTCAGCAATTGTAAGAACGGATGTTTATAACTGTCCAAGCTGGATTTAGGTTAGACTCTGATATATGTATTTAAAAGTTTTCCGCTGTAAAGATATTGGTTCAATATTATATGTTATTCCGTTAGTGTGAGATTCTGTTCTGTCTATTTTTCTTTATTACCCTTCATGTTCCGTGTTTTCGTGCAATTTGAGTTGGACATGTGTGGTTTATTGTCGATTCAAAGGGTACAGAAAAACGGGTCGTGACGACCACCATGTTCTATCCTTTCTCAACTCTCCCCATCATCACTAAAAGTACTTATATGATCCTGCAACCCAATATCTCATACCATATACCAAAAAACAACATATTTACTAATTTTTAATTTCAACCAAAGGATATTTACAGCTTTGCAAAAGAAGCTAAAAACATTTGTTTAATCTTGATCATTTTAACCTTTTTTTCAATTCTCTAGTGAATTGTATCAACTTAAACAAAGAAGAACCACCACAAACTCTGAGATATTAACAATGATATTCAAACAACAGCAAAAATCTGTACTCTATAATCCCAAGGGCAACAGGGAATTCGACCCAAGGTCAGAAAATAAACCATAGATTCCTACACCAGGTTATCAAAAACGTAAGATGAGAATTGAACCATAAATTAAAGCGTTTTGTAAATTAAGAAAAATATCTAAAAATCGAGAAACGGTAAGATTACCCGAATATGGAGGCTCCAAATCAAACGATTGTACCTTCAAGACTAACGCCGAAGGATCTTTAAAGATGTGGAACGGTTGATGAAGAACGACGACTTCTGAGTGGAACGCTGGAGAATTTTTGAAGCTCGAGAGAAGTGATGCTGAAGCTCGAGAGAAGGGTAGCTGAAGCTCGCGATCCACGAAAGAGTTGGAAAGATTTAGATGAAGAGAGTTTGATTTTTAATGAGATTTGGGATTATATATTTGTAGGAGAAAGAGGGAGTCGACTTCTGAGAAAGGCAGCATCGTTTTCTTTTTGGCGCTTTTTATTAAAAATGTGTGAATTTATTTAACAACAGCGATTTAACGATTTTTTTTAATAATTACCTAGCTAATGGCAGCTTTTTCATTAAAACCCTGCAAATGGATGCTGCGAAATGTATATATTCTTATAGTGAACATGTTCAATATTTCGCTCTTGAATAACATGCTCATCTCAATTTTGTTCCTCCGTTTGATTTACAGTTTTCGAATTACGTCGATTTCTTTCGGAAGCCGTTAGGGGATTGCATGTTGCCTTTTTAGAACTTTCTGTAATGACAAAACAAGTTTAAAAGAACAATATAGTGTGCAAGAATTATAAATTGATAACATGTGTGTCATAATTATAAATATAGTGTGAAACTTTGGAGAAAAAATATTACAGACAAATTTCGTATAATTTTAGAATTAAATCAATCCAATCTGAACTATAGGCTGAATGATATAAGAACTTGCAAATTTATTCTCTATCTAACACGTCGACAATATGCAAATGATATAAGAATGATATAAGAATATGCAAATTTATTCTCTATCTATATATCCACTTTGAATGATATAAGAATATGCAAATGATATAAGAATGATACACTATCTATATGCCAGTGATAGAAACTTATGGTTCTTATGGTTCTAAGAATATGCAAATGATATAAGAATGATACACTATCTATATGTCATTGATAGAAACTTATGGTTCTAAGAATATGAAAATGGTGATATATTCTCTATCTAAGAATGATAGAAACTTATGGTTCTTATGGTCTCTATCATCATAATATTCTCTATCTATATGTCAGTGGTATATCATTTGCATAATGATATAAACTTATGGTCCTTATAGGTCAAATGATAGAAACTTATGGACAAGAGAACTACGTCGACAATATTCTCTATCTATATGTCAGTGATATAAGAATGATAGAAACAAAACATGATAAATGATAATAGACTGATGATAAACGAGAAAAAATAATGCAAGCAATTTGAACTACGAGAGAACTTTTAGAAAAAATGATGCAAGCAATCTGAACTACAAGAGAACTTTAGAAAAAATGATGCAAATGATGATAGAAACTAAACAAATCGATCACTGACATGACAATGCAAATGTACATCGACCATGTTTGCCACAAACGAGGTTATGGCACCAACCTCGTCTGCCACGAACGTGGTCAACCACGTTCGTGGCAGACGAGGTTGGTGCCACAACCTCGTTTGTGGCAAACGTGGCTCTCACCTAAGGTTCAATCACCCTGCCACTACACTGCGCGTACTTCGTGCAATCTTCGAACGTTCTATAGATCATCAAATTATATAGCAAAATCACTTACCATGGCGATGTTTGCTTCTTCTTTCCTTCTCCATGGCGACGACGGCTGAAATATAGGACGTACGTGAGTGGCGGCTGAAATAAACGTGAGGGAAAATAAACGAGGCGAAAGCTTTGAGAGATGGGGTTTAGGTTGAGAGAGGGGCTGAAATGAAATGTCGTTTAACTTTTTTTTTGTTTGATAATGCAAGGGGTGGTTTTGAAAGTGAATGGGATGGAAAGAGCAAAATGAAGGGTGGATATTGTTTTTTTAAAACAGCGGGATGAAAAAGACAATAAGCAAGGTGGGAATAGACGGAGCCATTTTTGGATGTACAATCAAGAATTCCTACAAGTAGAATATTATTAAACCAGCACTTTTATTTCTAAATAACTGATATGAATTTATTTCGTTTATCTATTAAAAAAATTAATTTCATTTTTATTTTTCCAACTTTGAAAGGTTTTAACAATTTGCAAATATTCAAAATTCAGATTTTTTTCAAATGATAAACAATTTTTTTTTAATATTTAATTTATAAACTTTAAATGCCATACTTTGAAACGTAAATTAGTCTTCTTTTTATAAAACAAATGTATTTTTTCCTAAATAATGATTAAGAGAACGGGATCTGTTATTCAAATAATGCAATACTATTATCAGAATATAAATGCTTAGGGGGGCCTTTGGATGATTGGAAATAAATAACTTTCTTGCCTTTTAGAAGCGAAAGCAAAAAAGCCCATATGGATGAACAAAATAATTGGGCTTTGACGGGCTGCTTTCTTGCCTATTTGGAAAGCAACTCTTTTTTGCTTTATTGCTTTCAAAGCCCAAAATAACATTTTTATTTCAGGCGGCGTTTCTTTGAATTAGGACTTGTGGTTTAGATTTTCTCCTTCATCGTCCACTGCGAAGATCGCCGATTCTCTTCCAAGTTTTTTAAAAAATACTATTTTTCTTTTCTCATTCGTTATTTATGCTTCTAATCTTCGATTATTTCATCCATCGATCTTTGATTTGATTTTTTGCTTAGGAATTATGTGTTATTGTTTTATGTGTTCATGTATGGCTTTTCTGTATGTAGAATTGACATACACAATAAATAAAACAAGTTGATATACAAATTGGAAATAAAACAATTGCAATTCCAACAAATTTGGTTCAGTTCTAGTTTATTGGATCCACTGCTTCATTAAGCAATGCTACTGCTATATTGTTGTAAGTGGTAAGCATTATTGGGTTTGCTTTGTTGTATTGTTGTGGTTGTTGCTAAATGCTATTTAGAGCTTCTTGTCTCCTTCTGTTGTAAACATGCTGAATGAAAGCTTTGAAGCTTTGGAATTCTTGCTACTTAATGTCTCATATGCGTCAGTACCATTATTTATTAGGCATCAGTAGTGGATTTGACTTGCGTAGGCTATATTGTTTTGCTTTAGTTTAGTGTTATGTTCCAACATGTTGTGTGGTGTGTGACTCACAAGTCACACACACACTTGTATTGCATAATCATTAATCCATTATGTACTTGCATAGGTATGGTATACCATTTAATAAGATTTCTACTTATCCAAAGGAAAAGGAGTTATGCCAAATTTGGGAGATGTACTTCCGTATTTATCTGGCTCTACCACATGGATACTGTGTTAGTCACCTATACTATAGTTTAATAATAGTATGATTGGTTATGCCTATTATTAATTATTATCAACTCATGTTTGAGAAAACTTGAATCTGAGGCAATTTGTATTACCACTTCCATTATTTTTCAACCATTAAATAGAATAATTTAGTAACCCAAATGAATCATGATTGTTATTTTCCTTTGGATGAATCGAGAATCAAGATGCATGTCAACTGGTTGAGATCCTGGAGTTTTATATAGCAGTCATTTGTTTCTTTGACTGAATTTGGTTTAAAGTATCTTTTTGTTGTCTTCAATTCATCACTAGTGAATCAAGCACACTTTGGATTGGATGACGAGATTTTTGCAGAATGTCAAGACAATGATTTGATATTTTACGAAGAAAGAAACTTTGAATCTAATCAAAATTTAACTTGCGAGGGTTCAACTCAAGGAGGAAGATATGATTCCAACTGCAAAAGAGAAGTCTTTTTTATATTGCGATGATGCTTGCATTTATGTACCAAATTAATATGTTTTTGTTGTTTGGTTTTGTTTGGTTTATTGCTTGCAACTCAAATTGGATGTTATAGAGTAGGTTTGTCAATGGATATCTGAAATATCTGAATTCTGTCCGCATCCGTATCTGTAAAGTGGATAAATATCCAATATTCGATCAAACGGATACGCATCCGAAAATTATCCGTCCGGCTTTTATCAAGATTATAGTTCATATTTGGTGTATTTTAGTATAACGATAGACATGTGTTTATATTTTTTATTAAGCTAATAATTTATATTATATGAACTTAATGCATGTTGATTGCTCAAAACTATTTATTATTGTTCTATTTGTTTATTTTTCACACTTTTATAATCGATGGGATTAAAAAAAGTTTATGCTAAACCAAAATATTATATTTATATTTCTTGATTTATCGATCGTTAGTGAATAGGTTAATTATCCGACATTTGTCCGTATTTGCAGATGTGGATATTCGATATCCGAAAATGATTTTGGATGCGAATGCAGATGCAGATATGACATTATCCGTATCTGAATGTATCGATTTACAGGCCTAGTTATAGTACTTTATTTATGTATCAAGAGCATACAATCTTGAATATTTGAATTATCATGCACATGTATTGTTTTGTTTCAAATCCAATGTAAAATCCAAAATGCTACAAAAGTGTATATTTTATCCATATTGACTTTTTGTCTTTTTGACTTATAAGTCATTATCGCACCAAACTAGGACTGTTAATGGATACATGAAAAATTCAAAATCTGTCTCGGAAAATGGATAAATATTCGATATTCGAAAAAATTGATGCAGATGCGGATACAATGCATCTGCATTCGAAAATTATCCGTTCGGTTTTTGTCAAGATTATAGTTTAAATTATGTGTATTTTCATACAGTGAAAGATATTCATTTATTAATTTATTAAGTTAGTAGTTTATATTATATGCACTTAATGATTATTAACTGCTTTAGTATCCGTATCCGAAAGTATCTGTTGACGGATCAACACCAAAACAAACGTTTTGACTTTTTAAAGTAAAAGACTTTTGAAATAAGCAAAACCACTTTTGCTTTGAGTTGCCAAAGGGCCCTAAGCACAATTAAGAATGGTGAAAAATATTTCTAGGTAAATGAAATTAGCAAAAAAGTTTGTTACGTCAACTCAAAAAAGAGAAGTTGCATTGGAATCGAGAAAGCCGTAGAGTTCATAATCGCATAAAAGGAGTCAAAATAGTGGTTGTGAACTGTTTTCAATCGTCTCTTTTGGGATTTTCCAAAATACCATTGCCAGGTCATTAAATAAATTCCAACCAATGCATGCGAAGACAAAAATATATATGCATGCGAATGAAATATGTACATGTATACATGCACAGTTTAGCAAAAGGAAAATATACCACACGGAACATAGATGCATGCAAATTCACTAAGGCTAAGAATAAAGTGGGAAACTGTCACGATGCAAATACGAGAGGAAGTTGACTTAATTAATGAAGCACGCATCATATTTATAATCACTTAGATATGAAATTTATATGCATTTGCACGTTTGATATAGCACACGGAAGATAAAATAACATACGTGTAAGGCTTAAGTAAAATATATATGGACACGTGTCGGCCCAAGGGGTGATGATAATATTCATTATAGGCTCATGAAGGTATTATTTCGAGACGGTTCATGAAGGCATTATTTCACGACGACCTTCATTTTTAATACGCAACGACTTTAAATGGGTTTGAATGCGATGAATTCTATTTTTTATGTGACGACTATGAGGTTGTTAATATCCGATGGGTATTGGCTAAAACACACAACGATACTATTTTTAACGTGCAACGACCAAGTAAAATTTTAAGGCACGATAGCCTATGCTTAACTCGTGAACGTAAATAAATTTTTAAGACGAGACGACCTATATTTTAACGCATGAAAATAAGTGAATTTTTAAGGCGCGATAGTCTCTGATTTTAAAAAGTGGAAGATGGTTATTTTATAACACTTGAAAGATTTTCACTTTATTTTAAAGCTAATTTTTATTTAAACAAAAAGATGATTTTGTCAAGTATTTTTACGGGATTATAAAAGAGAAGAAAAACGTATTAACCTATTTTTGAAAGAGTTTTAAGAAGAAAGCTATTGATTTGGAAAAGTAATTTGCGTTGGCTATCGTGTTGAACGTATATTTAATTGATTGATGATGTATAGCATGTTCATTTATGCCTGAACTGATCAAAAGACATGAATCATTAACATTTTAAAACTAGTTTTAAAATTTGAGGGTGGAGACCGATGTAGGGTCGCTCCCTATGCTCCAACCTTTAATCGCCTAGTTAATCAGGTCCACGGATTTCAATGCGCAAGTCTTTGCGGATTTAGGCTAAATTTTTATACATAATCTGAGCATAATTCCCAATAGTTGACATCTTTTTGAATAGAGTTATTATGAAATAAAGTTAAATCAAGAACTGCCATCAATTTTATGTTATTCATCTCATTGAATCTCTTTCTATAGTTTCAACTTGGAATCCCCATGCTTCATTGTCTCTTTATTTTATAATCCAAGAATTCTTCTGAGCCGTTTCCCTCCCTATATTCATCTTGATTAAATTTGTAACATCCTCTATCTTGAGACTCACACTTAAGCGCTACAGATGCTGCAGTCATCTATAGTATTAACTTTCGGCGAAAAAGTACGGTAATGCTAATAGTATCCATAATAACAGAAGCACATGAATATGAAATAAAATCACAAATTTCAAAAAAAAAACAACTTTGCTTATTACATTTCACAAAACATGTTTCATATCCAATTACATAATCCCAATCTTTTCCCAGGTTTAGAACAAATATAATTATTACATAAATACGCCAAGAGCAACATATGAAGATGCCCCCTTGGATGACTAGAGTACTAAATAGTCATAACAAACTTAATATAGCACAGCGGAAATAAAACAAAACAACTCCTAAAACCTGAAAATCCTCAACCCTCAGCCTACTCAAATCAATTTTGGGCACCTGAGAGTTTAAGGGGAAAAACATAAACTTCGAGTCAAACATAAAGTCTGATGTGAATAATACTATACATCTCGGTTATATAATATTATGTGAGACCATGTCGCTTGGCGGAACGAGTTTCCCCTCACTGATATCCTTTTAAAAACATATCTTTTGGAAAAGAAAATCCTACAACCAAACTGGTTAAAACAATAATATCAATATCATGTAAGCATATAAATCAGGTAATCAATGGACTATCTGTCCGAACACTATAGTTTTATTTGACTAACTACTAACCTTTAGCTGACTCGGACCTACCAGACAAAATAAATAAATAATCTAACTTCTGTTAGATACTTCTCTTCTGGACGGTCTGTCCCTAACTTACTTCTTCCAGGGTTTAGGTCAACCCACTGTGTTAAATATGATACAGATTAGTATATCGTACAAAAAATATTTAAGATGCTGAAAAAAGTTTAATACTTACCCCTCCGCTCTAGGTATTAAATACACAGCGGGTCGCTGTGGCGGTTGCGATGAACCGCTGCCATCGCCTTCTGAAGAATGTGAAGAACTCCTCCTTCTGGACGACATGATACCTGTCACAGACACATCATTTTAAAGAGAACAGTAACATAATAATGAAATATATTTTATAGTTAAATGACATAAATGAGATAAAGTACATAAAGTGCAAAGTATACCTGATTCAGATTGGGTCTCATATTCCGACGATAAGCAGAATACATTGCATTTTTAACATAAATTGCTAAATAAATGACAGCAATGGTAATGAGATAAATGATGTAAATGACGATAAGCAGATTCGGTTTCATAAATGACATAAATTACATAACTAGCAAAATAAATCTCATCAAGTACATAAATTGCATAATACATAAGAATTCAACATAATATTTATATCAATCCTCATCGTCTTCTGATTGAGATTCGGTCTCATATTCTACATTATTTTCCTCCCTACTCTCGAATGCTTCTACCAAAACATTTGATTCATCGTCCAGAGATCCAAAATCTGTACGATCGTCTGTTATTATTATTTCGTTGCTTTGCTCAAGATCTGCCTGATAAGCTTGTTCGTCTGGAATATTCTTTCCATCAAATGTAAATCTTGTCTTTATTTTAAAAACTGCCGACCAATCTGCTTTATCTCTTTTTAGAGACGGATAAGGAGAGTAATAAACTTGCAATGCTTGTTTGGCTAGTACAAAAGGGTCGTACTTGTGATAATGAGATGTGTGTTTTATATCAATAAGATTATAATTATTGTGCACATTAATTCCAGAACCTAGAACATTGCTAAACCAATTGCATCTAAACAGAAACACCTCATCCGCGGGTCATGAATATGTCAGTTGCAAAATTTGAGTTAAAACGCTATAAAAATCATTTATGTGATTTTCTAAATCATCACTTCCTTTAACAAATACGCATGTACTATTAGTTTATTTTTCTACACCGTATTTTTTGGTGTTAAATTTATATTCATTGACGAAATATATTGCATATGTCTTAACATTTCTTTTTGGTCCCAACGTTAGATATTTCAACCCTTCGTCAACCACACAATTTCTCGGTTCATAAACGTATTTTGAAAACCAATCAGAAAATTCTTTACTGAGATCTCAGTGCGGATGTTCACTTTCATAAATACTATGAATAAAATATTGCATTAAATTCTACACGCGCATGCATTATGAAAATAAATAAATCATAAATTATTATTTCAGATTACCTAACAAATGGTGCAACCTCAGCACAATTAAGAAGAATATAAGTGTGTGCTACATGAAGATCTCTATCGTCTAATAATACTTCTACACATTTTCTAGAAGGTCGACCATGTTGTTTAAAAATAGATAACATTGTCTGAGAGGACTCTTGTTCATTGACTTCATCATTGCGAGGAACACTTTCAAATGATATGTTCACATGGTGACTGAAATAGGGAGAGAAAAAGAACGAAGCTTCTTCTTTGATGTAAGATTTACATATCTAACCTTCAACTCATGCTTTTTGTCTCATTATTTTCTTGAGATGATTCAAGCATCTATGCAAAATTAATTTACATTAACTTCCAAATGTAATTAAATTAATAGGTAACATATTTCATACCTCTCAAATGGACATCCATCCATATTGCACAGGACCTCGAAGTCGTTCTTCAGATGGGAGATGAACATGTAAATGTTCCATTACATTAAAAAAACCCGGCGGAAATATTTTCTCCAATTGGTAGAGCAATATAGGAATATCTTCTTCAAGTTTACGTAAACGTTGCACTTTTAAAGTAGTCGAACAAAGCTCTTTGTAAAATAGGCTAAGCTCCGTTATTACCTTACAAACTTTTAAGGGCAATAGTTCTTTGAATAGAACAGGTAATAAATTTTCCATTTGGTAAAGAAAATGTCTATGTTTCTTCCACGCAATAAGGACAAGCTAGACGACCGAATGTACTCCATCCTTAAAGCATTGCATAGGCAGGAAAATCACTTATAGTCCACAATAAAGAAGCAAATATACAAAAAAAAATTCTTTGAATCGTCGTATGTTTCTACTCCTTTGTTCCACAATATTTTTAACTCCTCAATCAACGGTTGTAAATAAACATCGATTCCTTGTGTTGGATCGTTGGGGACAGGAACGACAATAGTAAGAAACATATATTGTGTTTTCATACACATCCACGGAGGTAAATTATAAGGTGTGATGATGATGAGCCAAGATGAATATTTAGCACCAAATTGAGAAAATGGTGAAAACCATCCGTACATAATCCAAGTCTAACATTCCGACCCTCCGCTGCAAAATTAGGAAAAGTTTTGTCGAAATGCTTCTATGCTTCTCCATCGGCTGGATGTGTCAACGTACCTTCTTTCTCTGTTCTCACACTATACCATCTCATATGAGATACAGTTACAGAAGATGCGTATAATCTTTGAAGCCTAGGAGTGATGGGCAAATAATGCATACATTTGTTTGGAACTTCCTTTCCCTTCTTTTTTCTTGGTTTGTACCTTTCCTCATTACATATTCTACACTTCCTAAGAGTGATGTCCTCTTTCTATAACAACATGCAGCCATTTAAACATGTATCTATTTTCTGATAAGGTAAACCAAAAGCCGACATAAGTTTTTTAACTTCATAGTGATTTTCACACATTAAATTATCGGGCGGTATATGTCTTTTTGCAGCTTGTACAACGGCTATAAATCCGGCTTCGGTGATGTTGTATTTTGACTTCATCGCAATGTATTCTGCGGTTACTGATAGCTGGGTGTTGCTTTTAAAACCATCCCAAAGAAGTTTCTCAGCAGCATCCAGTAAATCATAAATTTTTTTGCTTCAATATTTGGTTCTTCAACAGTTACATCATCGTCGTCAACTTCAATCGTAGGGAACATTGGTCGTGCTGCATCTTCAACCATATTTTCTATATGGTTCGTCATAACAATTTCATTAACCGCAATCTCTAATTCAGACTCTGCAGAAGTATGTGCTACAACTTCTCCATGACGATCCTAAACATAATACTCCGACATGAAACCGTTCTTTCACAAATGGACTTTCACAATATCGGGTAACAAATACTTCAAATGTTTACACCTACTACACGAACAATGAATTTCTACATCGTTTCCATTATTACTTAAAGCAAATTCAACAAATACGTTTATACCATTATAAAAATCTTCTTTATTGAGCCTTTCAATCCCCTTCTTTGATACATTCATCTCCTCCGATCAACAAAATAATCGATCATTTTTCCTATTTGAAAACATATGTCACAAATTCATAAATAAATATTGGTCATTTTACGAATTCACATTTTATTTTTCAATGTATCGATACAAAAACTTATACGCTTCAATTTTACCTCACTTAAGAATACAATATAGAAATGTTGGTTTATGGTTATCTTTTTTCCTGGTCAATCATCCTACTTCCCATTACAAACACAGTAAACACTTACATTTCGTACAATATTTCGTTTTAAACGATTCAACAAAATTTCGGCAGCACTTCCCCTTTGTTTCCTGCATTGTACACAAATGCGTGTATATGGGAAACAAAAAAGAAGTGACGGCGAAATTTTGTGAACCGTTTGAAACGAAATAATGTATGAAATATAATTGTTTACTATGTTTATAACTTGTCCAATACAGAGACAAATCCAACAAGTATTGTACCAGATGAATATAAATGGCCGTTTTGTGACAAAAATGAATATTTATATAACGATCATGTACAACACCTGTCGGACGGGGCCAAAAACTCTCTAAGGGACGTAAAAAAAAGTAGTTTATAAAAACGAATATTTACTAATTTTATATATTTCAAAAAATTATTAATTTACCACATTTATTCCGTGTATTTTATCGAATAAGGCTACTTCAATATTGTTATCATTTTCCAATACAGTCAAATTTTTTTAGACTCGTGCATTCATTATTGTTATACAAGTCAAGATTTTATACAACTCATGTCTTATTCCAATTACCACAATACAATGGTAGAAACAACACATATACTATGGTTTACACATACACACACAATCACAAATTGTACATACTCTTTAAAATTTCACGATAACAGTCCGCAGGTGCGGCGCAGTGGAGAGGAGGCTTGGGTTCTAGTAAAAAGACCCAGGTTCGATTTCTACCATGCGCTTCCCTATCCTACATAGATTTACCCGGGGGTATGGAGGCTTGGATTAGCGGACGACTTTACTATACCCTCCTCAGGAGTTTACCGGCCCGCCGGGTTCTCCTGGGTTTTCAAAAATAAAATAAAAATTCACGATAAGATATGAAATAGGTATACCATGGGATACTATAAACCATTATTAGGCTATTGGAAACAATTACAATCACTAATTAGCCCTAATTTATCAATTTATGCAAATCTAGATTTTGGGTAAATATTAGATTTTTCGTGAAAATAAGAGATTATACCTAAGATTGAAAGCAATAGAGTGTGATTAGGCAGCCGTGAAGGATCCGGAAGCTTGAAATTGGTGATTGGAAGCTTGAAATAGGGATTTGGGGGTTTTAAATTTTTTTTTGCGTGCTGAAAAATGAGGAAGAAGAGGCTCGGCTTCTGGAATTGCTTTACTATACCTCTCTGCACTAACACAGCTCCTAACCCAGTTCCACATGCATCTGTATACACCACTAAATTTTGATTCCCTTATGGAACAACTAACACAGGTGCATTAGTCAATAAGTGTTTCAGCTTCTGGAATGCCTCATCACACTTATCGGTCCAAACGAACTTCACATCTTTTCGTGTTAGCTTGGTCATCGGTGCTACTATCCGCGAAAAATCCTTTATATATCTTCGATAGTGTAACGACCCGCTATTTTGCACTATTTGCATCCGCACATGTCGGACTTGAATAATTCAAATACCGAATTGTTAATTTAAATTTGGCAAAACTGAACATATACAGTAAATAAAATAATCACAGATCACAGACACAGAGTAATAAATGCAGCGGAAACAAAAGATAGTAGTTCATGAAGCTACTATATACATATCAGAGTAAAATAAGGTACAATAGGAGTCTCGAATACAATAGTTAAATACAATATCAGAATACAATACTAGAATCAACTAAATATCTGAAAGCTGGATAGATAGTTGGATCTCCAAGCGAAGCTCCAACTCCAAAGGTGAGTCTCGAATACTGGTACACTTAGTCTGACCCGAGCGTAAAGCAAAACACAAAACACAAAACACTCGAGTCAGGATTAACATTCTTATATCAATAAATCCAACTCAAGTTAAATAGCAACTGAAATACAAGTAACTCAAAGGATGTTTGGAATAACCATCCTTTAAGGATCCGTTAAACTATCTACTATGTAGTAGTGTACGATAAGTAGATAATGCCTATCAGTAATATAAAATATCAAAATAGTGTTAAGGCGTTACCATTATCCCCCTTAACACATTTTATATAAGCGTTATAGTCTATACAGCACTGTAAACTCCACCGTAAACTAGTGGGATATCAGGGAGTACTCCATAGGTATAACAAAAAACAAATCGTAGTGGTCGCGTATATAGGGATACAAGTATGACAAGGCACATGAGGCAATACCCAAGGTAGTGAAACTACCGTTTGCCTGATCCGGACTGGTGAGAACGCATCGCCGCAACGATCGCAACACCGCGAAACAACACTCCCAAATCAAGGGTGCACCAATCGATAACAAGTAATGAGTAGTTTTCGAAGAAGTGTGTCCGCTCAAGGTAGCTGACCCCATTTGGCCCGGCACGGCTCCTGTTTTAGTCATTTCCAATTTGACACAAGTGTCAAGGCTATCCATTATCGTTCTCTTTCTTCAATCATCAATGTACGTCATTCCAACCACTTCATTTTGGATCACACTCCGCGTATAGTTATTAAAGTGGTTTTCGGTTTAGACAGTGAGTATGTCCCTAACCGATTCCGGTCTCTTTAATAACTTTCGTGATTATTACACCGATTGGTCGTTTATTTATTTCAAAACTTACTCATATATATATCAGTATAACTAATATGTAAACTTTATGTTTATTATAAAATAACACTTGAATAACTCAAAACAAAACACATATGGCTGTACAACATAGGTATATACTTAAGCAACTGCAACAACATATATGGACTATCAAAATATATCCGCATATACCCATTCCTTACTTCAATAAAACAATAGAGCAATAGGCTGTAACTTATAATATACTATAATATAAGGTAATATGATATAATATAATATTTTATATTATAATATAGTACTATATATAATAAACATCTAATATTGTAAAGAAAGAAGTCCGCTGTCAACCGAAGAAAAAAAATGAGCAAGATAATATGCTTTGTTACAAACCTGTAAGTATATATATATATATATATATATATATATATATATATATTAGCCGCATAAACCGAACTTTATAACTCACATAAAATCAAACTTAGAACTTAAAAATCTATATACATATAAACAGCCACTGTGTAGTATAGTTTAGAAAACATACACGTAAATATTTTTCCATAGCCCGAAAAAAAGCATGTATAGTTTATATTTAAAACATACTCTTTAAGTCTAAATATAAAAACTTAAGTAAACTTTGATATATATATATATATATATAAATGCTTTTAAACACATATATAAATATATAAACTCAACAGAGTATATAATAACAAATATATGTACATACCAAAAGAACTACAGCGAGGTGAAGGAGAGGGCATGATGGCCGATTCTCTGGTGGTGGTCAGAAAAGTAGGCGATGAAGCAAACAAGGTGGGATGGCGGAGCGGAGGCAAGAAGACTGGAAAAGTGGAGGACGAAAGGGGATGCGTGGGTTCTCTGTTTCTGGGAGGAAGCGGAGTCGGGCCATCGAAGGTGGATGGGATGATGGTTGAACGGCTGGCGGAGAGGTGAATTTGGGAGGTCTGCGGTCACAGAACTGGAGGGCAGTGGCCTGAGAGGGGAAGGTTGCGAGGCAGAGGGTTGGGTTTCGGGTTGTGCTGTCGTGACCAAGGCATGGTGACAGGAAAGGGCTTGGTTAGCGTCACAGACGGTTTGGGGTGTCGGAAGACGTGCGGCAGTGCTTGGTTGCTCGGTCGAGCACATGATGGAGGGCTAGGGGTGTTCGGTGGCGACGTGGTGCTTTGGACGGAGGGTATCGGCATGGCTGTCGGTGGAGTGGGCTGCGCTTAGAGGGAATGTTCGGTTGTTGTAGGAGCTTGGGTTCGTGTTGTTAGTGTTTTGTGTGGAGAAAGGGATGAGTTCAGCTACCAGTATACGAACAGAAAAAAATGAAGATAAGCTTGTTCTCGAAAAAAAATGAAGAGGCAGGAACAAAGATCAATGAACCAAAATAAATGTCAACAACAACGAATAGTCATAGTCACAAAAATCAATTCAGGGAACAATAAAAGCAAAAGGCTGTTGGGTTTACGGTGAAAAATAATAAAAAGGGTAAAGAAAACCAAAAGACTCAAATTCTAAAACCGATACGGAAGTCATTCCGTAGATTTTTACTGTCTTTCGAACTCCGAAACATACAATTAAATATACCGTAGAGATCGGCACGACGAGACGATCAAAATGGTATACAGATATCAGTGTTACGATTGAATTATAAAATTCGAATTTTCTACTAGCGGAAAATGCAGCAAAAACAAAAATAAGATCGACGGAGCTAAAGAAGTCCGAATTTGGAAAAACGAAAATTGACGCCTTGCTCAGAAGATGATTTATAATTTTTCTATATAAAAATATTTAGGTTTCGAAAACATTTTATTTTCATCAATTCCTAACTGATTAAATTGAAATAAAATTACACACGAAAATAATTTTCAAATTTTTGGATGAAAATTTACCAGTTGCTACGTTAAAACAAACGCATTCCAAATATCAAATTTTTATTTCAAATTTTTATCGTTTAAAATTTCACAAAATTTCAACTAATTACTTTATTAAAACAGTTAAAATTTACGGGTCGTTACACTCTCCCCCACTCAAAACTTTTCGTCCCCGAAAAGGAAGGAGGTAGGAGAATAGAACCAACCAGAAAGAAAATGGCTTTGAAAACAAAACAAACAACTAATTTAAAGCCATATAAGTTTTCAACTTAAATTAATTAATATTCAATAATTTGATTTAATCCATTTGATTTCACTTAAGTGAAATCAATCTTAATTATTTCTAAATTTATTATCTTATTATCCAATTATGTTTAATTAACAAATTTCTAAAATCATAAATTAGAATAGTCATTTAATAAAATCATATTTATTCAACAAATTTAATTCTTCTTTATTCCAAATTATTATTAAGTTTATTTCACTTAATATATCTTATTACATATATTTAAACCATATAAATTAATTTAAACCATATAAATTTCAATTTAAATTAATTTATATTTTTTAGTTTGGTTAAATCCATTTATATTAGATCAATAAATAGTCATTCGATTTAAATTTGTTAGTTCAACTGTTAATTCTAATCATATAAATTTCATTTTAAATTAATTAATATTCAATAATTGATCTTAATTCAAGGTATTTCATTAAGCTGATTCAATTCAATTTGTTAATTCTTTCAGAACAAAATTTACTTTATTTATCTCATTCAATTAACTTATTATTCTATCATCTTTATTAGCAATTTTTTATAATTAAAATCTAAGTGCATAACATTTATTATAAACACTCAAATTTTATTTATAAAATTATTTTATATTGTATATTATCCAATTACATATTAACTTATGAATAATTTAGGTAAGTTATATTGAAATGCAATTTAATACTATACAAACAAAATTTTCAAATTCAATTATCTCAAGTTTAAATACTTATTCAAAATTTATCTTTATTTATAATTGAAAACATCCTTTAACATAATTTTAAGAATTAAATTTCCGTTTAATTTCAACCCTTTAGAGATAATTATGTATATACTATATATATTAAATCAAATTAAATTTAAGATAATATACCCTTATATATATATATAAATCAAGTCATACTTAAGAAATTCAAATCAAAGTATTTTTCCAAACAAATCTGTAGCAAAGCTACAGAATGGTTTCTCCACTTCGAAACTCAAAAATGAATATCGATGATGCAGCCGTCATCACCGAAATTATTTTCCAGCGACAAAGAGAAGAGCACTGATTTCAACATTTAAAATTCTTTGAAATGATTTTTATTCGAAAATACTTTCAATAATATATACTTTAAAATTTTAAAACCAAAGTTCGAAATCACCGGAACTAAATTCTCAAATTTCTAAATTAAATTCATTTCAAATTCCAAATCAATTTATAAACCATATTTATAAATTCATTTAGAACAATAAGCGATAATCAATTATTATCATTTCAACAACCAATTTAATTAACTTATTAAATTTCAGAAAATTTTACTTATATATATTTATAATATATTCATACAAATTTATTTCATTTACCAAATTTGAAAAATAATATTGTGTCAGTTTGCTCTGTTCAAGTGTTTTGGAAATCCTATCGATAGCGTTGATCAGACGAATCGATCGAAAACCCAAATCAACATCAATAACTCAAACAACACAATAAATAAAACATTTTTATATTAATAACAAATGCACTACCTCGCTCGACGATACCAGGATGGATTTCAAAATAAGTATAGGGACTCAAATTTTTGATGGACTCAAATCAAAGAGAATTTTGATTCGAAGATAAGTTCGAAACAAAAATATGATGATTAAATAACAAAGTAGGAAGATTGATAAGTTTATATAAATCGCGGGCAACCTTAACCGGGTCGACCGTGACTTCACGAATAAGATCGATGTGGAATTCCGAGGTAAATCGACATTCGATCTCAAGAAATAGAATTCAGGTATAGCAGGAGATAGATAGCATCGTAAACCGAGGATACAGAAATCTCCGGTAAATCAATGCCTATTGTAAAGGAGTTTCACCCCTTTTTAAATCATTCGAAGTTTGGCGAGACCGCCGATCCATTATAAAGATCATTCAAAGTGGAGTTATGGGATGCTCCAGAATTGAAAGAAGACGAATAGTGAGGGACACGAATGAAATTTGGAACCGTAGGGAACGTTCCAAAATTCAAAGGAATCGAGTCAAAAGGAAGAGATTGAAACTCGAATGAGAGTGATTCTGTAAATACATTTACCCTATATGCTAAGTTTTGCCTAGAGCTACCAAAGCTCTAATACCAACTGTAACGGACCGCGTCAGTGGGGTAACGCCCACCGTAGCATACAGTCGTACCTGTGTTCTGCCTTTACGGCCAGCCTCTCGACTGAACCAACCCCGCAGGGACATGTAGGAGTAAGAGTCATCCGCTCGCTACCAAACCAAATGCGAGAACCCCATATCATGCTGCACCCTCCAAATGCATAGGTAGACACACATGTCGGACTTGAATAATTCATAATACCGAATTGTTAATTTAAATTTGGCAAAACTGAACATATACAGTAAATAAAATAATCACAGACACAGAGTAATAAATGCAGCGGAAACAAAAGATAGTAGTTAAGCTACTATATACATATCAGAGTAAAATAAGGTACAATAGGAGTCTCGAATACAATAGTTAAATACAATATAAGAATACAACACTGGAATCAACTGAATATCTGAAAGCTGGATAGATAGCTGGATCTCCAAGCAAAGCTCCAACTCCAAAGGTGAGTCTCGAATACTGGTACACTCAGTCTGACCCGAGCGTAAAGCAAAACACAAAACACTCGAGTCAGGATTAACATTCTTATATCAATAAATCCAACTCAAGTGAAATAGCAACTGAAATACAAGTAACTCAAAGGATGTTTGGAATAACCATCCTTTAAGGATCCATTAAACTATCTACAATGTAGTAGTGTACGATAAGTAGATAATGCCTATCAGTAATATAAAATATCAAAATAGTGTTAAGGCGTTACCATTATCCCTCGTACATTGTTTTATAAAAGTTGGTGTGGGCTATCCACCGCACACTCCATAGTTTTCCTAGGATACTTGAACCCTTGGGTGCCAAATCCTGAGGCTAACCACCTCTGGCAAAACATTCTTTTCTTTAGAAATTTGATGTAGGTTATCCACCGCACATTCCATGGTTTTCCTAGGTTAATAAAGAACCCATCACTTGGCCAATTAAAACATCATGATCCCTATGATTAGTTATTTTCCCCAAGTATACCACCTGTTTAACCTATTTCCATTGGTAGTCTCAATAATGTTGAATAAAATAAAAATACATTGATAGCCCCCAATGTATATTTTCGAAAGCATATTTCTGTTTGTAACCCCAAACTATGTATCGAAAACATTAAACCCACCTGGTGCCCCCGAGGTTTATTATCATTCATTTTATATAAGGATCCCCCTTACATATTCAAACAAAGATAAGTATTTTATGATATAACCCTTCGAAGTAACCCCTTGACTTAGAAAAATTTTACTTAAGAAAAATGGCTAAAAATAGCCCTTTAAAACCTTCGAATGAAGTCCCATTCGAAAGCAAATAAACATTCAAAGTTAGCCCCTTCGGAAACCTTTCTTTGGAAAGCACCACAAAATCATACCTTTCGACCTTGTCGAAAGGTCCTACCTTTCGACCTTGTTGGAAAGTTTCTTAGTCGAAAGGTTCTACCTTTCGACCTTGTCGAAAGCTTGGGGTATCCCCCCTTATAAAACCTCTTATAAACTTTTCGAATGTAATGAGCTCAAAACCTTTCGAAATCATTGAAGGTAACCCCTTCAAAAGCATTAAAACGTCCAAAGATAGCCCCTTTGAAAGCCTTCTGCCTTTTTTTAAAACATCTCTACCCTTCGATTTTGTTGGAAGGGTGAGGGCTCACCTTTCGACTTAGTCGAAAGGTATAAGCTGGCGGCTTAACACTTCCTTCGAATATCCCATTCGAAGGCATATAAAACATAAAGGGAAACGAAGCCGGAAGCTTCCCTTCAACTTCGTTCCTTTCGAAGTTCTGAATTGAAAGCATACATCTCCTTCGAAAGAATGACGTTCGAAGGCATTAAAAACTTAACTTTTAAAATAATGGGAAGGTTCGGAAGTAACCCCTTCCTTTTCCTCTCCTACCTTTCGACTTAGTCGAAAGGTTCTAAAACATATTTTTGGAAAACATTCAAAACAATTCTCTTGAAGGTTTAAACTTTCGAAGATCCCGTTCGAAACCCCTTCTTGAGTATAAAAATTTTGGTCTTTTATAAAATGATAGAGTTGAAGGATCCCCCTTCAACTTATTCGAAAGCAGTTATGTTTCTATTCGAAAGCAAAGGAAGCAGCCTCCCCATCCCTTCGCCCCTTTTCCCTTCGACATCGTGCCTACCTTTCGACTTAGGTGGAGGGTAATTGTTTACCTTCTGTCTTAGATGAAAGGGTAAAAGCAGGCTTGATGGAGTCGAAGGCAGAACTGGATCTACTGAAGTGATGTTTTATCTTGTTTGTCTAATTTTGATTGGCTGAGGAGCCTTCTCCTGTACTTCCAAATGGTAAAAAGTATACAAAAGTTAACCTTTTTCTTAAAACTCTATTCTTCTTCCCTAATTAAATTTTCGAATTGCAGCCTTCCCTCCGAATTGACTAATTCGAAGGCAATTTTGTAGTATAGCCCTTAGGCTTAAATAATTTAATCACCTTAGTAAATCACTAAGGAAATCCCCAAAAATCACCAAAAATCTGATAAATCATATACTTCAACATATTAAAATTTGAAAGCATATGATGATCAAAACAACTCGGAATTTAATCAAAACCGAATAAAAACGTGTTAATTAGCCCATTAACATTTAAAACACCCATGTCTTACCCAAAGAAAGGTTTAAATGGTTATATCCTAACCAAAATCACAAACATGAATCGGGTATAACCCATAACCGATCCAAACATAGAAAAATAAGATGATAAACATGATTATTCACCTTGATTAGTTGATTGGAGAATGAGATAATTTCCTAGCTTTAATTCCTTAGTTTTTCTTCAATTTATGCTCTTCCTGGAGCTTTTAATGGTCGGTCGAAAGTTGGTGAGGAGATATGAATGAGAAAGTGAAAGTTTATTAAAGTGGAGGAAGAGATATATACTAAGAAATGTAGCCCCATTTCCAAGTTTACCCCTTAGGAAAATCCCTCCTTCTAAATTTAGTTAAGTCTTATTTTAGTTCATTCATTAAGACACGGCCATTGGATTTATTAATCTCATCTTCCTAACTATTCACATTATTCTATTTAATTTATCCAATTAAATATTCCAAATAATGTTAATTAAAATTCAGGGGAATTACAGACTCACCCCCTTAAAGAATTTTGTCCCTGAAATTTCAGTAAGGACAAAACAACAGGCATATGCCCATGCAAGCAAAGCTAGTATAACCTACCAGCTAAATTCTATATAAACCCTATATAGAACATACCATCTAAAACAGCCCAGGAAAAGTAGCCCTAATCTTGTCTTCTGTCTCCCAAGTACAGTCCTTCACCTTGTCGCTCCACTGAACTTTCACCAACCTGACTGTTTTGTTCCGTAGCCTTTTCTCATCTTTTGCCACAACATGAACCGGTTGCCTCATAAAAGTCATATCCGGTTCCACCACTAAGTCCTCCAGTGCTGTCGGAGCGATAGTAGTTTCTAGATAATGAACATACTTCCTAAGTTGAGAAACATGAAACACATTGTGGACCTCGGCCAAACCGCTCGGTAAATCTACTCGGTACACGAGTCTCCCATCATATCTCGGTGCTAGCTTCCCGGTCTTCCCGAACCAAACCACACCTTTCATCGGTGATACCTTGATGAAAACTCTATCTCCAACTGAGAACTCTAGGTCCTTACGCCTTTTGTCTACGTAACTCTTCTACCTAGACTAAACTTCCTTCATTCTTTATCGTATCAACTCGATCTTTTCCGTCGCCTCTCTCACCAAATATAGACTAAGGACCAATCTGTCTCCGGTCTCCGGTCTCCAACCAACATGCTGGTGATTTGCATGGTGTTCCATACAAAGCTTCAAAGGCATCATTCCTATAGTAGTCTGATAACTATTATTATAGGAAAACTGCACTAAGTGCAAGTGATCTTCCCAAGAACCACTAAAATCCAACACACAAGCTCTCAACAGATCTTCTAGTACCTTGTTAACTCTCTCTGTCTGCCCATCCGTTTGAGGATGATATGCGGTACTCATCTTGAGATTTGTGCCTAACACACTCTGTAGGCTCTTTCAGAACTCGCTAGTAAAAAATCATCTCTATCACTGACGATACTACTAGGAATTCCATGCAGTCTAACGATGTTCTTCATGAACCACTTAGCCAAAACAGGTGCCGTCCTGGTTGACCTTACCGGAATGAAATGGGTACTCTTGGTCAATATGTCCACTATGACTCATATACTTTCATTACCTCGGTTTGACCTAGGCAACCCGTCAATAAAATCTGTGGATATCGAGTCCTACTTCCAAACTGGAATATCCAAAGGCTGAAGCAAACCACTTGGCTTCTGA
Source organism: Allium fistulosum (assembly GCA_030737815.1). NCBI lineage: Eukaryota > Viridiplantae > Streptophyta > Magnoliopsida > Asparagales > Amaryllidaceae > Allium > Allium fistulosum. The sequence goes on from CM060905.1 coordinate 1,200,236,825, forward strand.
TATTCGGCTTTTACTTGCTGACAGTTCAAACACTGTTTTACCCATAAGCCAACATCCCTCTTCATTCCTTCCTAAAAGAAACTTCTCTTCATACCCGATACATCTTGGTTCCCCAGGATGAATCGTAAATTTTGATCGATGACATTCCTTAAGAACTTCCTTCTTAAGGTCTCCAACATGCGGAACACATAACCGTTCCTTCTTTCTCAACCAACCCCTGTGGTCAAGAATAAAATCCTTCAAATCATCAATCTCGGTTCCAGCTTCTAACCTTCTAATCCTCTCGGCTAACACTGGATCCTTTTTCTGCCTAGAAGCAATCCGTTCGATCAGAACTGCTCGAACTTCTAAACAAGACATCATGGCGATATTCCGACTAGATCCAGCAGTCGACCTCAACTGCACACTACAAGCAACCAGTGCTTCCAAGTCTTTCCATTCCACCAACATAGCTAACACCACATTCTGATGTTTCCTGCTAAGCGCATTTGCCACCTTATTTCCTTTTCCCGGTGTATACTCGATGCTAAAATCATAAGCTGCAACAAACTCCAGCCATCTCTGTTGTCTCATGTTCAGCTCCTTCTAAGAGAATACCGTAGAGACTTATGATCCGTAAATAGCTCAAACCTTTCTCCCAAAAGATAATTTCTCCTCACCTTCAATGCGAAGATTACCACTGCCAACTCCAAATCATGGGTCAGGTATCTCACTTCATGCGGTCTAAGCTGCCTAGAAGCATATGCAATAACCTTTCCATTCTACATTAGCATAGCACCTAACCAAGCACCACATGCATCGGTGTAAACTACCAACCCCTGATTCCCATCAGGAACTACTAACACGGGCGTATTGGTTAACAAATGTTTCAACTTAAGGAATGTCTCCTCACATTTGTCAGACCAACAAACTTCACGTCCTTCTTGGTTAGCATATTCAAGGATGCCACTATCCGCGAGAAATTCTTAATGAACCTTCGGTAGTAACCGCAAGTCCAAGAAAACTTCTAATCTCACTTACCGTCTCTGGTCATTTCCAATTGTTAACAGCTTCGATCTTATCCGGATCAACTGCTAAACCTTTCCCGGAAACTACATGACCAAGGAACTTCACTTCCTTCTTTCAGAAATGACACTTTGAGAATTTCTCTTTCAGCTGATGTTGCCTTAATGTCTCCAACACTATTCTAAGACGATCCACGTGATCCTTCTCATTCTTAGAATATACCAAAATGTCATCAATTAAAACCAACAAAAACCTATCCCAGTGCTCTCGGAAAACCCGGTTCATCAAATCCACAAAGAAAGCTGGCGCATTAGTAAGCCCGAATGGTATAACCAACCATTCGTAAGACCCATATCTGGTCCTAAACACTGTCAAAGGAATACTGTCCATTGCCACTCTTAGCTGATGGAAACCTGTCGTCAAGTCCAGCTGGGAAAACACTCTGGCTCCACTCAACTGATCGAATAAGTCATCGATTTTCTGCAAAGGATGCCTATTCTTGATCGTCCTCTCGTTCAGCATACGATATTCGATACACATCCTTAACGACCCATCTAGCTTCTTCACGAATACCGCGGCCGTTCCCCAAGGCTAACTACTTGGCCAGATGAAATTATTTCCTTCTAATTCCACTAGCTGCACCTTCAATTTCTTCATCTCGGTTAGTGACATCCTGCTAGGTGCTCTACTTATGGGTTCCGTTCCCGGTACGAGATCTATCCGAAACTCGATTGCTCTCTTTGGCGGCAAGCCCGAAACTGGTTCAAACACATCCGCAAACTCTCTTGCAACATAAACCTGCTTCAACTTTGCTTTCACTCCCATGGCACCCAATAACGCATAAGCATTTCCATCTGAACTCCTTACTGAGTAAATAACTCGGTTACGGCTATTAGGGTGCTTCAATGATATTTCCCCCTCCTGGCAAAATATCCTAGCATCATATCTATTTAACCAACCCATACCCAATATGATCTCGAAACCCACGAAATCAAAAATATATAAACTGCATGCAAACATATGACCTAACAAATCAAGTTCTAACTGGTCATATCTCATTTCCAGAGTTGCATACCCTCCTATAGGATTCGCAACCCTTAAGGAGTAATAAGGTATAAAGGTTCCAAACATAAGCAATCTACCAAATACTGAGATATAAATGAGTGCGATGCACCGGTATCAAATAGTATCCTAATCGAAGTACTATGAATCATAAGCATACCTTCCATCATAGCTTTTCCTTTCTCAGCAGCCGTTGGTCTAGAGGATGATGGTTCCAATGCAAAGACCTTTCCCTTTCCAGCCTTAGCCGCCTCGGGACACTTGTCCTTGTAATGCCCCATCTGGCCACAGTTGTAGCACTTCACATTCAGTCTCACTACAACTGCTCTTCCATCACCCAAGCGACACTCATTAGCATTGTGCCCCTTCTTGTCACACTTGTAACAGACAATATCAGCCTTGCTCTTCTTAGATGCTACCCCCGACTGGGCACCTTACTTCTTGAAGAACTTCCGCTTCTTACCTTGAAAATTTTGAACCTCAGCTGGTTTCCCCTTTCCAAAAGTAGAAAGCATCTCTTCATTCTGAATAGCCATCTCAACAACAATATGACACGGATCCCGGAGGTTTGGCATGGTTGCTCTGGCGATCTTAGGATTCAACCCCCTGATAAACTTATCATTCCTCCGAATGACTGTATCCATAGTAGCATATCCATAACGGGACAACTCATCAAATTCCGTAGCATACTCAATCGCCGATTTATTCCCCTGGACTAAATCTGCAAACTTCCTTAGCAACACTGACTTGGCAACCTCGGATAGAAATCTTTCTTCGAACCTCCTTCGAAATTCAGCCCAAGTCGGGTCTTCCTCTGGCTCTCCCATGGTAATTCCATTCCACCAAAACAACACTTCTCCCTGCAATTTCCTTGAAGCAAGTCTTCTCTTCTGCATATCTGTCAAGCCGAGATCTGCAAATATCCTCTCACAATGCAATAGCCAGTTCTCCACTCCTACTGCATCCTCGGTTCCTTGAAAAGGCTTCCCTCCAAGACTAGCGTAATCCCTGCTCAGCTTGGCATAATTATTGCCAACTGAGACCACCAGATTAGCTCCTCCAACGTTCCCTACAGCCACTCCCGCAGCTGCTCCAGCTTGCATCATATTCACGAAGAACTGATAAATTGTCCCCATATCAACCGACAGGATCTCAGCACCAACATTAGCATTTTCATCTGGGTTTGCATTTGCCTGTCGACCCTAGTTGCTCCTAGTATTGGGTCGAACATTTCCACTTGTTGCGGTGTGTCTTCCACCTTGATTCACTCTTCCGTTTCCTACCTCCATATCTTACTTTCCTACTACCTGAAATCCAATCTTGGTAAGATACAGAAGAACGGTCTAAGAGAGTAGGGAATACATACTTAGGTATTTATAGCAAAGTACACATACGTTACTATAACGCTTATCCAAGCTCAATTATATTTTAGATTCGTTCGATTATGCTTTAAAATATTTTAAGGTATAAATTCCTTTTAAGTACATAAACCATGCTCTGATACCAACTTGTAACATCCCGCTTCTGGAGGCTCAAAACTAACTACTACGGATGCTGCAGTCATCCAAGGGTGTTATTTCTAAGTGACCGAAATCGGAATCTTGAAACTATTGGCAACACAGAAACACAAGAATATGAAAAAATTTAAACTTCAACAAAATAGAATTTCTCATTTCTTATGAATTTCAATTTAAGATTTAATTACACAATCTCAGACGTTAACCACGTTCAGCTCACATATACATGTACAAATTACGATAAGAGCGACATATGAAGATGTCCCCTTATGATGATCAGAGAACTAATAAATATGAACTTTACAGTCCTTAGTACATCACAGCAAAAAACACAAAATAGCTCATATATAGCTAACACTACCTCCTGCACATCTCTGGAAGCTTATTCGTCCAAAAACCTGAAGTCTCCCACTCTCAGATTACTCAAATTAATTTTTGAGTACCCAAGAGTTTGTAGAGAAACACAAACTTCATGTCAGACAATAAGTCTGGTATGAATAATCCCCTATCATCTCTTATCACAAATAGATATCTAGTGAGACCACGCCGCTTAACGGAATGGGTTTTCCCCTCACTAGTATCCAAAACAAAACATGCAAATCATTTACTATGCCCCTGCACCCAAAATGATTAGTCTTAACATAATATGAAATAAAGCCATAAATCATATACATTGGATATCACATCCACCCATTCATTAGATATCCTATCTAAAAACAATATATTAGATTTCCCATCTAAAATCAATTTATTAGAATTCCCCTCTAAAATCTTTAAAATGACTATCCGTCAAAACTTTAATAGGACTATCCGTCCCAAATTCATCAAAATAAATACAGATTATCCATCGTACATTGTTTTATAAAAGTTGGTGTGGGCTATCCACCGCACACTCCATAGTTTTCCTAAGATAACTATGAACCCTTGGGTGCCAATTCCCGAGGCTTACCACATCTGGCAAAACATTCTTTTCTTTAGAAATTTTATGTGGGCTATCCACTGCACATTCCATTGTTTTCCTAGGTTAACCAAAAACCCATCGGTTGGAAAATTAAAACATCATGATCCTCTTGATTATTTATAAAAATTCATGATCCCTATGTTTAGTTATTTTCCCCAATTATACCACATGTTTAACCTATTCCTATTGGTAGCCCCAATTAGGATAAATTAAATAAAAACACATTGATAGCCCCAATGTATATTTTCGAAAGCATATTTCTGTTTGTAACCCCAAACTATGTATCGAAAACATTAAACCCACCCCGGTGTCCCCAATGTTTATTACCATTCTTTTTATATAAGGATCCTCCTTATATATTCAGACAAAGAAAAGTATTTTATGTTATAACCCTTCGAAGTAACCTCTTCGACATAGCAAAATTTTACTTAAGAAAAATGGCTAAAAACAGCCCTTTAAAACCCTTGAATGAAGTCTCATTCGAAAGCAAATAAACATCCAAAGTTAGCCCCTTCGGAAACCTTTCTTTTGAAAGCACCACAAAATCATACCTTTCGACCTTGTCGAAAGGTCCTACCTCTCGACCTTGTCGGAAGGTTTCTTTTCGACCTAGTCGAAAGGTTCTACCTTTCGACCTTGTCGAAAGCCTGGGGTATCCCCCTTATAGAACCACTTATAAACTTTTTGAAAGCAATGAAGCACAAAACATTTCGAAATCATTAAAGGTAACCCCTTCAAAAGCATTAAAACATCCAAAGATAGCCCCTTCGGAAGCCTTCCGCCATTTTTTTTATAACATCCCGACCCTTCGACTTTGTTGGAATGGTGAGGGCTCACCTTTCGACTTAGTCGAAAGGTATAAGCTGGCGGCTTAACCTTTCCTTCGAATATCCCATTCGAAGGCATATAAAACATAAAGCGGAACGATGTCGGAAGCTTCCCTTCAACTTCATTCCATTCGGAGTTCTGAATCGAAAGCATACATCTCCTTCGAAAGCATGGCTTTCGAAGGCACTAAAAACTTAACTTTTAAAACAATGGGAAGGTTCGGAAGTAACCCCTTCCTTTTCCTCTCCTACCTTTCGACTTAGTCAAAAGGTTCTAATACATATTTTTGGAAAACATTTAAAACAGTTCTCTTGAAGTTTTAAACTTTCAAAAATCCCCTTCGAAACCCCTTCTTGAGTATAAAAATTTTGGTCTTTTATAAAATGATAGAGTCGAAGGATCCGCCTTCAACTTGTTCGAAAGCAATTATGTTTCTATTCGAAAGCAAAGGAAGTAGCCTCCCCATCCCTTTGCCCCTCTTCCCTTCGACACCGTGCCTACCTTTCGACTTAGGTGGAGGGTAATTGTTTACCTTCCGTCTTAGAAAAGTGGTACCTTTCGACTTCGTCGAAAGGGTAAAAGTGGGCTTGTTGGAGTCGAAGGCAGAACTGGGCCTACTGAAGTGATGTTTTATCTTGTTTGTATAATTTTGATTGACTGAGGAGCCTTCTCCTGTACTTCCAAATAGTAAAAAGTATACAAACGTTAACCTTTTTCTTAAAACGCTATTCTTCTTCCCCAACTAAATTTTCGAATTGCAGCTTTCCCTCCGAATTGACTAATTTGAAGGCAATTTTGCAGTTTAGCCTTTAGGCTTAAATAATTTAATCACCTTAGTAAACCACTAAGGAAAATCCCCAAAAATCACCAAAAATCTGATAAATCATGTACTTTAACATATTAAAATTTCAAAGCATATGAAGATCAAAACAACTCGGAATTTAACCAAAACCGAATAAAAACGTGTTAATTAGCCCATTAACATTTAAAACACCTATGTCTTATCCAAACAAAGGTTTAAATTGTTATATCCTTACCAAAATCACAAACATGAATCGGGTATAACCCATAACCGATCCAAACACAGAAAAATGAGATGATAGACACTATTATTCACCTTAATTAGTTGATTAGAGAATGGGATAATTTCCTAGCTTTTTCTTCAATTTATGCTCTTCCTGGAGCTTTTAATGGCCGATCGAAAGTTGGTGAGGAGTTATGAATGAGAAAGTGAAAGTTTATTAAAGTGGAGGAAGAGATATATACTAAGAAATGTAGCCCCATTTCCAAGTTTATCCCTTAGGAAAATTCCTCCTTTAAATTTAGTTAAGTCTTATTTTAGTTCATTTATTAAGACACGGTTATTGAATTTATTAATCCCATCTCCCTAATTATTCACATTATTCTATTTAATTTATCCAATTAAATATCCTGAATAATGTTAATTAAAATTCAGGGGCATTACACATCGTATGTAGATGAAGAGGTAATTTGTGTTTATGTTTGTTTAAGCATAGCCTATTTAGTGTCAACAACATAGGCTATTTAATTCAAAGTTAAACAACAAATTTTACCACATCGAAAATTCCATTAAGCACAAAAAGAGATCAAATGAAATCACTATGTTGAATCTATATGATTAAGAGAGCTTCATTACTTGAAGAGGTTTAGCTTCTCATATTTGTTATCATTTCAACAAATGTAAATTTCAACATTAAAAAGCATGCAAAGTAAGAAGAGAGCTAATTAAAATAAAATAAGAATTAATCTACTTGCATAAATAAATCTAAACTACTAACATGAAAGGAAAGAGAGCATGTAAATAGAAAAGAGCATGAATTAAAATTGCATGTAAATAAAATTGCATATAAATAAATTACATGAAGAAAAGGTTAAGAAGCCATTAAAAAGAGAAAGAGAGTTTATGTTTATTTTTGTGGCTACCACTAAACTACCTACAAGGTGGTGCTAAGAGCTTCATTACATGAAACATAAGGGGTATTCATACATGCCTAAAACCCTAATGCATAGTTTAGGGGATTACCCAAAATACCCTTGAGGAAGTGTGGCCACCAAGTTTTCATTAGCATGTAATTAATCTTCCATTAAATGTTCATGTGCTTTTAATCTCCACCAATATGTGCATTAGCTCCTAAGTGAAGATCATGATAAGTGGGTAGGTGGGGTCCTCCATGTTGCATGAATTGATTTATTTCCATCTTCATTCGCCTTTTAACTCTTGTGCGTGCATATTTCCATAAAGCCCTCTTCCATTTGAATCCAAATTCCTACAAAATAACATTAAAATATCCAAGTAAATTTTCTAAAATTAAATCATATATAAAAAAATGTCCATTTTTCCCCCATATGAAGATGAATAAATGATGATTTGAAAATAATTGAAATTTTGGTTTAAACTTGAAAATACCCTAATATGCTCATTTATTTAATTAAATTATATTAAATATGGAAGTAAAAATATACACATTTACGTGCACATAAAGTCCTTCTATCTTCTATCATCATAACTCTTCTGCCTAGACTGACCTTCCTTCATTCTAGCTCTAATTAACTTAGTCTTCTCTACAGCTTCTCTAACCAAATCCGGACCAAGAACTAACCTATCCACGGTCTCTAACCAACAAACTAAAGATTTGCATTGCCTACCATACAAAGCTTCGAACGGTGTCATCCCTATACTAGTCTGATAACTATTGTTATACGAAAATTCGACTAAGTGTAGATGGTCTTCCCATGATCCCCCAAAATCTAGTACACAAGCTCATAACAAATCTTCGAAGACTTTGTTTACTCTTTCCATTTTCCCACCAGTCGGAGGATGGTAAGCGGTACTCATCTTGAGCTTGGTTCCCAAAATCTCCTGTAGACTCTTCCAGAGCTCGCTAGTGAATAAGTAATCTCCATCAATTACTATACCACTAGGAATTCCATGCAGTCTAACTACATTCTTCATAAATAACTTAGCCAAAACAGGTGCCGTCCGGGTTGACTTAACTGGAATAAAATGGGCACTCTTGGTTAACCTGTCCACTATGACCCATATACTCTCATTTCCTCTATTTGACCTTGGCAACCCGTCTATAAAATCCATAGAAATAGAATCCCACTTCCATACGGGAATTTCTAAAGGCTGAAGTAACCCACTTGGTTTTTGATGTTCGGCTTTTACCTGTTGACAGCTCAGATACTGCTTCATCCATAAGCCTATATCCCTCTTCATACATTCCCAGAAGAAACTCCTCTTTATATCCTGATATATCTTAGTTCCTCCCAGATGAATAGTGAACTTCGAACGATGTCATTCTCCAAGAACTTCATTCCTAATGTTTCCCACATTTGAAACAGAACCTTCCTTTCTTCCTTAATCACCCATTCTGGTCAAGACTAAAATCTTTCAAGTCACCGCTTTCAGTTCCATCTCTTATCCTTTTGGTCTATTCAATTAATACTGGATCCTCCATTTGTTTAGAAGCAATCTTTTCGATCGTCATCGGTCGAACTTCTAAACATGACAACATAACTGTTTCCTTACTAGATCTAGCTTCAGATCTCCACTATGCCCTACATGTCATCAACGCTTCCAAATCTTTCCACTCAGCTATCATTGCCAATACTACATTCTGATGTTTTTTGCTAAGTGCATCTGCAATCTTGTTGCCTTTTCCTGGTGTGTACTCAATACCAAAGTCATAAGCGGCTAGAAACTCTAACCACCTCTGTTGTCTCATATTCAACTCCTTCTGAGAGAATAAATACTTCAATGACTTATGATCCGTATACAACTCGAGTCTTTCTCCCAAAAGATAATGTCTCTACAGCTTCAATGCAAAAATTACCGCAGCTAATTCCAAATCATGCGTTGGATATCTAACCTCATGCGGTCGAAGCTGTCGAGATGCGTAGGCAATCACTTTACCTCTCTGCACTAACACAGCTCCTAACCCAGTTCTACATGCATCTGTATACACCACTAAATTTTGATTCCCTTATGGAACAACTAACACAGGTGCATTAGTCAATAGGTGTTTCAGCTTCTGGAATGCCTCATCACACTTATCGGTCCAAACGAACTTCACATCTTTTCGTGTTAGCTTGGTCATCGGTGCTGCTATCCGCGAAAAATCCTTTATATATCTTCGATAGTAACCAACTAATCCAAGAAAACTCTTTATCTCGTTCACTATCTCGGGTCTCTTCCAATTATTCACTGCTTCAATCTTAGCCGGATTTACAGATAACCCTTTCTTTGAGACTACATGACCAAGAAACTTCACTTTCTTTTTCCAGAAATGACACTTCGAAAACTTCACCTTCAGTTGATGCTGCCTCAGCGTCTCAAGCACCACTCTAAGATGAACTTCATGCTCTCTTTCATCCTTAGAGTATATCAAAATATCATATATAAATACCAACACGAACCTATCCAAGTGCTCTTGGAAAACGCGGTTCATCAAATCCACAAAGAACGCTGGCGCATTAGTTAGTCCGAATGGCATTACTAACCATTCGTACGATCCATATCTAGTCCTAAATGCCATCAAAGGAATACTATCCTCTGCTACCCTAAGCTGATGGAATTCTGTCTCCAAATCCAACTGGGAAAATACCTTGGTTCCACTCAGCTGGTCGAACAAATCATCAATTCTAGGCAATGGATTTTGATTCTTTATCGTCTTCTCATTCAACTTACAATAATCGATACATAACCTTAACGATCCGTCCGGCTTCTTAGCAAACATTGCGGCTACTCCCCAAGGCGAACTGCTTGGTCTGATAAAATTCTTGCCTTCTAAATCTACCAACTGCACCTTTAACTCCCTCACCTCGGTAGGTGTCATCCTGCTTGGCGTTCTACTCACCGATTTTGCTCCGGGCACTAAATCTATCTGAAACTCAATGGCTCGTTTTGGTGGCAATACTACAGGTTCAAAGACATCTACGAATTCCCTAACCACAAAAACTCGATTCGACTCACCTTCTACCTCCACAACACCCAACAAAGCATTAACCTCAAAACTAGGGTTTTCTATAGAGTATATAATCCGATCACTATAGTCAAGGTGCCTAAGCGATATTTTCCTATCATGGAAAAATATACTAGCATCGTATTTACTTAACCAATCCATACCAAAATAATTCTGAACCCTACAAAATCAAACACATGCAAACTGCAAACAAAGGTTTGACCTAACAAATCAAACTCTATGTGGTCACATCTCATCCCAAGAGTACCATAACCTCCTCTCGAATTTGCAATCCTTAAGGAAGTAACTAGGTATGAGAGTTATAGGTTAAGCTTATCTACCAAACAACGAGATATAAATGAATGCAATGCACCGGTATCAAATAAAACGCTAACTGACATACCATGAATCATAAGCGTACCTCCCAACACAGCCTTTCCTTTTTCCTCTGCTGTTGGCTTCGAGGTAGCTGGCTCCAATGCAAACACTTTGCCCTTTCCATCCTTAGCTGGCTCCTTGCACTGGTTCTTGTAATGTCCAATTTGATTGCAGTTGAAACAACTGATATTCTTCTTCCTGGTCACTTTCTTTCCATCTTCTGAGCAACATTCATTAGCGAAATGTCCTCTCTTGTCACACTTGTAGCAGACAACCTCCGACTTTCCCTTCTTAGCAGCTCTACCCTTCTGAGCTCCTTTCTTATGGAAAAACTACTCTGCCCCACTTGGACTTCCTTTGCCTTATTCCTTTCCATAAAAGCAAGAATCTCCTCATGCCTCAAAGCCATTTCCACTACAACATCACATGGATCCTTGATATGAGGTAATGTGGCCTTTGCAAGCTCAGGCTTCAACCCCGGAATGAACTTCTTGTTTCTCTTAATCATAGTATCAACCGTAGCATAGCCATATCTCGCTATCTCCTCAAACCTCGTTGCATACTCCAGCACAGTCGTATCTCCCTGCCTAACTCAGCAAACTTCCTGAGTAGAGTAGACTTAGCGATCTCCGACATAAATCTCTCCTCAAATCTCTTTTTAAACTCAGCCCATGTCATAGTCTCCTTATTAACTTTGATCGTCACACTGTTCCACCAATACAACGCTGCTCCTTTTAACTGTCTAGAAGCGAGCCTTCGCTTCTGCTCATCATTGAGACCTAGATCAACGAAAATCCTCTCGCAATGAAGTAACCAGTTCTCTACTTCGATTGTGTCTTCAGTACCAATAAACAGCTTTCCTTCTAGCCAGGCATAATCTCTACTCAAAGTAGCATAGTTATTTACCACTAGAGCTTCTTGATTTTCTCCTCTAACTACTCCAGTAGCGACTCCCGCTTGCATCATGTTTATGAAGAACTGATACATTACTCTCATGTCTACTTACGGGACTATAGCAGCCACATTTGTAGCTTGTGCCCAACTTTGATTCCTCCTCGTATCTGGTCTGGCATTTCCATTTGTTGTAGTGCTTCCCCCTCCAAGGTTTACTCTTCCACTTCTAGCGTCTATGTCTGCATTCAAGTCTTCGTAAGATATGGAAGAATAGCCTAATAGAGATAGGAGAATAGAACTAAATCATATACTTATATATAGCAATTACAAGTACATTACTATAGCGTTATCCCATACCCCGATCTTATCTCTAATTCCTTAGGATTATGTTTTCAAAAATCATTTTAGGTTTAAATTTTTCATAAACCTATGCTCTGATACCAAGTTGTAACATCCCCTATCTTGAGGCCTAAAGCTAAGCTCTACAGATGCTGCAGTCATCTATAGTATTAACTTTCGACGATAAAATACGGTAATCCTAATGGTATCCATAATATCAGAAGCACATGAATATAAAAAAAATCACAAATAAAAAAAATGACTTTTCTAATTACATTTCACAAAACATGTTTCATATCCAGTTACATAATTCTAATCGTTTCCCAGGTTCAGATCAAATACAATTATTACATAAATACACCAAGAGCGACATATGAAGATGCCCCTTTGGATGACTAGAGTACTAAATAGTCATAACAAACTTAATACAACACCGCGAAAATAAAACAAAACAACTCCTAAATATAGCTAGCATCAACCTCCTGCTCGTCTCCGGAAGCTTTATTCGTCCATCTACTAAAACCAGAAAATCCTCAACCCTTAGCCTACTCAAATCAATTTTGAGCACCCGAGAGTTTAAGGGAGAAAACATAAACTTTGAGTCAGACATAAAACCTGGTGTGAATAATACTATCATCTTGGTTATCTGATATTATGTGAGACCACATTGCTTGGCGGAACGGGTTTCCCCTCACTACTATCCTCTTGAAAACATATCTTTTTCAAACCAAAATCCTGCAACCAAACTGGTTAAAACAATAATATCAATATCATGTAAGCATATAAATCAGGTAATCGATGGACTATCTGTCCGAACACTATAGTTTTATTTGGCTAACTACTAACCTTTGGCTGACTCAGGCCTACCAGACAAAATAAATAAATAGTTTAACTTCTGTTAGATACTCCTCTTCTGGACAGTCTGTCCCTAACTTACTTCTTCCAGGGTCAACTGATCCTAAGGCTTTGCGGGCTCACCAATAACCTATCATCACTCTGTATATTCCTTTCGGTGTGTAACATAATTTTAGTCTTACCTGTGATAAAGCCCTACACACTGGAATTTTGGACTTATATTAGCTAGGTGCTACTAGCTAAAGTATAGGGCGCGACCCCATACCAGTCCCATCTGGTACTCTAATATCTGATTCAATTTACTTAGGGTCATCTACCCTTAAAATTTTCCTTGTAAACATTTCTTTCAATTTGATTTAACCTTTTAAATTATTATTAAACAAGGAAAATATATTCTATGCTTTACTCAAATCACTTTGCCATATTATATATACTTTACACAAAACATTGTTGATGAAAACATTCAATGAAAATGTGTACGCAAAATGTGTACGCTTGTGCACACTAATTATGGATCGTGTAATATGGACTAACAATATATGCGGAATGTTATTTACAATTGCTATACAAGTAAATATTCAATAAACTAACTATATAGCAAATCACAGATATAGAATAGTAAATGCAGTAAACTGTAAAAGTCACACCAGAGATTTTTATACTGGTTCGGACCTCCCGTCCTACGTCCAGTCCCAGACTTCTATCTGGATTTTCACTACCAACTACCTCGCTTCACCCGGAGGAACAGGTTTACAACACCCGAACAGCTGAACGGGATTTCGTGCCTCTTACAACACCGAGGACTTCAACAAAAACAAATACAATTGCCGTTGACAACTTGTGTTCTTGATAACATAGATTTGTCACTTGTAGTACACCCTTCCTATAATCCTATCCTCAAAATATGTGAATGATGTTTGTGAAGATTTGAAGAAGGTATATTACTTATTGAATCAAAAGATATGAAATAATTTCAATGATTCAATAAGCAATTGAAATATTTGAGAGCTTTTAGAATGCAAGAATATTTAGAAAGTAAGATCAGAAATTAGAGCGTGAATTCTTCTAATTTTGAATCAATGATTTAGACGTGTTTATATAAAGAATAAACGGTTGTAACTCTTTGTGAAGAGTAGCCATTAATAGATATGATCCTTGATGAAAGGTAAGAGATGCAACCATTGGAGAAAGAAGTGTCTTTTGGGAAAGGTTGCTCTCTGTTTAAAAACGGTCGACAGGTCAAAAATGGCCGGTAGACAGGATTTCAAATATATAGACGTTATGTGCATGTGTGCACGTTTATTGTGCATTTTACACAGAGACGGTCGACCGCCTTGTTTAATACCGGTTGACCGGTCCCTGTCAAATTGCACAATGAATGTGCAATGCCATTCAAATGTATTATATTGAGGTGCATAATTATTTGAGGATAGATTTTAACAAGTTTTTCACTATTACAACATCAAATAATCTACGTATAATCTGGAGTACCATATGTAGCTCTTTTGTGCCTCTTTATAGCCATGATGTCTTCTTTTTGTCGATCGCCTTTATTTCTTTGTCAGAAATCAAAACTTCGTAGAATCTGTGACTCAACATTCTCCCCCTTTTTGATTGATGACAACATATATCTGAAGTTCTGAATCTCCCCCTGAATATGTGATCTCCCCCTGAGATTTTGTCTGTATTCTTTATATATATATATATTGCTGCAAATAATTGTTAGCACTTTCTCCCCCTTTGTCATCGACAAAAAGGAGTAATATATAATGGAATAATATAGGAATGTATCAACCAGAATATCCATTTTCCTCTTTTCTTAAGTGGGACCTGCAAAAAATAAAATTAAATCCATGGTACCCACTTTTTATGGGGTCCTAAGAGTTAGGTCTTAGGAGTCCAAACCCATACGGGTCCGGTATCCCCTTTATATATATAATTAGTATTAAGATGCACAGTATTCATGAAATTCTGAATATATTTGTTCCTAATCAAATTGTTATTTGTTTTAGGAACCCATATTTTGATAGTCTTTGTATTTTTCTTTTGAAATTTCACAACTGGCTTTGGTTTGGAATATAATAAACTAAGATTTTCTTAACTTCAGTCTTTTGTACTTTCTTCTTTCTTTTATTATCAAGATGTTTCTTGATTTCTTGTTTCTTATATCCCAAACCTTGTTTATTTGATGTAGATTGTGAATTTTCAATGATTTTTGTCAAATTTTCTCGATCTTTGTTAAAGTTAGAAATATTTTGAGTAATGTCATCGAACTTTGTTTGTAAACTAGCTTTTTATAGGTCTAGAATTTTGACTTTTGCCTTAAGCTCATGATTTTTAGTAGTGAGAGCATTATTTTTCTCTTTTTGAGCTTCTATTTCTTGACTCAAAAGAGATAGTTGAGAGTCAACATTAGATGATGATTCTTGAATTTTTCAAGTTCTTCTTCTAATATTTTCTTCTCATCTTTTAACATATCTCGTTCAAACTTTGCTCTACTTAAATCTGCTTTGACTACTTTTAATTGACGTTTTATGTCTTTATATTTGACTATCAATTCAGCATTAATATCAAGTAATTCATCAAATGTAGGAATTTGTACCTCATCTTCTGTTGCCATAAAACAAACATTAGCTTGTTCATTCTCCGAATCACTTTCACTTTCTGATGAAGATGAGTTTGAATCATCCCATGTTACTGAGAAGGCTCGTTTCTTTGACTTGTCCTTCTTATATTTGAATTTGTCATTTTCTGACTTCTTCTTTTGTTCAGGACAATCCTTCTGCATGTGTCCCTTTTTGTGGCAGTTGAAACATTCTATAGCGGATGAAGATGGTTTATTTGATCCAGGTTTCCTTTTGTTGCAACGACTGGCTTTTCGATATTTTAGGAATTTTTTGAATCCTTTTGCAATGAATGCCAGATCTTCATCTTCAGAATCTGATTCATTTTCATCTTTCTCAGCATGAAATGCTACATTTTTCTTTTCTTCTTTCTGTTCTTTTCTAGCCTGCAAATTTGCTTCATAGGACAATAGATTTCCTATCAATTCATCTGGCTTCATGACGGAAAGGTCATTAGCTTCTTCAATTGCTAATACTTTTCCTTCCCATTCACTAGTCAGAGAATGTAGGACTGTTGAAACAACATCAAAATCTGAGTATTTTTGCCCTAATCCGATAAGTGCATGATGAATAGTTTGAAACCTTGAATACATATCATTGATTGTCTCATTCGGTTTCATTTTGAAATTTTGAAACTGACTTTTCAGCATGGCTATTTTGGCTTGTTTAACCTTGTTAGTACCTTCATGAGTGGTTTTCAGCGTTTGCCAAATTTGATATGCAGTAGTGCAGATACTAACACGGTTATATTCATTTTGGTCTAATGCACAAAACAACATATTTATTGCCTTTGCATTTACGGCTGCTGCCGTTTTCTCAGCCGCTGTCCATTCTGAATATTCAATTGTTGGATTCACTATTTCTTTTTGGGTAGCATTCCAAGCATCATAGCTATTTGATTGCATAAAAAATGACATACGTGTTGCCCAATAGCTATAGTTGAGACCATTAAAGAATGGAGGTCTTTGTGTTGATTGACCTTCCGTGTAAGTGTTAGTGCTAGTGCTTGCGTTATTTTCCATATTACAAGAAAATATCAAATAACAGTGTTATAGTTATATGAAGACCAGGCTCTGATACCAAATGAAAATGTGTACGCTTGTGCACACTAATTATGGATCGTGTAATATGGACTAACAATATATGCGGAATGTTATTTACAATTGCTATACAAGTAAATATTCAATAAACTAACTATATAGCAAATCACAGATATAGAATAGTAAATTGCAGTAAACTGTAAAAGTCACGCCAGGGATTTTTATACTGGTTCGGACCTCCCGTCCTACGTCCAGTCCCAGACTTCTATCTGGATTTTCACTACCAACTACCTCGCTTCACCCGGAGGAACAGTTTTACAACACCCGAACAGCCGAATGGGATTTCGTGCCTCTTACAACACCGAGGATTTCAACAAAAACAAATACAATTGTCGTTGACAACTTGTGTTCTTGATAATACAGATTTGTCACTTGTAGTACACCCTTCCTATAATTTTATCCTCAAAATATGTGAATGATGTTTGTGAAGATTTGAAGAAGGTATATTACTTATTGAATCAAAATATATGAAATAATTTCAATGATTCAATAAGCAATTGAAATATTTGAGAGCTTTTAGAATGCAAGAATATTTAGAAAGTAAGATCAGAAATTAGAACATGAATTCTTCTAATTTTGAATCAATGATTTAGACGTGTTTATATAGAGAATAAATGGTTGTAACTCTTTGTGAAGAGTAGCCATTAATAGATATGATCATTGATGAAATGTAAGAGATGCAACCATTGGAGAAAGAAGTGTCTTTTGGGAAAGGTTGCTCTCTGTTTAAAAACGGTCGACAGGTCAAAAATGGCCAGTAGACAGGATTTCAAATATATAGACGTTATGTGCATGTGTGCACGTTTATTGTGCATTTTACACAGAGACGGTCGACCTCCTTGTTTAATATCGGTCGACCGGTCCCTGTCAAATTGCACAATGAATGTGCAATGCAATTCAAACGTATTATATTGAGGTGCATAATTATTTGAGGATAGATTTTAACAAGTTTTTCACTATTACAACATCAAATAATCTACGTATAATCTGGAGTACCATATGTAGCTCTTTTGTGCCTCTTTATAGCCATGATGTCTTCTTTTTGTCGATCGCCTTTATTTCTTTGTCAGAAATCAAAACTTCGTAGAATCTGTGACTCAACATTCAAAGCCTTTAGAAGTACCCCTTTCGAAACCATTGAAAGTACCCCTTTCGATACAAGTAAACTACTTTACTTTATAACCTAGGCCGAATGCCAAAACATACCTTTCCAAACTATTTACATTAAACCTTTCAAAAACATTAAAATCATCTCTTTCGAAAGCTTTATAAAACCATAGGCATCCTCCTTTCAAAACACTTTAAACATTGCCTTTCAAAACCATTGGAAATTTTCCATTTAAAACCTTTCGAAAACATTGGGGAGCCACCCCTTCGAATACTTTATCTTAAACCTTTCGAAAGCATTAAGTACTTTACATAAATCAAGCCTTTCGAAAGCATTTGGGTTTAAGTAAATCATGTGGAATAACCTTTCGAAACCATTTGAAACTTTTCCTTTAGAAACCATTTGGGTTTAACTTTCAATAGAACAAAAGGGTCATAAAACAACTAAGTCGAAAGCACTCTTTCGAAAGCTATTTCCTAAGTAAAGAAGTGATGGTATCGAAACCAACCCTTCGAAAGCTTTGGAGAAGCGGCTAACCTTTTAAAAACAAAGTAACCCTTCCAAAACCATTTACTTCGAAAGGTAGAAAGCGACAGCAGGCGTTTCGATCCCTTTGAAAGCATTTACTTAAAACAAAAGGCACAACCCTTATCGAGACCATTCTTTTAAAACAATTGACCCAATCGAAAGCTAACTAAGTCGAAAGCATTCCTTTCGAAAGCAAAGCAGGCGCATTTTCATTTAAAAACAAAGTAAGGCTTCTACCCCTTCGAAACCCCTTGTTTCGACCCAGTACCTTTCGCCTATGTCCAATTCAATACGTACCAAGTCTTTGATACCATGTGCATTGGTTTCGATGGAGATGGAGGTGGAAGTAAGGTGTCGAAGGCTAGGTGCCGAAAGTGGCGAAACATGTAAAAAGCTTGTATAAACTGATTTTTAACCTTTTAAAGCAATTCTTTTCAACTAACCTGCCTTGTTTGTCAAAGTATGATTGGTTGCTAATTTCTTTTCTAAAAATACTGCCGAAATTTCAGAAATAACAAATTAAATCATTTACAAAATGCCCCTTCTCCTTTTATAAATATATAAAACATTTAAGTCCCATACCTTAAATAATTTTATATACTTATTAAAACACTTAGGAAAAATCTATAGAAAGTCCTATAAATCACTTTTAATATGTTTTCTAACATATATTAATTTCTGACCCAAAATCCATATAATTTAGCTGTAACTAATTTTTAACCCAATTAATCATTTTCTTGACTAGATAATTAATAATAAATCTACATTAATTCAGAAAATTATGAAATTTGAAACCCAACTCCAAAATATTATTTCTGACCTTCAATAAAAATCACAAGGCATTTGAATGTCATCTATTAGGGTTTTCACATTAAAACTTATCATAAAATCAATATGAAATAGCATAAATCATCAACAAGCGTATATATCCATTTTAATAATAAAAAACATGGCAATATACTTTGCAAAAATATTCGGATCTGATCTAGAAACCAAAAACATCAAAAATATGAGATGTAACATATTATTCACCTTAGCTTTGTTATTAAGGAGTTGAGATTTGATCTTGGATTAAGTTGATTAAGCTCCTTCCTTAGATTCTTTCTTATCTTCTTCTTGTTTTCCCCTTAATGGTGGCTGGCCTCTCTTGTATTTGATTTTTGATTGTGAACGTGAGTGAGGGTTTAGGGTATAAGAATGTTACTTGTTCTATATTTTGCCCTTATCAACTACCCTAACTTATTCTATTTCATTTCCCCTTAGTTGATTTGTTTAAATGACACTGCTACCTTCTACTTACACAAACCTCAATCCCTTAATCATTTACATTATTTAATTTAATTTAATTAATTAAATGTTCTAAATAATGTTACTAAAAATTAGGGTCATTACAGAATTATTCATCATGTATCCTCTATAAATGTCATGTTTTATGCAACAACCTGAGATTATACTTAGCCTAAGTCAACATAAATGCTTCTTGCATTTTATTTTTTTCTTCTTTTTCACCTCTAAAGCTTCAGTCTTCTTAAATCCACATTATTTATGTCGTGAAATCTTAAGGGTTAATGTTTAATGCATATAATTCATTTCGTTGCACCACATGTTCACGCTACCTATAATATCGATGTGATTTCAATATTAGAGGATAATTGGCTTATTGTTGATGCTAAAGAAATTTGGACTTTGTATGAAAGTGTTGCTTTTCCTCAAAAATTGCCCCATTACGTCTTTAATTTGAAATTTTGCAGTGTAATAAGAATTGGAGGCCACTGACTTACTATGGTACCTATGTATGTACCTTTCCAATGTTGATAAAGAAGGAAGGACCGTCATCGTTTGGTAAAGGTTATGGACTCTTTTATTTATGATTTGCTCTAACGCATAAAATAACTTTTTTTAATATGTAGATTAACTTTAAATGGAATTACATATTAAATGGAATTACATATTTTTGAACTACCACACTATTCTCATTCAGGAGGCGGTTATACTAAAAGAAAATTATTGTTTGGTGGAGTGTGAAAGAATGTGATTTTTAGGTAAAATAATATGAATGTAGCATAGTATATAACAGTTGCCCAACATTTTCAAAAAATGGTTCTTCTAATCTGACAAATTTGGAGCAATGAAACTAAAAATGGAAAATGTTATTTTTTTGATTTGAAAAATGGATAATACACAAAGTTCATTAAGCTTACATGGTTGTTGTCTAGTAGTAGAAGGTGAAAAAGGCATGTATAAGCTTACATCTAATAGATATGTTTGTGATAATACAAGGTACTTGTCCAGTGGTAAAAGGCAAAAAATGAAATGTATGACTTACATCTAATGTTGAAGATTGATGATACATGTATGTATGTTTAGTTCATAAAATGAAGTTTTTGTAATATTGTTTTGTTCAAAGGATGTACAACTTGCTGCAATTTTATTTAAAACGCATGCAAATGTGGGAACTATTATAGTGTTATTGTAGCTGACGTATGTTCTGCTATTTTTATTTTATTTTTTGTTTACTCATTATAGTTTAAATCTTCAAAGGTTATGTTAACTTTACTACAGTTTATTCATAACTAGATGCAAATATGATGTGGCTACTAAATTCAATGTTTGAAGGAGCCATATGCAACATACATGCTGTAAATAGTTTTTTTTAATTCTGCACCTAATTTCATAATTCGTGATTGTGGTTTGGTTCTTTGGTTATAAAAGAAACAAGGAAAACTCCATGTTACAATTAAAAAGAAAATTAACATGGTTCGGTGATTGACTGCAGGTCCGTTTGGACGTGCGTACATACTCGTATTCAATAAGGGTTTTGTTTGGAAGGAAGGGTTCTACTCAAACATATTATACAAGAAAAAGATACCGCAGAAGCCATCCAGAATGGAGTACCCTTCACTGGGAGAGCACCCCTTATTTCATTGAGCTGAAAAGCAATAATCCATCAGTTGACTTAAAATTAGGTCGCTAAGCAAGGTTTTCAAACAAGGATTCAAACCTCAAAGTTCAAAATTTATGTTGTATTGTGTATATATGTTGATGTATATATTTTGTTGCAAAGTAGTTGTCAAATGATATTGAAGTACATGAAAATATAAGATCTTTTTTCTATAGTAATAATTTACGTTTTCGAAAATGGCTTTGATGCTAGGGTTTTCTATATTTTCAAAGTGAAGTCTAACGTAGCATTTGGTTTGAAAACAAGTTTTGCGTTTTTGCGTTTTCAATGTGTACTTTAAAATGTAGGAGGTAGAAAATGATTAATTTGAAAAATAGTTTATAACCCATAAAATTAAAAATAATTTTTCTTTTGAACAATTTTTAGGAAAATATCAAAAACTATTATCTCTCTTCTCCTTTTCCTCTCTGTTGGAATAGGTAGGATTTTCCAACCTTTTCTTCTTTCCCACATCATCTGTCACACACTGAAAACCCAAACCTATTTTTCAAACCAAATAAGACCTCAACTTTTCCTCCGTTTTACTTGGTTTGAGTATTAACTAGAAATTTATGAATCCAAACAAAATTAGAGAGAGTCGATTGGAAACAGTAAGATTTAAGATTTTCATAAATAATGTCAAAAACTGTGTAATGACAGTTTAAGATTCATTTGAAATTAGTAAGAAAAGGGAAGGATGGTGACCAACAATAAGATAGATAGAAACCAGTATACGGAAAATTTAATTTTTTTTCAGTTTGGTCCGCTTTTGAAAACTTATTATTACACTTATAGCCCACTTTGAAAACTTATCATAGACATAGACCAATTTTGGCCAGCTCAGCGCTATGCCGTCTAAAGTGGATAGGCCACTTCAGTTTGTTTCAACGATTTCGATTTAGTTGATCGATTTCATCGATTTTGATTTTGCATCAATCTCAAACACCTTTACGCCTTCGAATTTATTTTAGGTTTTTTATTTTTATTTTGGTATACGTTCATATTTACATTTGTTATTATACTTTTGTTGAGTTTAATTTTGTTTCATTTTTAGGTTTTTTTATATTTGTTGATGGTTGATTTGGGTTCAAACAATACCAGAGATATTTCCAGGTTTGCTTTTATATGTAATGCTATATTAAACTATCATTTTGCATTACTAATTCATTATAGTGCATTTTACACATAAATTGTTGTCATTCTTCATTAATAATTCATCCTGGTGGATTTTAAAAATAAAATGCTATATTGATCAATCATTACGCGTTACTAAGTTGTATTATATATTCTGTTTATTTTATGTATTTTTTATTTTATTTTTGCTAATTTTCCTTCTTTTTTTGTAGTAATGATGGCCCCATTGTTTAGCCAAATAGCTTATTAGTTGTTTTTGAACATAATGAGAGTTTTTATTCTACTCGTCTTTTTGGTGTTAAGAGTGGCATTTAGGAAGTTTGGTCACATCTTAGTCCATTTTCGATTGAGATATCTTATGTTCTTGAAAATAAGGTTATTATGCTTGATATTGATTCTGATTTGCTTTGTATTATGTGCTTTCTATTATATAAGAGTGTGACGATCTGCCTTTCTTACTTCTAAAGATGACACTTAATACACTCACGATATTCATGTGTCGATAAGAGTTCGAAAGATAAGCCATTGGGGTAAAAAGAATGGAAAATAAAGACGAAAGGAAACATAGAATCTCACATCGCAAGGCAATCACATATACTAGTCAACCTAAGATAGTACATAGTATTATCCCAAAATGAACATCAAAGTTACACAAATACCAACTTTAGTGGAACGGTTACAACTGTCTGTCCCCACAATGCTGGAATTAAATATACACATACACAGCCAAAAATAAATAAGATAACTTGGTATCATCGAAGCCACCTGCTCCCTGCTCCTCCAACATGCATCCATGGGAACTTAGACTACTTGGCTACTCATACAAATTTGAGTACCCAAGATTTTTAGGGAATGCAAGAAAAACTCCGGATCAGACATTGGTTCGGTGCATGTAAACTCTAAACAACTGAATTTTTAAGCTTATAAAACTCTCTAAATCAATGGGGTATCTCGTAAGACCACGCTACACATAAACACAAATGAGTTTTTACCTTATGATAACCAAAACACTTTTATAGGAAATCCAATGATATTATAGTAATGTCTAGAGTTTAAAGTAATTTATGAGTATAGTTGAAATGCTTGCATCTCACATTCCAACATATTTAGGCACAACCAAGTCCTTAAGGCACTTATTGGAAATTGGGTTCCATCAATGACAATGCTACTGGGGTACCGCCTGCCACAGTACATCTCTAGATAAAGTGTACCGAGGGCCTCACATGGATCCCCTATCAACACAAGACCGGCTTACCCTTTATTGGGATAGTACCGAATATCACCACCCCTGTT
This sequence comes from Allium fistulosum, assembly GCA_030737815.1. Classification (NCBI taxonomy): domain Eukaryota; kingdom Viridiplantae; phylum Streptophyta; class Magnoliopsida; order Asparagales; family Amaryllidaceae; genus Allium; species Allium fistulosum. The sequence continues at coordinate 1,200,260,377 of CM060905.1, forward strand.
GTGATCAACAACCGTACCCGGGTTACTAGCATACATAATCTGAAAAATATCGATTTAGATCGAGCGGTGACTTACACTACTGGGTGCAACCCACATAGCCCCTACTGCATATCCCCTATTTTAGTCAATTTCAGTTTTGAGGCTTGATGCTACATGTTATCTTTTCTTTAGCAATCCCACTTGGAATGCTAACACTATCTTCCAGGCGACAATGCAATGTTATCATTCATTCATACAAGTTGTTTAGGATATGAACAAACCGAAGGCGCTACGTCTACTACATCTATTATGGAATCACACTCAGGATTAGTAGCAAGTAGCCCTTGCACTTCAAAGCTCTTCGTCTTCGATTATACCATCTTTAAGATGTTTCCAATTCGAACGCTTACATTGCTTTTTAGTGGTTTTCGGATAACTCATGTTGTCCGATCCCGGTCTCTTTCGAACAAACAATCGATAATTTTAAAAGGGTCAAATTATCGAAGATGGACAAATCCACTATTTGGGGTGTGTTCAGATTTGCATGTGAAAATAAGACATCCTATACTCATCCCTACTTTCTAATTTCAAACAGTGTTATCCCTTGATTAACAATGAAGTCAAACAAGTTAGAAAACTAACCTTGACTCGACGTACATTCTTACTTCTAGGGATAGAGACGAGTTTCCATACCTCAAGATTTGGTGTTAATTATACGATGAAATATCTTACATATACATAATTTATCATGATCCACTTACTCGCTTACAAAATCAATTTCTAGATCTCACAAATAGCGGAAATCCTACTCATCGGCTTTTAGTGCTAAATACAAGATGACTTACTTTCAATAAAATGTATCAACGTTTTAGTATAACTTATTCATATTTGTTCAGCTACTTAATGATACAAACAAAGAAATCCCTTGTATTTGAACCATTTTTAGTAAAAGAAAGTTGTTTTTAAACAAATCGATCCTTAGAAACAAAGTAATAAAAAAATAAAATCTTTTATTTAATTAATTAAAAAGGTTTAAACCTTTTATTTAATAATAATTAAACCCTACCTGATTAATAATTAATTAATAAATAAACCTTAATTAATTAACCGTTAATTAAAAATTAAACCTTTCTTAAATAATAATTAATTAAATAATTAACCTTTACTTAATTAATAATTAATTAACCTCTACTTAATTAATCGATTATAATTATCTTACTAAATTAATAATTAAGTGTTAATTGCCCTTACAAATTAGTAATTAAGTACTAATTACTTTACTTAATTAATTAATTAATTAATCATTAAACCCTTAATTTATTAAATTTATTAAATAATAATTTAACCTTTTTAATACTTATAATATGTTTGAAATACTTTTCAAAAATATTCAAAGTGAAAAACACTTTTAGTTTACACAAAAGTGTTTGTTTTACGAACTGCGTCCATAGCGACTATCGCTATGGATACCATAATCTCAAAACTAGTTTTATATATTAAATAATGCTTTAACCCTTACTTTTTACATTTCAAATTACTGTATAACTTAGCATAAATTTTGGAGCTAAAATGTAAAGTTTGAAAATTTTATAAAACTTTTTCTCTAGAAAATAAAATAAGTAAACAAGTTTTAAATACAAAGGATTCTCTATCTCACAAAATAATCCAATTGCTAACTTTTCTTTAGCTTACTACATCCATAAACTAAGCTCAAACATGCACACACATGCCATAACGTCATACACAAAGTAAAGATCGGCTCTTTAAATCATTACATTTACTTCATTTCCAAGTCCAAAACAACATTACACATAACCGCAAATTTGTAAAGCACAAAACAACACTACTTTTCAACCAAACAACCAGCATAAAATTTTACCGACATATAAAGTTTAAAACTTTAAATAAAAAAGTGAGCTTTACTCACCAAAATCTCACGAAAACAAATCAAACTATCACCAAGCTTTGAACCGACACTAGATTTTGGTTTTACTTTATAAATATTAGATTCTTGCAAGCCCTAAGTGGCTTGGAGGGTTTGGCCTAGGTAATGTAGGGCATGGCCTTGGCTTGAGGGGAGGGTTTTGGCTTGCTTTTGGATGAGAGGATGTGTGTAAAGAAAGAGAAGGGTTTTAAATAAGGATTTTAAGGATTTAAATGGAAAAAAGAAGGATCTTTTAACTTAGAAAAGTTTGGAAGCCATTAAAGTGAAAAAAATAAAGCTTTGGAAAGATGAAATAAAAGTTTGAAACGAAGAAGTGAATTAAAAAGAAAGAGTTTCTTTTATATAAAATGGAAATATGAATTACCCTTTACTCCTTGTACTCTTACCCTCCATAATTTTATGACACGTCATCACCCTTCCTTGTTGCTCACACAACTACCATCCTCCCTCTCTTGTCCATCACTTCACTCTCTTATGTACTATGATGTGTTATGTGATATTACCTTTTATTATTATAATTTTTTCTTTTAAATTCAAATTAAAAAAAGTCAAACTTATCCTCTTCCCTTAAGTAAATTAATTTAAACCTATTTTAACCTTTTACCGTATAGTATATTATATATATATAAATGTGTATGTATATATGCTTTAATGTACACAACGTTTCCGACAACTTTCAGACGATGAAAAGTCGAAAATCTTAAAAATGATTTTCGACCACATTTTCTATTTTTCTTCGAACTAATTATTTTTGTAAACCAAATCCCAAAACAGCTTCACCATCATCAGTTATTATTTCAAAGAATTTTATTTAGGTTATAAAATACATATATTAATTATTTAAAAATATATTAAATATTCATATTCAAAGTGATTAAATTATGGGTCATTACAAAGAGGAGCCAATATTTTAAGTTTATCGTTAAGTCAAATGTTTGTGCATTGGAATTGGATATTGGTGGTAGTGTATTAGATACTTCTAGTATCTATAGTACTTCAATTAGTAATAGTTCTGCTAGAAACAGTGATTCACATGCTGATTCATCTTGTTATTTAAAAGATATGTTGAAGAAAGGTTCTCAAAAAGCTCTTATGGATTTTCTTGGTTTTAATTAATGGAACTTAGGATTTTAAGTAGTTTTTAATGGCTTATCAAATTAGAAATGGATATGATTTGGTTTTGTTAGAAATTCTACTGAAAGAATTTCAATTATTTTTCTTGGTTTAAGAATTATTGTAAGTTTTATGTTAATGCTTCTTCGGATCCTGGACAGCTTTCTTGGTTTTTTATAAGAACCTACAATTTTGATCATTCATGCGGTGGTGGTCTTAGGGATGTTTATAAAGTTCATATTTCAAGTGGATTTTTGAAATCATTAATTGTTTATCAAATTTGAGATGCTCCAATGAAGAAACCAAAAAATATTATTAAAGAATTTAGAAGAGAGTATACTTTTAGTTTGTCATATTATTATGTCCATAGTGGAACCAGTTGGCGTTGAAAGAAATATATGGATGATGCTATATTATACAATGATTTAAATTGGTATTTGGAAGCTTTGTAGAAATATAATCCTGGTAGTTACGTAGCTATGGATATTAATTATTCAACCAATCAATTTGAAAGGGTTTGTCTTGGTTTTAGTGCTTGTTTACTTAGATTCAAGCATTGTCGACCATTGCTTTTTTAAATGCAGCTGCTTTAAAGGGAAGACCCAGTGTTTTATTAGCTGTTACTGTAAAAATGGTAATCAAGATATGAGTGCCATTTTAATTATGTTTTTTAATACTGATATATTTAGGTACCATTTTTGTACTTGCTTTGCAGTTCAGTTTGATAGTGGTTAGAATATTTTGTATTTGATGTTGAATGTTATTCTGCTTAGTTTTAGGATGGTCATTTATTTTTTATATTGTAATGCTAGTTATATATAGCACTGCTAGTTCCTACTAGTATAGTTTATAAATACAATGCCATGTTTATATATTAGTATGTATTACTAATGTATGTTGTTGGACTTTGAAAATAAAAATTCTATGTTTACCTATCATTTTGCATGTATTGTAAACATAAATGCTATGTTTTTCTTTCATTCCGCGGTATTAATGCACGTTAGTGAGATTCAAAAATAAAATGATATGTTTATCTATCATTCCGAATTACTATTACATGATTGTGGACTTTATAAATGTAATGATATGTTTATCTATCAGTGTGCATTACTAATACATGCTACCATACAGCAATTATATTTATTACTGCTAAACTTGTTATTATATTTTATTTTGTAGGTTTCTTTCCACTTGCAATGGGTATTGTTTCACATGAAAATAATGCTAATTGGTCTTGGTTTTAATCTCATTCAAAAGAAATGCTTCATGAGGACCGTCCTTTAGTTTTATGCTGGATTGGAATGAGGTTTGATTTTAGGTGTTTAAAAAATATTTCCTACTTCTCGTCATGGTTACTGTTTACTTTATATGGAGAAAAATATCGGTACCATTGTTAAAGCCGGTAAAGGTGATTCATCAATTGTTGAGTTGTTTAGACTTTGCGCAAAAGCTTCTAATATATATTATTTTGATCAATATATTTGTAGATTTAAGGCAATTGGGGGTGTTCATGCAGATAATTTTTTAAGAGATAACCTTTTGATCATTGAGTAGATTTATTTTTTAAAGGTAAGTGTTACGGTGAATACATTTCCAATGTTGTTGAAAGTTTTAACTGATAGATTTTAGAAGATAGAGTTATGCAAATTACTTCTTGTTTGGATGGTATTCGAGTAAAAGCAATGGAGTACATAGCTAGAAGGAGAGAGGAATGTCGTTTGTGAACAACGGCTCTTTTCTTGTTATAGAGGAACATTTATCAAAGTTAGTTGATAATGGTTTTGTTTGGGATTTTACAAACCTTCAGAGTTTTTTTTTGAAGTTAAATCGCTAAAGTCACATGTTGTTGATCTTCAAAATCATTCATGTAGTTGTAACAAATGGAGAGTTACTGGTATTTATGTGCTCACGTGATTAAGTGCATTAATAGGTCAAGGTTATCGGTTTATGTTCATGTGGAAAACTTCTTTATGTTGATGCTTTTCGATCTTTATATGTTGAAGCTATTAATCTTATTCCTAATTTTGATAAGCCAATTGCGACTGAAAACGATGTTGTTATTAGGCCTCCTAAATAAGTTTGTGGTGCAGGAAGGCCTTCGACCAAGAGGCATGGTAGATTTTGCAATTCTAAAAATAAAAGAAACAAATGCAGTTAATGTATTGTACCAGGTCACGACAAAAGGAATTGTCGCGCTTCTTCAAAAAGTTGAAGTTTACTATATTCTATTTTTTTATGATCTAGTGTAATGATACTTTGAAGTATCTTTTTTGCATTTACTATGTAATTCAAATTTGTTAATTATTTGAATATTGTGTGCAATGACTCGGAATTTTATCGCTTTGATTTGTGAATATTTAATCAATTTTAAATATTCAATTAAGGGTTTTTAATAATCAAATAACCCTCTTTAAATTAATAAATAATTATGGGGAACTCATTATATAAATTAGTTTACAAAAATAATAAATGATGATGGTAAACTTTTATTTAAAAATTTATGTGATTAAACGTGTTTTAATAATAATTCTTTTTAATTAACATGTTAAATTATCATCCCAAGGCACTGTCTAGGATTTTGATGAAACTAGGGTCGTTGGGTCTGGAATAATGAGTTGTTGTGTGCTGACGAGTTTCGTAGAAATTCAGCGTGCTATGTCGTCGTATAAGCTCGAAACGTTCGATGATTTTATTAAGATAATTAGATATAATAAAATCTTTGCTATAACTAACCCACTATACTTAACTTATTTCCTAACCTTTTCCTCTTCATTTTCATGTTTCCTTCTCAAACCAGTCGCCACCCCTCTTCTTCTTCAAGCAATTATTTTGACAGCTAGAGGGATCAGAATTCGATGATTTTGGATCCGTTGGAATCGAGGGAAGGAGGGCTTCGAATCAGTGTAAGCATTATTGGGTGCGGCGATGGTTGTTTGTGCTTCATTTGTACTAGCCAAAGTTAGGGTTGAGGTTACTCAGTGGTTGAGGCCGCGATAGCTATAGTGAAGGTTTATTTGGGCTTCTCGAGTAAAGGCAAGTCAATGGCAGTAGTTTGGGGGGTTGCGGCTGCTTTTAGGGGATCGTGACATTTCCTTGTCGCGATGATAGGGAGGTGGCTGGAGGTGAAATAAGTAGGTGTTTTGAACTTGGGGTGGTAAGGAGAGTTAAATGGTGGTGGTCGTTGGTGCTCAGGCGTGAGCAAACAAAAAGCGACATCAGGAAGTCGAAGGGGGAAGATAGGTCGGATTTTGATTTGGGGTGTCGAGCTCAATGTGGTGGTGACCGGGGCGGAGAGCACGCGTCATGTGACGCTAGGAGTCGATGGCTCATCGAATGGTTGAGTGTGCATGGAGAAATTGATGAAGATGCATGGATGCTTTTGGGTGCACATTTGTGCATGTACAGGCAGAAGATTAGGAATTGGGGAAGAAGAATTAGTTGAGGTAATTAAAGTAAATTAAGTGATTAAGCTAATTAATGATTTTTAATTAATCAAATTTCTTGTAAAATCAATAACTTTTGTATACGAGGTCCAAATCGAATGGCGTCTTTTACCTTGCGCTGGTAGGAGTGTTATCTATGGACTGGAGTTGATTTCATCAAGTTTGGAGCAAGTAGGATTTTGATCTAAAATCGAACGCCGTTCGATTTTAGATCGAGCAGGAATGCATAAGCATTGGCTGGAATTTTGGTGAGTTAACTCACCATTGAATGAAAACTATATGATATATGGGTTGATATAAAAAAATATTTGTGTGCTTAAAGGATTTCTTTGGTTGGTTTGGTTGAATTCCCACTTGGGAAAGAGGACGACATATAAAATGAAATACAAGGACTTAGAAAATTTTATAGAGGGATCCTAAGGGATTCCTTCCCTCGCCATTGTTGATTTTGAACTTCATTTATATACTTATTGTAAAAATTATTGAATGCCAAAAGCTTGGTAGGTTGACCTTATTGGATGTGACTTTAATATGTCACAAAAGTTGGACACTTTTAGTGTAGATCAATGAAAGCACTTGTACGGTAGTTCTAAGCCTCATTATAGTATTTTGAAAATATTATTATTTTATGTTTATGATTTGAAAATGGTTTTGATTCAAAGGATTATTTTTAATGTGAATTTCAAAATTTTCTATGGCATTTTATTTCGAAATGGTTTTTGAACTTCTCTATTTTACTCTAAACTTTTTGTTAGTCTCTTCTAATTTATTTGGAAATGTATTAAAAGTATTTTGAGAAGTATTTATTTTACATAAAAGTTAATATAACAATGGATGTTTATTATAAAGAAAAAAAGGGTTTATCTTTTATAATAAAGTGATTCTGTTTTAAAAGAAGGTAGAAATATTTTGAGTAAATATTGGTGAAACCTTTTATGTTAAATGTTGTATAAAAGGATATCTTTATAAATGGTATTTTATAAATAAAAGGGTAGATTTATAAATGATATTTTATAAAAGGAAATTGATATCATTTTGATAAATTGGAATAATAAATCACATTTGTGAATTTATAGTGATATATGGAATGATTGTCTTATGAATAGTATTTAGTCCTATCTTGAAACGGAAGACCGATGAAAGTATATGGAATTTAAAATCAGGAGATTTATAAAAGGAGTTTTATAAATAGAATGGGGATTTATAAAAGGAGGTTTGTAAATATAAAAGGGATTTATAAAAAGGAGTTTTATAGAAGGAATGAGATTTGATTTCTATAAATGATCATTTTAAATTAGGATAGTATGGAAAGAATTCTTTTAATACTTAACACCAAATTCCGAGGTAGGGAAACTCGTCTCTATCTGTGAGAATTAAGAACGTATGTTTGGTCTAATTTCGTGTAATAACCCATAATTTTTAACAAATATTTTATTTTAATTTATTTGAAACTTTGATTTTAAATCATTTAAAAATTGAAAATTTGGAGATTTATTATGTAATTTTTTGATTTTGTTTATAATTATTTTCCAAATATAATAAAATAATGATTTTCTGAAAATTTTATATTTTGGTCAACTTTGGTCAAACTTTGACTTTCAGTTGAAATTTTTTTAATTTGAATTTTAAATTTCCAATCTTTTTCTTTTAAACTGTATTTGATACTGATATTCGTTCTGCCTTTTGTTTTGTCAAATTCTGTTTTATACTTTTTAAATCTGTTAATTTCAGCGTTTTACACGCAAATATTTAAGTATTTCTATTCTCTATTTTTCTATGTTTATTTTCTATTTTATTTTTGTTTGGGCTTTGATTTTGTTTGAGTGTTGAGCTTTTTTTTATTTGGGCTTGGCTAATGGGCTTAGGAAATTCCAAGAGACATTAGTTTCTTTTTTTTTAATATGAAGAGATGCCTTTTCCTTTGTCTTAGCCGTACAAAACATCCACCTTCTCATCTCCTTCTCATTTCATTCCCTGACAAAACAATTTACAGTAAGTCATTTCATGTCTTCCTCTTTCTCTTTTCTTTTTCTCTTTTCTTTTTTTTCTTACTTGTGCTATGTTCGGCCATCCCCTCTCTCTTTCCGACCTCATCTCCTCCACCATCCATCACCTATGACCGGCCATCACCATCTCCATTCTCCCTATGCCATGCCGTAACCCCTAGATCCAAACTCCATCACCAAAACATGCTTGAAACGCTAGCCGAGTCCTCTACATCACCTTCCTCCTTGCTAGCCTTGGCCACCACCTATTCCACCACTTCCATAGGTCTTGCCATGACAAAAACCATGCCATAGCCGCACCATTTCAGAGATGATCTGACCTGATCCAAGCCATGAACCATAGTGGCCGAGCCATGTTAGCCTAGGGCTGAACCACTTGTGCACATGACCTTTCACATGCCATTGACCTTTTGCCTTCCAAAATGACTTTTGGCTTGCCATTCTTTCACCTACCCTATGTCGTGCCTATTTGCTTGCCTTGGCCGAACACATATGCTTCAAAACAAATCATGGTCGAGCCATTTTGGTGATGATCTAGCCTATTTTGAAAGTGGCCGAGCCCACTTGACTTGATTTAGTCATTTGTGCATTGTTTTGCCTTGTTTTGATCTAATCTTTTGTATAATTCTATACTTATATATGTTTGTATTTGTTGTTTACAAGATTTGAATCTTGGCTCTTCATCCACTCAAATCTAGTTCGTGCTTTGTCGTGCTTTTCGGAGTTTGGTTGTGTGTCTTGAATTGCCGTCTCTAGCTTTAGAAGGTGAGGTTATCACTCTCGACTACGTACTTATAAAATTGTGAAACAATGTCATGTGAATTGTAATAGTGATATGCCATATTGATAGTAATTTCATATATGCATGTGATATGATATTATATGATGTTATAACCTGATTATATACCTGTTTCATCACCTGATATGATATGCTATGCTATACTGTTAATTTTAAATTTCTGTTTCTCACACTACAAGTTCCCTTACTATAGGTTGAAATGATACATACCCGATCGGACTTTAGAATAGGGAAAAGTCGTTATGAGCTGAAATGATAGGCTCGAGCGATTTTTATTTGACTTGGGATTGCCGGTTTGAAATGATCAAACCCGGGATTTTATATTTCGGATTGAAATGATATATATCTGTATTCACTTGACCTAGGCTAGAAAATATTATACAGACCCGTGGTAATTTTTTAAGTATTTCGGAATTTTTAAATTATGAAATTTTAACTTAAATTTGATTTAAATGATTTTAAAAATATATATAGACACTGATTTTATATAACTTAAATTTTTTATAAGTTGATAAATGGTTTTAAAATGTCTTTTTAACTTAATGTGAGACAATACAGTTTTAATTGGATATTTTAGTAATAAATTTTTATTTAACTAAAATCATAGTTTAATTAATATCCAAATAAATAAGTTTGAAAAGTAAAATAGATCTTATATAATAAATATGGTAAAAATATAAGATATAATGTTTTAAATATGTTATAGTAGTTAATATAATAGAATTTTTAGCATTTCTAAAATGTTATGGTTTTTAAGGTTATGTTTTAAAAATGCTACTATTTCTAAAATGGTAACAATTTCAAAAATGCTACTATATAATGTCACATTTTTAAAGTGTTATGGTTTTTAAAATAATTACATTTTGAAAATGTTATGGTTTCTAAATAATTACATTTTTGAAAGTGTTATGGTTTCTAAATATTACATTTTTGAAATGTTACAACTAAGTGAATGAATTCGGAAATGTTACAACTTTGGAAATGAATATTATTTTTGAAAGATATTGACATCGAATTTAAAAGGTTTAAAATGAAAGTGTTTGGATTTGAAATTTATAACCACGGGTTATAATAACGATTGGTTGTTGAAGAGACCGGGATCGGATATGGACATACTCTCTGTCTATTTTGAGGTATAAACGTGGACCCAACTCCCGTGAGTTGGCACAAGGTGGCTAAAACAGGAGCAATTGATGGGCTAATGAGGTAGCTCCTCTTATCGGACACATTCCATTGTATACCATTCTATCACTTTGTGATTGATTGTGTGCACCCCTTGATTCGGGAGTGTGGCTCGAGGTGGGCGATTGCTACGGCTCTGCGTTACCACCGTCCCGAAAGTGTAATTGGTATATCTACCCTGGCATTGCCTAGTTGTGCCGTATCACCTACCCTAGCGTGCTTTACTACGAGTTTGTTTTGTACCATACCTATGGAGTGCCCTCTGACGACGCCCATTACGGGGGAGATTACGGTATTGTATAGACTATGGGAATATAAAATGTGTTAAGGTGGAAAATGTAAAGCCTTAACACTATTTTGATAGTTTACTTTACTTTAGACATTATTATAATAGCGTATCTTACTACATAGTAGATAGTTTAACGGATCCTTAAAGGATGGGCGATCCCAAGCATTCTTTAAGTTATTGATGCATTTCTATTACAGTACACTTGTGTTGATTTACATTTTATAAGTATGTATGCCTGACTCGAGTGTTTTTGTTTTGCTTTACGCTCGGGTCAGCCTGAGTATCACAGCTTTGGATTCATCTTCTGGAGCTAGAGATTTGCTGGAGTTTATCTGTCTATCTATTTGTCTATTTCCATTTCAGTTATTTCCTATTCAGCTTTGCTTATGTATTTGTGAACTTACGTATTCGGACTTCTGCTGTATCTGTTTTTCAGACTATGGTATTTTGTATCTGTTTTGAGACTATGTATTGTAGTAGCTTCATGAACTACTATGTATTTTATTTTCGCTGCGAGTTATTCTGATATTCTGTGTCTGTGATTCTGTAATTGATTTTATTTGCTCTAAATTTATTTACAATCTATTGTTTTGAATTATTCAAGTCGGACATGCGTGGTTTATTGTCGATTTGAATGGTCCAAAATTGTGGGTCATTACATTTGGTACCAGAGCTTTGGTTTTAGGCAAACCTTAGCCTATGGAGCAAAAACTCATTAGAGATAGGGTAGAAATACCCTAGAATGAGTGAAATCAATCTTAGAATCATTTCTTTGTGAGAGAATGTATTTTTAAGTATAAAATGATTTTCAAATGATTTTAAAGGATTTTAAAAGATTATTTTGGATATAAACTTTTCTTGTTTTAAAATCCTATTTTCTTAACTTCATTCCTTTCGAATCCACCTTGTTTATTTGAATTCTTTGATTAGGATTTCCAGTCTAGTTGAATCTTATCTTTGTCTTTCTATTTTACCTTTGTCCTAAAATTCATTCTTGATTTTTCCAAGATGAATCGTAGGAATGCCAGAGGTAGGGGTCGTGGTGTTGCCCCAGTTCCCGAGCCTGTTGCACCCATTAGGTTCACCACTCTCTGTAAGGAATTCACTCAGCTTGGTGGTACCAAGTTTACTGGATCTGAGAGCATCATAGAGGCTCAGCAGTGGTTGAGGAGTCTAGAGAGGATTTTCACTAGTTTGGAGATTACTGATGCTCAGAAGCGTTAGTTAGCAGCTTGGGAGTTGCAAGAGGCAGCCCAGGATTGGTGGGAGTCTGTCACAGCTCAGACTGTGGAGCCAGATATTTCTTGGGAGCAGTTTAGGTATCCTCTTGTGTTAGTCTTGTGTTCCGTTCAGTTTTCTCTCTTTGGAATCTTTCTTAAGCTTATCTATCTTTTTCAGGGAGGCTTTTGTGGCAAAGTGGATGCCCGAAGCCGGGAAGTCCCAGCTATACAGAGAGTTTATGGATCTTAAGCAAGGGAGCATGTCATTTTCTGAGTATGAGCGGAAGTTCAATGAACTTTCCAAGTTTGGTCCTGGCCTGATTGACACCTCTCTTAAGAAGAATGAGAAATTTATAGCTGGAGCTAGCCCAAAGTATTATGATCGTCTCATTTCTCATGTTCATGGTACCTTCATGGAGTTGATGGAAATGGCCATTAGATATGAGAATCCCGCTTCTAAGGAAGCTTCTGTTCCTCATGCTTCTCCATCTCAGCCTGGTTCTGGCAACTCTAAGAAGAGGAAGCCTAATTTTCATCAACAGAAGTAGAATTGGCTTAAGAATCCTGGTTTAGGATCTACTCCTCGGAAGCATCCTATCGATCTATCTTCCATCACCTGCTTCAAGTGTGATCAGAAGGGACACTATGCCAATAGTTGCCCTACTTCAGTTGTTGCTGCTGTTCCTCCACCTCAGGATACCAGGAACAACCTCTGTCATGTCTGTTTGCAGCCTGGTCACTTCAAGAAGGATTGTCCTTTGTATCAGAAGGGCAAGACATTTGGAGTCTTTGCCATGACTTCTTCCACTCATGCTCCGCCTACTCCACCTGCTCCTAGTGATACCCAAGGTACTCTTGTAACAACCCGTATTTTTAACACTTTAAAAATACGAATTAAAATGAAAATTTTGATAAAAATCCGAAGGAAATAAAATTTTGTGTTGTTAAATGTGAATTACAAGTTAAAATACAAAACTGAATTCTGAAATAACTTATTTGTAAATTAAATCAAGATGTTAACTTGTAATTGAACGTAAGTAAAGATTTAAATTTGAATGTAACAAGTAATTGAATTGAATTGAATTTGATTGTAAACAACGAAATAAATAAAATGTTACATTTAATATCGAAGTTATAATATGGAAATCAACGTAAATGAATGTAATTTAATATTACTGTGAATTTAAATAAGATGATAGCTGAAGAAAATGAAAGTAAATGAATTATAAACTATTGATAATAATGTATAAGTAAATGGTTGATTCAATAATGAAAGTGTAAATCGAAATAAAAGAATTCATTTGGAATTAAATAACTTGAATTTGAATTACAATATAATTGAACGTGGAATCTAATATAATCTTTTATATTGGATTTATAATGGAAAATTGCATTGTAAAAGATTGTTAATTACTGTGAAATTAAAAATGGAATTTGTGAACAATTGAAATTTGATTTAAAAGTTAATAATTTAAAATTGGGAATTTTAAATTGAAATTAAACAGTCGAATAAATTATTTTTCGAATATTGGATTTAATTAGACAATTAAATCGATAATTTAATAAGTTAAATTTCAGAAATAATTGAAAATCGAGTTGAATATGATTGAAAATGATTTGTAAAATTTTATCTTATCATATTGGAGTATAGTAATGTTATAGAACTTTTAAAATTGAATTTAAAGTTAATTTGTGAAAATTGAATATTTTAATATTTAATTATCGATTGAAAAATAGCCATTTTTTGAACAGTCTCAGAATTGAACGAAACTAGTTCCATTGGATCCGTAATAGTTTGTTATTATCGGATTTCAATTTTCGTAGCAATCGGAGTTATCATTTGACCGTGGCAGCTCGAAACGCATCGAATTGTTTTTAATATTTATTCGGCGAGAGAAAATAGTCATTTTTCAAAAAGTCTAGGATTTCGATGAAACTAGTTTCATCGGATCCGTAATGTGATATTATTGTATGGTTTCAAATTTTGTGTCAATCGGAGTTACCGTTTGTCCGGGGCAAGCCAAAACGCATTGAAATCGGTTTAAATCGGTTTAATTTAAAACTGATCGTTTTCTCCGTAACTCGCACAGATGACCGAATTAGCCTCTAAAACATGTTCCATTGCGTTCGGAACGTGGGGTAAACCTTAGAAACGCCAGCCGGTACGCTTCGTTTGGAGTTCGGAAAATTTCGGGTGAATAGTGTCGCGTATTTTTCTATAAAAAGCCCCTCACTTATTTCATTTTGCAAAAGAACTAGGGTTTCAGCCCTTAGCCGCCACTTTCCTATCAATGGCCAGAAATGCATCTTCTTTCTCCTCTAATATCTTCCAATCCATAAAGAATTAGCAAAAGTCGTCAACTACAAAGTTGTAGAGGACGATGAGAGCTTCAAATCCATACGGAGATGATCGAAAACGGAGCAACGGGAAATCGTGCTTGAAGCTGCTGCGTTTTTCACGCATTTCGAGGCAGAGGGGTGGCCGAGCTTACTAGGGTTCACGGTGTTGGTAGCTCTGGTGATGGGCTTCGTGGTGGCGCTAGCTGATCGTTCTGGAAGTCGTCGAGGTGGTCGCGAGAATTGATAAAGAGACAGCGGCTATGGGTTAGGTTTGAACGTGCAAACCTGATGGAGGAAGAAGGATACCAACAGCCCAGATCTGATGGAGCAGAAATCAATGGCCAGATTTGCTTTTAGGGTTAGAAAATAAAAATAGAAATTGAATTATTATATTATATAATTCGTACAAACTTTAAAATAGCATAACTTTTTCATACGAGGTCCGATTGGAACGAAACATTTTGCGTTGCGATCGAAATGACAAGAGCTTCGAAATGAAACTGGTTTGGATGGATTTGGAGACGGTGGAAATTTGGGCTAAAGTTGGGCGTCGTCCAGTTTTAGTTCCAAACCGGAACGTCTCGGCGACAACAGATTATCAAGGTGAGTGTTTTATAACGCTCACAACGTACTAAATATCTTTATGCTAGTTAAATTTGACATTATGAAGTGTTACGATTTTATTTGTCGCTATTTGATAAAATTTAATTGTCATATAGATTGTCATCGAATTTAATGTTAGAAAAAAAAATTGACAGTCAAATTGAAATTAAAATTTAATTGCGATTAAATTACCTGATATTGATAACTATGAAATTGCTGTGAATTGTATTGTCTATTGGATGATTTATTTTGATGGATGCTATTGGTTGATATTTAATTGTTTGGATGTTTATTTGCTTATATATATCATGTGATACATATGACCCTGTGATCGGTTAAGTGATATATATTCATCCCTAACATTTAACTGAAATAAATAATCACTTGGCCATAGGATAGAAAATTATATACGGACACCGGGTTGGCTAAATTAATTGATTTTAAAAGTTGTTTTGAAATTATTTAAATGAATTGATTTTAAGAATAAAATCCAAATTATGGAAATTGAATTATTTTGAATTGGAGCTTGAAATGTTGGAATTTAAACTTGATAAACGAAATTGTTTAATTAATCGAGGTTTAGTTTTTTTTATTTAAAAATTGAAATACGGCATAAATTTTCGAAAGTTGATTTGTTTTAAAGATTGGACCTTTATTCGAACTTTGAATATTTCTAAGAAAATTTATATGAAATGATATTTCAGGTTTGAGTTTAGAATTGAAATTTGGATTCAAAAAAAAAAAATTGGTATTGAAAGTAAATTTGATTTAATGTTTAAACCGATATTTTGAAATTGGATTTGGAATTGAAATTGGAAATTAATTTGAAATTGGAATTTAAATTAATTTGGAATTGAAATTTAAATTCATTAGGAATTGGGATTGGAATTGGAAATTAATTTGAAATTGGAAATTGAAAGTGAACGGGATTTGTTTATTGGGATCGAAATTTATATGGAATCAAAATTTATTCGAGTTGAAATCGGAATTGAATTGATTAAATCGAAATGGAAATTGGAATTGATTTGGGTAGGAAATTGAGAAGTTGACCGGTTTGACTTTGGAATTGTTTTAATGAATATTTTAGTATGAATGATTTAAAATCTATATTCTTTAAATATTGAAATTATTTTGATTTTCAAACTGTTTTACTATATAAACCATTTTTATATTCAAATTATTTTCGATTAAACTATTTAAATATTTTCTATTAAACTATTTTTAACTATTTAAATATTTTCTATTAAACTACTTTAACTATTTTAATTATTTAAACTACTTAAAACTATTTTCTAAAATTTTCAAGCTGGTAAATAAGGTGAATTGTTTATGTTTAAATCTCGAATTTAAATACGAATTGGGTTAAATGAAGTTGCAACCTAAATTGAAGTTCGAAATGATTTTGAAAACGAAATGAGATATTGAGGCGAAATGATTTTGAAATGAAATCGTATACTTTGAGTAGATATGATGATTTTGAAATGGCTTTTATTTTTGAAGCGAATATGATATTTTTGATAATCAATTATGAATTGATTTTGAAAATGTAAAAGAGCCATCGGTGTAGTAATACGTAGTTATTAAAGAGACCGGGATCGGATATGGACATACTCTCTGTCGATACCGAAAACCACTTTAATAACTAGTATACGCGGAGTGTTGATCCAGAACGAAGTGGATGGTTTGATGAACGCGTTGATTGAAGAAAGAGAACGATATTGGATGACCCCTGACATGACTAAAACAGGAGCCGCGCCGGGCCATTGAGGTTCGCCACCTCTAGCGGACACACTTCTTCGATACCATGTCTATTACATTTGTGATTCGATTTGGGTGCACCCCTTGATTTGGGAGTGTTGTTTCACGGTGTTGGGGTAGTAGCTGCTATGCCCAACATCAGTCCGGATCACGCAACTACTAGTATCCTAGTTGGTATCGCCTCATGTACCTTGTCATACTGATTATCCTATTCGCGACCACTACGTTTTGGTTTGTACCTTTAGTATATGGATTGCCCTCTGGTGACTTCCGGTTTTGGGGAAACTACGGTCTTGTATATGCTCTTGGGAATAAAAATGTGTTAAGGGTGGAATGGGCCATGGCTTAACGCTAGTTTGATATTTTACTTTATGATAGACATTATTGTATATAGCGTATTGTACTACATAGTAGATAGTTTAACGGATCCTTAAGAGATGGAAAAATCCCGTAACATCACTTGAGTTATTGCACACACGTTGACACTGGATAGGAGATGTCAAACCCCGTAAACATCTCTGACGCCGTTACACCCATATTTATTTACGATTGATTTAACTTACATAAGGATGTTTTAGTCCTGACTCGAGTGTTTTGTCTTTTCATTATGCTCGGGTCAGTCCTGAGTTTTTCAGATTTTTGAAGATCTATTCTGGAGGACGAAGACGAAGATTTGGTATACTATTACTATTATTATCTTTGCATCATGCTATCTGCTGCATTATTTTATTTGTTCTGTTGTATATGTATAACTCTGATAAATGTTGTATAAATGATAATCAAAAGTATATTAAACAGCTTCATGAACTGTTTATTTGATTATTATATTTTATCTTTCCGCTGCGAGATTCTGTGATTGTTTCTTGTTTCTTTTCTCTTCTTTCTTTTACCCCATTAACCATCCGCCCTTTTGAATGGTTTGGAATCGGCATGTGTGTCTGATTTGTCGATTTAAACTGTCCAAAAAGGCGGGTCGTTACAACTCTCCAGGGCATCTTTTCTCTGTTTAATTTTCCTGTTCGTGTTTTATTTGATACTGGAGCTTCGCATAATTTTTTTTTCTGTGGATCTTTGTGATAAGTTTGAGCATCTTCTTTCACCTATGTTTGCGGCTGTACCTTTGTGTGTTACTAATCCTATTGGGGGTCCCACGAACCTTAGTAGGATTTGTAACCAAGTGAAACTCTTCTATTCTGGCCATCGATTTTCCGGTGATTTCTATGTTCTGGGTTTCGATGCTTTTGATTGTTTGCTTGGGGTGATTGGCTGAAGAGGCATGAAGCCGTTATCTCTTGTAAAACCCGAACTGTTTCTCTTGTTGATGATCGGGGTAACCCTTTGGTGATTCAGTGTTGTATGCCTTAGGATTTTGCTGGCAGTTTTATTTTCTCTCTGGATTCTTCTCCTGGTGATCTTAATTCAACCCCTATGGTTAAACTCTATCCCGATGAATTTGGTGAAGTTTCTTCTTTACCTCCTAAGCGGGAAATTGATTTCCGCATTGATCTTATTCCT
Source organism: Allium fistulosum (assembly GCA_030737815.1). Lineage (NCBI taxonomy): Eukaryota > Viridiplantae > Streptophyta > Magnoliopsida > Asparagales > Amaryllidaceae > Allium > Allium fistulosum. The sequence goes on from CM060905.1 coordinate 1,200,278,569, forward strand.
GGAGCTTGACCTGTAGTTTTTCCTCCTAGAAGAATGGCACCCCGTGAGAAGGTTGAGTTGAGGAAACAAATTGAGGACTTGTTCTCCAAGGGTCTGATCAGACCTAGTCATTCCGAATGGGGAGCAGCAGTGGTTTTCATCACTAAGTCTGATGGATCTTTGAGGATGTGTGTTGATTATAGGGAGCTGAACAAGCTCACTATGAAGAACAAATATCCTATGCCTCGTATCACTGATATGTTCGATCAGCTTTATGGAGCTACTGTTTTCTCTCAGCTTGATCTTGCCATAGGTTTCCACCAGCTTAGAGTTGCTGAGGAAAGTATTCCCAAGTCTACTTTCCATACTGAGAATGGTTTCTATGAATGGTTAGTTATGCCTTTTGGTTTGACTAATGCCCCAGCTTTCTTTGTTGACTTGATGAATCTTGTTTTTCGTGATGTTCTTAACAAGTTTGTTCTGGTCTTCGTCGATGATATTCTGGTCTTTTCTAAGACCGAGGAAGAGCATGAATCTCATTTGAGCTTTGTTCTGGAGACTCTTAGGAGTCATCGGTTGAAAGCTAAATTCTCTAAATGCCATTTCTGGAAGGATGAAGTCCAATTACTTGGACATATTGTTTCTAGTAATGGAGTTTCTGTTGATCCAGTCAAGATCGCTGCGATCAATATAAGTCTACCTTTTCTCATCTTTCTTTTGTAATCTAATTATTCTATCTTTCTTTGTAGTTCTTATTTTTCCCTATTCTATTTCAGGATTGGGAAATTCCTAGGACTCCATCTGATATCCGTAGCTTTCTGGGTCTTGCCGGTTATTATCGGAGATTCATTGAGAATTTTGCTCGGATTGTTGCACCTCTCACTGCTTTGACTCGAAAGAATGCTAAGGTTATATGGGATGATGAGTGTGAAGCTGCATTCAATGAGTTAAAGCGCAAGCTTACTTCCGCACTAGTTCTTATCGTTCCAAATGGAAATGAGGGATTAACGGTATACACTGATGCTAGTCATGAAGGTTTGGGAGCTGTTCTGATGCAGGATGGGAAGGTCGTTGCTTATGCCAGTCGTCAGTTGAAGACTCATGAAGCCAACTATGCTGCTCATGATTTGGAATTGCTTGCCGTGGTTTTTTCTTTGAAGCTTTGGATGCATCATCTTTTGGGAACTAAGTTTGAGCTTTTTACGGATCATCAGTCTTTGAGGTATATTTTCACCCAGAAGGATTTGAATCAGAGACAAGTTAGGTGGCTGGAGTTCCTTGCTTCTTATGACCTCGACATCAACTATACCCCTGGTAAAGCTAATGTTGTGGCCGATGCTTTGAGTCAGAAGAAGGCGATGTTGTGTCAGCTTGTTGTTTCTTCTCCTCTTTTGGATCATATCATTGCTAAGCAGGATGAGGATCGGATGCTTAGGCTTATTAAGGAGAATGTTCATAGCCAAGTTGGTGGTAGTAGTCTTGATGGTAGTGGAGCTCAGATCGATAATAGAGGGATTTTGAGGATTAATAATTGGATTTGTGTCCCGAATGTTGATGGATTGAGACAGGTGTTACTTCGGGAAAATCATCGACAGACTTTCTATTCATCCGGGTGTGTCGAAGATGTATAAGGATATGAAGAAGTTATATTGGTGGAGAGGTATGAAGCGTGATATCTCCATTTTTGTGAGTAGGTGTGCGACTTTTCAGCAAGTCAAGGCCGATCATCAGAAGACCCCTAGTCTATTGCAGCCCCTTGAGGTTCCCAATTGGAAATGGGAACAGGTTTCTATGGATTTTATTAATGGATTACTGAGGACTAGGAGGGGTAATGAGAGTATTTGGGTTATTGTGGATAGATTGACCAAGTCAGCTCACTTCATTCCGGTCAGGTCTACCCGTTCTGCTTCGTGTTTGGTTGAGATCTATATGAGGGAGATTGTCCGTCTCCAAGGTGTTCCTATCAGTATTGTCTGTGATCGTGATCCCATCTTTACCAGTCAGTTTTGGAAAGCTTTTCAGGAATCTTTGGGTACTCATCTGAATCTGAGCACTGCTTACCATCCACTGACCGACGGTCAAACGGAAAGAGTGAATCAGATTCTAGAGGATCTTCTTCGTGCTTGTGTTCTTGATTATGGAGGATCTTGGGAAGATCATCTCCATCTTGTCGAATTCACCTATAACAACAGTTATCAGGTATAATCTCAAATCTTCTATTTTAATCTTATCTTAATCCTTTATCTATCTCATTTCATCTTTTGAATTCAGGCTAGTATTGCAATGTCTCCGTTTGCTGCTCTTTATGGACGACCTTGCAGATCTCCATCTTGCTGGATTGAATCCGGTAATCGTTTGGTTCTTGGTCCTGATATGATTCTAGAAGCTTCTGAGAGAGTTAAGGAGGTTAAGAGGAAGATGAGGAGTGCTTAGGATAGGCATAAGAAGTACGATGATCAGCGTAGGAGGAGTTTGGAGTTTGTTGTTGGTGATCTGGTTTTCCCCTTAAGGAATGTGATTCGGTTTGGTCGTAGAAGGAAGCTTGCTCCTAGGTTCATTGGTCCTTTCCGCATCTTGGAGAGGATTGGTTCTTTAGCTTATCGTTTGGATTTGCCTGAGAAGTTTTCTGGAGTGCATAATGTATTCCATGTTTTGCATCTTCGTCGGTATCTTCATGATCCGTCCCTTATTATCCAGCCTTCTACTCTCGAGAGTTTGGATATTGAGCCTAATCTGACTATCAAGAGGGAGCCACTTCGTATTGTCGATAGAGGTACGAAGCAGTTGAGAAGGAAATCTGTCAACCTGGTCAAAGTGTAGTGGAGTACTGATGATCGGGATTGTACCTGGGAGACGGAGGAGAGCATGCGTGCTTCGAACCCAAAATTGTTTGTTTCAGCTACCATTCGTTATTCTATCTTATCTTATCTTTCTTTGTTTTCGTGTCTCGTTCCTTTTCGAGGACGAAAAGTTTTGAGTGGGGGAGAGTGTAACAACCCATAATTTTTAACAAATATTTTATTTTAGTTTATTTGAAACTTTGATTTTAAATCATTTAAAAATTGAAAATTTGGAGTTTTATAATGTAATTTTTGGATTTTGTTTATAATTATTTTCCAAATATAATAAAATAATGATTTTTTGAAAATTTTATATTTTGGTCAACTTTGGTCAAACTTTGACTTTCAGTTGAAATTTTTAAATTTGAATTTTATATTTCCAATCATTTTCTTTTAAACTGTATTTGATTCTGATATTCATTCTGCTTTTCGCTTCATCAAATTCTATTTTATACTTTTTAAATCTGTTAAATTTCAGCGTTTTACACGCAAATATTTTAGTATTTTTATTCTCTATTTTTCTATGTTTATTTTCTATTTTATTTTTGTTTGGGCTTTGATTTTGTTTGAGTGTTGAGCTTGTTTTTGATTTGGGCTTGGCTAATGGGCTTAGGAAATTCCAAGAGACATGAGTTTCTTTTTTTTTTTAATATGAAGAGATGCCTTTTCCTTTGCCTTAGCCGTACAAAACATCCACCTTCTCATCTCCTTCTCATTTCATTCCCTGACAAAACAATTTACAGTAAGTCATTTCATGTCTTTCTCTTTTCTTTTTCTCTTTTCTTTTTTTTCTTACTTATGCTATGTTCGGCCATCCCCTCTCTCTTTCCGACCTCATCTCCTCCACCATCCATCACCTAGTACCGGCCATCACCATCTCCATCATCCCTATGCCATGCTGTGACCCCTAGATCCAAACTCCATCACCAAAACATGCTTGAAACCCTAGCCGAGTCCTCTACATCACCTTCCTCCTTGCTAGCCTCGGCCACCACCTATTCCACCACTTCCCTAGGTCTTGCCGTGACAAAAACCATGCCATAGCCACACCATTTCAGAGATGATCTGACCTGATCCAAGCCATGAACCATAGTGGCCGAGCCATGTTAGTCTAGGGCCGAACCACTTGTGCACATGACCTTTCACATGCCATTGACCTTTTGCCTTCCAAAATGACTTTTGGCTTGCCATCCTTTCACCTACCCTATGCCGTGCCTATTTTCTTGCCTTGGCCGAACACATATGCTTCAAAACAAATCATGGCCGAGCCATTTTGGTGATGATCTAGCCTATTTTGAAAGTGGCCGAGCCCACTTGACTTGATTTGGTCATTTGTGCATTGTTTTGCCTTGTTTTGATCTAATTCTTTTGTTTAATTATATACTTATATATGTTTGTATTTGTTGTTTACAAGATTTGAATCTTGGCTCTTCATCCACTCAAATCTAGTTCGTGCTTTGTCGTGCTTTCGGAGTTTGTTTGTGTGTCTTAAATTGCCATCTCTAGCTTTAGAAGGTGAGGTTATCACTCTCGACTACGTACTTATAAAATTGTGAAACAATGTCATGTGAATTGTAATAGTGATATGCCATATTGATAGTAATTTCATATATGCTTGTGATATGATATTATATGATGTTATAACCTGATTATATACCTGTTTCATCACCTGATATGATATGCTATGCTATACTGTTAATTTTATATTTCTCTTTCTCACACTACAAGTTCCCTCACTATAGGTTGAAATGATACATACCCGAACGGACTTTAGAATAGGGAAAAGTCGTTATGAGCTGAAATGATAGGCTCGAGCGATTTTTATTTGACGTGGGATTGCGGGTTTGAAATGATCAAACTCGGGATTTTATATTTCGGATTGAAATGATATATATCTGTATTCACTTGACCTAGGCTAGAAAATATTATACAGACCCGTGGTTAATTTTTAAATATAAATATTTTCTGAAATTTTTTAAGTATTTTGGAATTTTTAAATTATGAAATTTTAACTTAAATTTGATTTAAATGATTTTAAATATATATATACTGATTTTATATAAGTTAAAAATTTTATAAGTTGATAAATGGTTTTAAAATGTCTTTTTAACTTAATGTGAGAAAATACAGTTTTAATTGGATATTTTAGTAATAAATTTTTATTTAACTAAAATCATAGTTTAGTTAATATCCAAATAAATAAGTTTGAAAAGTAAAATAGATCTTATATAATAACTATGGTAAAAATATAAGACATAATGTTTTAAATATGTTATAGTATATAATATAATAGAATTTGTAGCATTTCTAAAATGCTATGGTTTTTAAGGTTATGTTTTAAAAATGCTACTATTTCTAAAATGGTAAAAATTTCGAAAATGCTACTATATAATGTCACATTTTTAAAGTGTTATGGTTTTTAAAATAATTACATTTTGAAAATGTTATGGTTTCTAAATAATTACATTTTTGAAAGTGTTATGGTTTCTAAATATTACATTTTTGAAATGTTACAACTAAGTGAATGAATTCGGAAATGTTACAACTTTGGAAATGAATATTATTTTGGAAAGATATTGACATCGAATTTAAAAGGTTTAAAATGAAAGTGTATGGATTTGAAATATAAACCATTTTGCCACTACAACAATAATACCCTATTACAATGTCCTTTTTACAACGGGCATATTCTGCCCGTTGTAATAGGCGGCTATTACAAACGGTCGTTTTAGGACCGTTGTAATAGATGCTCTGTCCAACGCCCTTCTTATAACTTGCATTATTTTGCCCGTTGTAATAGAGAGATATTACAACGATCAACTTCTGCCCGTTGTAATGGAAGTATATTTTACAACATTCAGCAAATGTCCGTTGTAATAGATCGACTACGAAATTAGGGCACTTCTCTCCCGAGTTATCACGGGGTTTATCGACAACGAAATTAGGGCCCGTTGTAACAAAGGACCGATGCAAATTTTTAACTTTTTATCAAGTTTATCGACTACGTATTTCATTTTCCTAGCTACGAAATTAGCGCACTTCTCTCCCCACACAAACGAAATTTATCTTCTCTCCACTTTGCGAAATTAGGGCACTAGGGCACTACATATTTTATCTTCTCTCCACTTCGCGATCTTAGAAATCGAGGAATTCAGGATTCAAAATTGGTGAAGAGTGAATAGGTTTGTGCTTTTCGTATCTATCATTTGTGCTTTTCGTATCCGATTGATGATTGCATCTAGGGTTTGATTATGTGTGATTTAGGTTTTCTATCTATTGATTTTCTATCTGTTGATTTTCTATCATGCATTCGTTTGATATTTAGTTCCTTAATGATGATTGTTGTTATGTCAAACTCATCTGTTGATTGTTTGCTGGTGTTGTTGGGAAGCAAACGCATAAGTCTGTTTTGCCTTTTGTTGAGGTGAGGATGCCAATGGTTGATGATGGGCATGGATGGTGTTCCCAGGCTTTGAGTAAGATTTATGGATCTGCTATGGGTTTAGTAAGCCATTAGAGAGTGAATGAGTGTTGTTGTATATTGCTGTGTGTGGGCTATGGGGGTGTTTCTTGTTGTCTGTGTGTGTGTCTGTCCGTTGTCATTTGGATCTGTGTAGTATTTGCTCTTTTGTTTGTTATCGATGTTGGTGGGAGTATTGAGTGGTTTGGTACTTTTTGCTAGAGAGGATAAATGTACGAGTTCGTAAAAGTCAGCAATGTAATAAACTCGTTCTATCTGTATATGCAATGTCACTAGCTATCTTTAAACTTTCATTCCATTGCAGTCAAAAATCGTACATAAGAGCATTCCATCAGTGGTTTGCTAGTAGTACAAGGGGATTTAATTCTGAAAGCTGTTGCTGGGTAACAGTAGTTCACTTCCTATTATGCAACAAGTTATTAAGATTTGTAAAACTTACGTGATGTTTGAGTAGCAAAACGATATCTCCTACTTTTACCATTTCATTCCTCTTTGTTCAAGCCGTGACTAAAATCTTCGGGTTCTTGGCTTCCACTAGTTTACGCGAAAAATGATTTATATAAATATTTAGTTATGTTTTTACATTGAAATCATGTATAGTTAATTAAAATTTTTATTTTCAAATTGAAACATTTAATATATTTTTATTAGTTTGATTGTTATTTATATTATTGATTAATAAATAACAAATTGGCAAATGATGTTTATTCGTTTGATACTTTGTAGCATAATTGAAAAACAAGGAGAACGAGCATCAACGTAGACTTTTATAATTTGATTTAAAACTAATTTAAACATACCAAATCCTTTTGACGGTCCACAAAAGATCTTGAGCCACCCCTACTATTTCTAATATGCTAACAAATTTCTAATATGCTTTTCAAATACTTAAAGTTTTCCCCTACTATTGACTTGTACCTGCTACCCCAACATATTTGCTTTCATTATATTCGAAATTTAGTGTTGCTTTGGTCATGCAACTTGTTTATTTCGAGGCTGAACTTGATTTGTACATAACGTTTGATTCTTTTATCTAATTTTGATGATCTTGCACATTCGGGAAAACCTAAAACATAAGTTATAACTTTCATTTGAAATATTTTGTGAAATTTTAAAGTTTTCATGGTCAAAAACGCAGTTTTAGGTTGCTGTCCTGCACTTATAATACTATTTTATTATCCAATCAACTCATTAAAGATAGATATCAAAAGTTGCTTCAAAAAAATAAAAACATACACATATTTAATGGAGTTCACTATTGTTAAAAGCAGAATATAATGTGCTTTTACTGATAGTTTTGAAATACAACAATCAGAATCTCTGAAATTTATATACTGGATGCATATAGGTAATGATATAGTGCAATTAGCTGATGATTTCAATTTAATTTTTTTGAATTAAAAAAACAGTTAGGTTATGTATTTATATTCAAGATGGGATTGAATTTAGAATCCTAAGTGAAAAAGGACTTTCTTAAGCATATATGTTTCTCATTTATCTAAAAATCCTTAGAAAAATACATTAAAAGATGAATCAATAGTAAACGCGTAAAATAATTATAATTCTGAGGAAGATTTTTTTATAATATTTAGAAAACCATAGAATAATAGTGCATTTTTTATAAAAGTTTCTAGCAGAATATTTTAAATTAACCAGATATTTTTACTACCTGGGACTGTACCATATCAACCCACTTAATCTGATGGGTATTAATAACATTCAAACTATAAAATATTAACATATACAACACATACAACAAGATAGTTCTTTATAAAAATATGTGGCTTAGCGGCATTTGGACTATGAAACATATATCAACTATATATTAAAGACTACCTAGTTATAGTGCCAGTGGTGTCAATTTTGAAGTGTAGGCAACAAGCATTTCTAAATGTCAAGTTACAACTGAGTTTAATTACAAGCGAGGTGGCATGATTGATCTTACTATAAAACTGTGAAAGTAAGGAAGTGACATTAAATTAATATGTGCATATGTACTGATTAGTCCTATTTAGGATATGGTACTACATGACGCACAAGTTACTACATGACGCATAAGTTTTCTTTCTTTTTAGGCTTAGTTTGAAGGGTCACATTACTATATAGTTTTCATTGGGAGGTAATTGCGCAATTCCATCATGAGAAAAACTCATATTTTTGTTGGCATAACGTCTTTTCATTAGGTTCTAACATCAAAGGATTATCATGATGGACAAAGCATGGATCCACCTACCAAGGTTTTGTCAATTTTGATTATCATTTTTATACTTGTAATTATTACGGTTGATTATTGATCCCTTTATGTGTCATAGAATGACTGAAGAATACAGGTAAGCTATTCGAAATTTTGTATATGAGCAAGCAGAAAGGAAGGGAAATCCAGAAAAAATCATTTGCCCTTGTTCAAAATGTAGGAATCTTATCTGTCATCCATCAAGGGAAGTTGTATCACACTTGGTTTGTTTTGGAATTGACCCAACGTATGATGTATGGATTTTTCACGGGGAAGCACGCCCTTCAGAAAATGAAGGCGATGAAGTGACAAATACATATCGAATGTACTTAGACACACAAATATGTAATGACGAGGTGGAAGATCATTCTAATGTAAGACATGAGGTACATGGGGTAGAGATTATGGAGATGATAGAAAATTCTGAAATTCCTTTGTACCCTGGTTGTGCAAGCCACACAAAGTTGTCAGCTTCAATACTTCTTTACAAGCACAAGGCTCGAAATGGTGTATCTGACACAGCATTTACGGAACTTCTTAAACTTCTCAAAGATATGCTGCCTATGGAAAACACGTTTCCTGATTCGACGTATGCAACAAAGAAGCTGCTTAAATCATTTGGTTTAGGCTATAGACAAATACATGCATGTGTAAATGATTGTTGTCTTTTTAGGAAAGAGCTTGCAGATAGTGATTTTTGTTCAAAATGTGGAAAATCTCATTGGAAAAAAAACAAGACGAAGGAAGATGGAAAGCAAACCAAAGTACCTGCAAAGGTCTTGAGATACTTTCCAATAATACCAAGACTGAAAAGAATGTTTATGTCCGCAGAAACATCATAGCAATTAAGATGGCATAGAAATCATAAGAGTGAAGATGGTAAATTACGTCATCCAGTAGATTCTTCTCAATGGGCTATAATTGATAGGATGTATCCTTCCTTTGCATCCGATCCATGAAATTTAAGGCTTGGTCTTGCAAGTGATGGCTTTAATCCCTTTGGGGATTAGAACTCTGCCTATAGTTGTTGGCCAGTATTTCTTGTTGCGTGCAACTTTGCTCCGTGGCTTTGTATGCACAAAGATAATATGATGTTATCATTATTAATTTCTAGACCACGACAACCAGGGAATGATATTGATGTGTATCTACAACCACTTACTGAAGATTTGAAAAAAAATATGGGATAAAGGGGTGAAGGCGTATGATGCATACACTCGCAATGAATTTAGATTAAATGCAGTTTTAATGTGGACGATGAATGATTTTCCAGCTTATGGAAATTTAGCAGGTTGCACCATAAAGGGTAAGAGGGCATGTTCTGTTTGTGGCGTTAATACATGTTCAATATGGTTACCATTTAGTAAGAAGTGTGCATATTTAGGCCATAGGTGATTCCTTGATCGTAATCATGACTATCGCCAACGAAAAAACTTGTTTGATGGAACCAAAGACACTAGGCAAAGACCTCCAATACAAACCGGTGGTCAAGTCTTTGATATTGTTAAAGATATTTGCAATGATTGGGGGAAAAATCAAAGGAGGAAGAGAAAGATGAAGAGAAAGAAAAAAGGAAAAGAAAAAGGGGAGATAAGAAGAAAAAAGGAAGTCAAATGTGGAAGAAGAAGTCTATATTCTTTGATTTGCTTTATTGGCAGGTAAAGTTTAATCAGAAACAAAATTGCTTCTTCTTTTCTATCTATGTAATCAATACTTTATTATTAATTAGTTATAGTCTATTTTTTATTTTCTTAGGTACTTCCTTTGCGTCACAATTTAGATGTAATGCATGTTGAAAAAATATCGATGAAAGTATTCTTGGTACGTTACTTGATATTAAAGGAAAATCAAAAGATGGCATTAATTCACGTAAAGATCTAGAAGTACTAGGTATTAGGAAAAAGTTACATCCTATAGACATGGGAAGCAAAGCATTACTTCCAGCCGCCCCATGCACCTTAACTGATCCAGAAAAGGAGATCTTTTACAATAGAATGAGGAATTTGAAAGTACCCGATGGGTATAGCTCAAATATTGAAAAATGTTTTGCAAAACAAAACAAAATTTCAAGTCTGAAGTCCCATGATTATCATGTTTTGATGCAACAACTATTGTCTGTATCACTGAGAAGACTTCTACCTAAAGGGACAAGGAATGCATTACTACGACTATGTTCTTTTTACAACGACATTTGCCAAAGAGTGCTTGATAAAGATAAATTAGAATCCATCGAGAATCAGGTCGCATTAACACTATGCGACCTTGAGTGATTTTTTCTTCCTTCTTTTTTTGACATCATGATTCATTTGACAATACATTTAGCGAGGGAAGCAAGAATTTGCGGGCCAGTACAATATCGGTGGATGTATCCATTTGAGAGGTAAAATTCGGCATTAGTACTTATAGTAGTTAATAATACATGTGCTTATGAAAATATTTTACTTATGCATCTTGATTATAGATATATGAGAACATTGAAGGGGTATGTTAAAAATGAAGCACGGCCTGAAGGGTGCATAGTTGAGCGCTATTCTGCTGATGAATGCATGAAGTATTGTGCTGGATATATTAATGGTGCATTAGAAATTGGACAAAGGAAAAATAGAAATGAAGTGGAACAAAGTGATTCCATACTCGAGGGGCGTCCTATTTCCAAAGGAAAACCTATGGTAGTCACTAAGGAGGTGATTGATTCTGATCATCGGTATGTGTTGTTTAATACCGAGGAAGTGGAGCCTTATATAAAGTAAGCATAAGTTTAGTTCAATTATTTTGTGTGAAATAAATTAGATTTTGACTTGTATGTTTACGTATATAGGATGCACGGTGAGGAATTGAAACGTTTGCATCCCCGGCTTTCACGAGATGATTTGGAACTTTCAAAGCTGCATTTAGAGACTTTTAGTCATTGGTTTAAAAAAAAGGTTGACAGTGTTATATCTTTTAAGATGGATAAGTTCGACATAGAAGTATATGTTATTATGATTAGTCTTTATATATAACATTATGCTTTTCCAGGTTAAAGAAGATAGAAATACATCCGATGTTAGTGAACTAATAAATTGGCTTTCATATGGACCTCGCCATCAAGTAATTTCTTATACTAGTTATATAATTAATGGTCGCCGTTTTCATACTAAAGACAATGATAAATCAACACAAAATAGTGGTGTTTCCATTGAGGCAAGTACTGTTCGCATAGATGGATCAGTTGAGAAAGTAATATATTATGGTGTTTTGCATGAGATTTTGTTGTTTGACTACCGCCAGTTTCAAATTGCCTTGTTTAAGTGTGATTGGGCAAATATTGATCGTGGAGTTAAGGTCGAAGATGGATTTACGTTAGTCAATTTACATCAATTCCAAAATCAATTTGCAAGCGACCCTTTCATCTTGGCAATGCAAGCCATACAAGTGTTTTTTTGTAGAGAAAGTGTTTTCCAAATTGGTATGTTGTGCTAAGAGCACCCCCTAGAGGTTTTCATGAGTTGGAAAGCTATGATGAGGAAGATGAGTCAACTAGCAAACCGGTAGATGAGTCACTACTTGATGATAGAGATGTCGATGATGGGGATGAAAGTTATATAAGGAAGGATTGTGACGGTATTTTGGTATGATATAAGCATCTTTTATTGATATTTGTTTTACACGTAGTTATATTCGTAAAGAATGTAATTATACATAGTTTTATGCATAGTTATATTAATTAATCATGAATTATTAACCATGAATTTTGATTTGTAAACTTGGAAGAAAAAAATCTTTCTTTTGCAAAGTATTGCTATTGTATATTAGGATTTTCATACTTTACAATAATGATTAATTAGTGTGATGTTCTAATTATTTATATATATATTATGTTTTTTCTAGGTTCCTCCCTTAACGGAAGATAGTTGAACTTGAAGCATCAATGGGTAAAATGGAGCAAGGTCAAGGAGAGGTAAAATATTAAAATTTTAATATGCACTTCAATTTTGTTTTAAACTGACATTTCTTATATCATGACATAAATTTTTTATTTCCACACATAGTTTTCTGCATATGCATATTTTTTTTAAAAACTTTTATTATATCAAGGATGAACCACAAAGGCACTGCATATGCAAGTCAGGCTGTCAACAGCCCCCTGTTTGAATATGAAATAATTGTTGCGACCCGCATGCAATAATAAATGAAACTTAAATGCGTTTCAGACTTGATTTATGAATTTCATTAGATGGAACCCAGTCCACACAATTATGAAATGTTCATCCAACCATATCTACAAAACTACTTATGTAGTTGTTGATCCATGCAATTAAAGTTGGCGACAACCTACCTATGTTTGAATTTTTTTCGTTTCAAATTTCTACAATTTGCAGAGTATTATCTATGTAAAGAGCTTGTTATCTAATTGCCTTGATCTTATGTTGATTTATAACTAATTACATGTATGGTTTTTAAAAATTAAAGGCTTTTCCCTGCTCTTTTACCTATTTTATCCATTATTGCTTGAACTTTTTGTCATATCTACTTAACATATGAAGAACTGGAGATCAGTCTTCATGTAAGCATCAAATAACGTTACAGCGTACACAATCAACAATCAATACTTAGTTTCTAAAATGCTCAAATTCTAAAACTGGGTAATGCCCATTTTCTAAAACTGAGCAATGCCCAGTTTTCTAAAACTAAGCTATAGCTCTGCTTACAAACCGAGCATGCTTAGTTTCTAAAACTAAGCAATGCTTAGTAAACTGCATATTTAGTTTTTAAACTGAGCATTTATTCATTTTGTAAATGGAGCATTTGCCCACTTTTTATAAACGGTATTTCAAATTAGAGATTAAAACCGAATAAATTACTATATTTAAATCGTGTATAACCGAAAATTATGTAGATTAGAGATTATATTTTCTAATTGTATTTTTTATGAAAAATGAGCATAACTCATCAACATACTTTTCTTTTCTGAATTTATTTTGCCAAACGTTAGTTCTATTCAATTTCAGGTTTTTATTTTATGTGACTGTGATTGAGCCAATTTGTACTTTATTAACTTGTTTGTTTTCTCAGTATTTTTTAACCTATGTTATATCAATTAAGAAATCGATATATCCTAAGTAGAAACAATGTTAATGGAATTCTTTTCTACTGCATAAAATAGGGAAACAAAGAAACTGAATAAATTAAGCTTTGGAAAAAATATGTTTTGCATTAAGCTTCTAACTAAGAAGATCAATAAACATAGATAAAAGAAAAGAATCTAATAAGCAATCAGCGTGGTGATGATAAACTCCCATCTCATTTGCGTGAATATCAACATAAACAATATCGAGAACACTAAGAATTAAACTTCTGCAGTGTAGCTAAGGAGCAGGCCTATAGAAGCAAGACTCCTAAGCGTTCAAGAAGTGGAAATTTACCCCACAGTAACTTGTTTCATTTATGGTTTTTGGAGCAGTGTAGCTAACGAGCATGTGTAATACATTATTGCTACTTGATTCAGGAACAGTGCCTGACTATGTCCACTTGACTTGAATTCTGATCTAGTAGTGATATTTCAGACTGTACTAGAATTTATTTTGACTGTGTATGCTAATTTCAAATGTCAAAGGTAGCAACGAGATATTCAAAGAGGCAATCTCTAGCTGTAGTTGTAGCTTTACGTGCAAAAGATAAGACTGTTGGTGTGAAAAACAACGAAACAAGACATGTTGATGTAGCTCATCCTCTTCAAAGTTTAAACAGCAATGCTAGAAGATCCCCTCGGAAGCGTACTGAAATGCAGCCTCCACCCGTTCAAGTCCAGTCTTCAAATCTCAATCCTGGCCCTAATTCAACTGAATCTCCAAATATCACTCCCATAAACACAGACCCACTCAACGCCATGGATGCCTTGAACAACCCAGATTATAATGATGGTATTCAACAAGAGACGTCAAGGAAAAAAAAGAGGGAAGACGATGATGAAAACATTTTCTTGTATGCCGAATGAAAAGGCCGAAATTGAATTCAACGATCGAGGTCAACCAATAGGCTCCAACTCTAAGCACTTATCATCCTATCTCGGTACCTTAGCAAGGGAGATGGTACCTTTGACCATTTTAGAGTGGAAAAAAGTCGACGCAAATTTAAAGAAAGATTTATGGACTTGTATTCAGGTATGAAATAAGCTGAGAACTTTTTTTATGAGAACATTTAGATGAGTCATAATCCTCTTACATTGTTGTCATTTTTCTAGTAAATGACAATTATAACATTGAGACAAGAAAATCCCTGTAAGCAACTAATTGCAAATGATCATGAATAGTTTGAGAAGTTTCTGTAATCTTGCATTATAGACTGTTATGTGCAAAATCAGTGCAAAATAAAATCTCTGCAAAGCTTAAGATGCTTTGACAATTTTGTAATATCTGTTCAAATAATCAAAATGAGGTGTAAACTCGAATACAATTTTTGGACATCCTTTATTTATATGTAAACTTTGCTGGAAATTAGTAGGGTACAAACATCCTTGACATTATTTTCTAAAATTTGATGTTTTTGGTTCGTGTGCATATAAATTGCGTTAGATATTGAAAAACTATATCATACAAAAATGCTCCTAACTGGTATTACACAAAAGAGCAAACCATACACATACTACCTATACCTCTAAACATGAATAAATAACAAAATTTGTAATTTGGATCAAGAATTTTTGGTACAATAGGAATTTGTTCCATGTTGGGTACATTCAACATAACCTACTCTATGCAGAAACTTCCAAGTCTCCTCAGAACTACTATTACTAGCTTTTGTAGCTAAGGTAATAATAACCGGTACTTCACCTTTTCAAGCGTCTCATCAGGCAGATGCCTATTTGTCCTAGCTTTTTGTCTTCCCTTTTTATGTTCATTCTTTGCATTAGATACAAACTTCATCATAATAGCTTTTTTGTGCCTTCATCCTACTTATTACACACCTTTTCAAGTTAAACACAAGAAATGAATTACCTTTTTTGTACAAAATCGAATTGATGAGTTGGTATTATTAATGCTCTCTAAATGAGAAAGTTAAACCATACATTAAATAATCAACTTTAAACACCAAAAATGATTTTAAGGTCTGCATTTCACAGTTGATGTTTCAAACTTCAAACATAAGATGACCAGCATTATTATTGAATGCGAAGAGTATAACTGCCTAAGATATAAATTTTAGCTAACATTTGCTTCAATTGTCATTCAAATACACTGAATAATATTTTATATTGCTTAACGTTGGCTCTAGATCTATTTTCATAATTCAGTTTACTATAATGCACTTTGAATTCAGTTTTTTGATTTTTGTTGTGCAATCAAGATTCATGGTGGATGAAGCATACAAGGGTTTATTGCTTAAGATGTTAGGAGTACGATGGAGAGAGGCAAAGTCAAGATTAGTTTCGGCTATTAAAGTAGCTTCTACTTGCCCTGACGCTTCCTCTAGATTAGCGATGCTAAAACCGGATACTATAGAAAATGTTCAAGAGTGGAACGACTTTGTTAAGGAAAAGTTGTCGGAGAAATTTGAGGTAATAAGTTATATTTTATTCAGTGTAAATTAAAAGGTAAATAATAGTTTATTAATGAATTTCTCCTATGTAGGAAACTAGCAAAAAATTCAAAGCACTAAGAGATAAAAATAAACTTCCACATACAATGAGCAGAAAGGGTTATGCGAGATTAGCAGAAGATATGGTAAGAAATGCATGTACATTTACATCAATAATATTTTTTTCTTTAGTTCGTCTTCTTACTATTATTATTTGCAGAAAAAGTAAACTGGAATATCAAATATTAGCAGAGACGAGCTATGGTGCAAAGCCCATACAAAGAGAAATGGAGACCACCGAATTTCGTTGTTGCTGATTGCATCGTAAGTTTTTTTTTATTCTTTTGAGATATGAGTGTAGATATTTATTCAATACTCGTATGTACTTGACATTGAGGGATCAATATTTCTGCAATCCACTCATATATCAGCTCATAAATATTTTCTGCGATCAATATTTCACTACAAATATTAAATACATTGAACTGAACATTGAGGGATGATAGTTTATTCATATTTCATTTTTATTGAAATGGTCTATTTTGATTTGTACGCTAAGATAAAAGAGCACAGTAGTGCTCAGAGCTCTCATGGAACAACATCCGTAAGTGGAGATGGGGTGTCACATGTTTTTGGAAATGAACATAGGGGAAGGATGATAGGACTGGGTTTTGGTGTAGTACCATCTCAAATGGGTGTTTATTCAACTAATTCAAAAAAGGTGATTGCATTGGAAAATCAAGTAACTCATTTGGCGGCTAGAGTAGAAGAGTTGACTAATTTGGTCATGACAGTAAGTTTATATTTAATTAGCTATTATTAATAAATATGTGATATGTGCTTATGAATTACCAAGTCATCTCTTGTACTTTTACAGAGAAGAAATGATAATGTGGCGGATATGGAGATCCCTGAGGCTCATACATCTCAGGTTAGAATATATAAATAATCCTAAATTAGTATATGAAATTTTGGTTCTTTTGCTCTGATAAATTGTTGTTCATTAATCATGGTAGTAGTTCAATTAGTTTAATTAGTTCACATTTCATTTATTTTTAGAAAAAAAGGAAAAAAAACCTTTAGGTGAAACCTTACTCTTTTTTACATAAATAATGTAACTTTTTTGGTGAAGTTCATATTCACATAAATAATGTAGAGAGTAGATGCATTAACTTGACAGTGGTAAAGCCAAAAAATGTCACTAAGGACTTGTATGGTTGAAAGTTGAAACCTTACTCTTTTATACATAAATTGTCTAAAGTACCATCACAAAAACATGAGTAGCTAAAAAAATATTGAAAAAATAAAATAAAAATCTAGAGAAGCTCAATATATTTTTGTTTTCTTTATCAATATTTATGTTAACTGTTTTGAATGTTAAGTAGTGTCACATTTTGCATCTTAACAGCTGAACTTTAATGAAAATACTGTCATTACAATTGTCAATTTTGATTGAAGGATCAAGAACACCCTCTCTAAATAAACAGTATGAAATTTGTTTTGAATTAATTCATGCTCTTTTAAAACGCCATTGGTTTTTCTTTTAGAAGGTGATGCACGTGTAAACTTATATTTTACAATATTTATAGTGAGTTGGAAGGTTGGATTATTTAGTTCTAGAAAAGGATGAATGTAGAGGTTGGATTGCAGTTGTGGATTGGAGGATGAGTTATAGTTGGAGTTGTTTGGATGGTGGGTGGTGTCATGTGATCTGTGTCATGAAAACTGTTGTGATAGATTTATGAGGATTTTCATAATCTTAAACAGTCTTTGCTGGAAATGTGATGAAACTGTTAATGTAATATTTTCTCAACTGAAACCACTAATACATGCTATCAATATAATTATGTTATTCACAGAAGATCCTACGTGCATATGCCTACATTGTTTTGTTAGCAATTTACACCTACGGTATTTCAAATCTTATGTAAATTCTATTTTCTAAATTTACATTGGCTGCACTTAGGATGAAGTTAGCATAAATGTTTTTTTAGAAACAAAACTTCGAATTTTTTTTATTTACACCGATTCCATCTGGTATGAGATTAGTATACGTACTTTCTTTTTCAAATGTACGCTTGCACAATTTGAAATTGCAATGTAAAATTTTGAGTATGCACTAGAAATTGTCTCTAATAAGGTTTGAAAATAGTCTCTTCTGATTTTGTTCATTGATACATGCTTGAAATGATAGATTCTCCATACTTTTAAAATTATATTAGTAGATTACGAATATACACAATACCAAACACATCTATTTTTTTACAAAAAGAAAGTGAAGTAACAGGGGAAAGATGGTGATGTCGGTGGCTGTTGAAGTTGAGGAAGGTTGTGTTAGGGAGAGGCAGTGGGAGATGGTGAGTGAAGTGAAGTAAGAGATGGTATGGTTGTGGTGCGACGGTAGTTTTGCTGGTATTGGCGATAGAAGTGGAAGCTGTCGTGGTTGACAGGGGATGAGTTGAATGGCTATTGTGGTAGTTCAGAGGGAGGTGGAGTTTGAGACTGTGGAAGTTTGTTTGCTTAGTGTATCAGGTTGAAGGTGGTGTATTGGGATTGTGGTTGCACTAGAGTGTGCACAGTGAAGTGTTGTAGTGAGGCTTGTGATGGTGTTGTAATGAGGTGTATTGGTGATAGTGGAAGAATGTGAAGTTAAGCAGGGAGTAAGTTGTGAATGGTTGAGTAAGAAATAGGTGATGTGGTGAGCAGTTCTTATTTTGGGATGATGCTATGCATGGTTGGTGAAGAGGTATTGAAGGGTTTGTGGTAGTTCATTTGGTGGTTGATGCGGTAATAGGGTGTTTGTAACTTGAAAATAGGGAATAAAATAAAACATAATGCTGAGAACTGAAAATAAAGAACACAAATGCAGTTTAAATTTGAAATGCCCTTCTTTATATTATCCCTTCTTTATATTATGGTTATACTCGGTTTTAATGCAAGGCAAAAGTCTCCTTGGCTAATTTAACATTTTTACTCAAGTAAAACCAAAGTTTTAAAATTATAATGCACTGAATTTGAATAGAAAGATCTGGGGAAAAATGGATTGGAATGAAAACCCTATTTAGATTACAAGTAAAAGTTAAACCAGAAAAAATCATATATAGTTGAAAAGAGAGGCAACATTTGTTCATATATAGTTTACTTTTGAGTAATTAATTTACTTCTTTATGATGTCGGCTCATGACACTAAGACATGTGATTAGGAATACACTGAATTGTTTACTTGCTCAGTTATATGGTATATTGCTTTCTGCATGAGGTCAAAAATGAATAGAGCAAGCATCCGCCATTTAATTCTGCGACCGGTTTTATCCTTCTACGTACAATTCCGTGTTTTATGATTTCAGCGTTTATTTTTTACATTGCGAATATTTATATTGAACTTTTAGGGATTAATAGACCAAAATCTGCTAATGTTGTTGTGTAGTAGTGCTTGTGGTGCTGAAGTGGACTTTGATTAAGTATGGAGGGGGAGTTTGGAAAGGGTGTGATGTATGGGAGGAGTGGGATGGAAATGGTGTAGTATGTTTGGGAAAGAAGGCTGTGAATAGGTCTGAAAGTGTATATGGTTGTCGGATGGATCAGTTTGAAGTGGTGTAACAATGATGGAGTAGTTAGCGATTGTGGAGGTGTTGAAGAGGTTATTGTTCAGGGAGTTGGTCGGTTGTGGTGAAGAACTGTATAGGCGTGCTGCTGGTTTTAGTCGTTGTTGAGTATTGTTACGTATTAGCAATAAAGTGATTTACTACTGTTACGACCCATACCCAACAACCGCAAATTCTATATATATAACAAAAATAACAGCGGTAAGAAGAAAAACCTTGATTGACTCCTTATGGTGTGGACAAATAGAGTACACCAGAGCTTTAGAACCTTCAAATATGTGTTGTATGCCTCCAAGGATGGAATCCCATATCTATGAACCACGTTAATGTGTAATCATGTTCTAAGGCTATGCATTTCAATTTCCACCGGCTGTAAAATCTTTCAGTATTTTTAGTCTTAACATTTTGATCTGAGGCAGCAGTTAGAATGTAGGTTGAGATAACTTATGTTGTATTTTTCTCTATACATTTTGGGTTTCTCCTGTTGGCTGCTATTTTTGGTGCCTAGCCATTTCTGTTTATTCAAGTTCAGTGCCTTTTTCCTTTGGTCGCCAGGTAATGTACAAATTTATCACAATTTTGTGTGTTATGGCCAAATACGTTGCAATGTGTACACAGTTTGGGTTGATACTTGTAAGATACTTCAATTTCAATACTATTACCTTCACAATCGTTTCCATAGGAGAAATCAAATTCTACTTCCACTATAATTCTAGCAAAGTTTAATCTAGTCTCATTAGCTGTATTAGAAAATGACGTAATAGCATTAGCAAATTTTATTATAATTTTATATTGTCCAAAGTTTCAATTTTAATTATCCAGCCAATTGAGATATGAATAACTGATAAATAAATATTTTATTAGGGACGTAAAAGACTTGCCTGGATGGTATTTTTGATTTCTAAAACAAGTAAATTAGTTCGATTAGTGAAATTTGAAGCAAGTGCACCGTAGAGGTCATTCTGACCAATATAGTTGAAGTAGGTGTTTTATGAAATTGAGAGTCTGTTTTACTGGCTATGAGTCTTTTGTTGCATTTTTTCTGGTTTTTATTTGTAGAGCTATTAGTAGGGCTTATTGATGTTATTTAGTTTGTTCAGTTCATATTTATTTACCCTATATTTCAAAACGTTAAAACCACTAGAGTATGTCAAATATGATGAATACTATAATATAAACCTTGTTCCATACTTACCTTTTGAATCTCAGTATTTTTATATAACCTTGTTCCATGGTTTTTTGCTTGCAGTCACACCGCGAGAGTAACAATATGCAGGTTCAAGATCAGCTTACCGTGGATGGTTTGGTGAAAAAAAAGTGCAAGCTATTGGGTTGGTAGAAGAACGTAGTTGCAGAAGGGACGATAGCAAGCACTGATCCTGATGCTTCAGTACATTTTGTAAAGCTTGGAGCAAATGCTTGGAAAGTATGGGTTAAAGTAGCGGTGGAACCAGAAGCCTTTTTATTTAGGCCAAATTCAGAGATGTAGACTATCAAAGAGGCCGTTGGATCAACCGTCGTGTGGCATAAAGACTTCATCTCTGTGGTTTAGTATGATTGTACTTAGAACATGATATTTGTAGCGGACTGTTATGTGTTAATGCTTTATGTATTTGGAATGTAAACTTATCTAACATTTTGGAGTGTTAGAATTCTATGACTCTAGCTTTTAGTCTTTTCGTATGTGATTTTAATTATTTTACGACAATATTTAGTATTAGTATGGATGTATTGCATGGATGCTGCTGTAATTTTTTTTAAATTTGCATTTATTTTGCAACGGGCAATGTGCGTTGTTATATGAGCTTCTTACAACGGTCACTGCACGTTGTTATATAAGATTTTTACAACGGTCAACACACGTTGTTAAATAGGTATTTTATAACGGTCAATACATGTTGTGAAATAGGCTATGCACTTAGTATGGTTAGTCTATTGC
The DNA here is from genome assembly GCA_030737815.1 of Allium fistulosum. Lineage (NCBI taxonomy): Eukaryota > Viridiplantae > Streptophyta > Magnoliopsida > Asparagales > Amaryllidaceae > Allium > Allium fistulosum. The sequence continues at coordinate 1,200,300,203 of CM060905.1, forward strand.
AATGGGTTATGGCCGTTGTATTATAGTATATTGCAACGGGCAACACAAGTTGTTAAATATGATTTTTACAACGGTCAATGCATGTTGTGAAAAAGGCTGTGCAACTAGTATGGTTAGTCTATTGCAATGGGTTATGGCCGTTGCGAAAATGAGGCATATGCAACGAAAAGATATACTACAACGGTTTTTACAACTTGCATTGCCCGTTGTAAAATGTGGTGGATCTATTACAACGAGGCTTATTACAACGGGCACATGCCCGTTGCGAAAACCATATTACAACGGGCATTGCCCGTTGTAAAAAGACTGTTTTGTTGAAGAGACCGGGATCGGATATGGACATACTCTCTGTCGGTACCGAAAACCACTTTAACAACTGTGTATGCGGTGGAGATTCCAGAATGAAGTAGGATGGTGGAGACGATTCTATTTTGAGGTATAAACGTGGACCCAACTCCCGTGAGTTAGCATAAGGTGGCTAAAACAGGAGCAATTGACGGGCTAATGAGGTAGCTCCTCTTATCGGATACATTCCATCTTATACCATTCTATTACTTTGTGATTGATTGGGTGCACCCCTTGATTCGGGAGTGTGGCTCGAGGTGGGCGATTGCTGCGGCTCTGTGTTACCACCGGCCCGGAAGTGTAATTGGTATATCTACCCTGGCATTGCCTAGTTGTGCCGTGTCACCTACCCTAGCGTGCTTTACTACGAGTTTGTTTTGTACCATACCTATGAAGTGCCCGCTGACGACGCCCATTACGGGGGAGATTACGGTACTGTATAGACTATGGGAATATAAAATGTGTTAAGGTGGAAAATGTAAAGCCTTAACGCTATTTTGATAGTTTACTTTACTTTAGACGTTATTATAATAGCGTATCTTACTACATAGTAGATAGTTTAACGGATCCTTAAAGGATGGGCGATCCCAAGCATCCTTTAAGTTATTGATGCATTTCTATTACAGTACACTTGAGTTGATTTACATTTTATAAGTATGTATGTCCTGACTCGAGTGTTTGTGTTTTGCTTTACGCTCGGGTCGGCCTGAGTATCACAGCTTTGGATTCATCTTCTGGAGCTAGAGATTTGCTGGAGTTTATCTATCTATCTAGTTGTCTATTTCCATTTCAGTTATTTCCTATTCAGCTTTGCTTATGTATTTGTGAACTTATGTATTCGGAATTATGTTGTATCTATTTTTCAGACTATGGTATTTTGTATCTGTTTTGAGACTATGTATTGTAGTAGCTTCATGAACTACTATGTATTTTATTTCCGCTGCGAGTTATTCTGATATTCTGTGTCTGTGATTCTGTGATTGATTTTATTTGCTCCAAATTTACTTACAATCTATTATTTTGAATTATTCAAGTCTGACATGCGTGGTTTTATTGTCGATTTGAATGGTCCAAAATAGTGGGTCGTTACATTTCTATACGATCCATCTACTTACACAAAAAAAGTAGAGTGGTTTGGGTTTATAGAAATAATGTTTTTAAAAGACATTTGTTTTTGACCCATTTAAGTATGCTTTTGAAATATGAATTCTTTCTTAATGTTTTGTGAATAAACTTATACCGTTGAGATAAGTATATGGATACATTTTCTAATCATTGTAAGTTTGGTGTTTTGTTAATATGCTTATGCCAATGAGATAAGTATATGGATATTTTTCGAAGCATTCAAAGAGTGTAAATGAATAGTGAATGAGTAGTATACATACGTATATATTTTGTAAATGTATTTTATTACAAGTATTTACAAAGTTATTTTAATTAATGAAAGGATCAATTAAAGAGGATTAGTGGTTGCTTACGTGCTTAAATCATGTTTGATTTCCATATGAAATTAAATATCTGATTTGAATGTTTGCTTATTTGATAGTTAAATAACCGACTATCAAATCTTGGATAGTTTTGACTTATGAAGTATATGACTAGCTTCACATGTTCATATGGTTTGAGATGCCCTCGGGAGAACTCACTCCCATGAAACGTCTCTCGCTTTAATGGCGAATATTCGAGATCCCATTGGGACTCTTATATCATCTTCTTACTTCTAAAAGAACCGAGATTGAGTAAACCAGAAACTATCAATTGTTGGTTCGGAGAGACCTGGATCGGATAATCATGAGTTATCCGAAAACCACTTTGAATTGGCATAAGTGTTCAAATTGGAGACATCTTGAACATGATGGAAATCGAAGACGGGGTTTTTTGAAGTGCAAGGGCTACTAGCTATTAATCCTGAGGGTGATTCCAAAATGAGATGTAGTAGAAGTAGCGCCTTCGGTTTGTTCATATCCTTAACAACTTATATGGATGAATGTTGGCATTGCATTGTTGCCTAGAAGGCAATGTTAGCATTTCAAGTGGGATTTGCTAAAAAGGTAAAATGTAGTCCCGAGCCTCACACCGGTAATGACTAAAACAGGGGATAAGCTTCAGGGCTATGTAGTTCGCTACCATTAGGGTATGGTCATCACCTGTATCTAGATCGATATTTATGGATTATGTATGTTATGGCCACGAAAATGGTTTGTCACGGACAACTGGGGTGATGACATATTCGGTATTATCCAAGAAGAGGTAGGTATGTCCTGATTTGTTGGGAGTCAACTAAGGCTTTAGTTGCATTTTTCTAGATGTGTACTGTGGTAGGCGGTACCCTAGTAGCCTTGTCATTGATGGAATCCATTCTTCAATACATGTCTTAAGGACTTAGTTGTATACCAATATGCTGGAATGTGAGATGTAAGCATTTTAGCTATGTTATATATTTATTTTAAACCTTAGAGATTATTATAATATCACAAGATTTCCTAATAAAAATGGTTTGGTTATCATAAGGAAAAAGCCCGTCCGTTTTTATGTGCGGCATGGTCTTACGTGATACCTTTGAATTTTGAAGGGTTTTATAAATATAAAAATCCATATGATTTGAGTTTCTCACACTGGTTTACCAGACTGATGCATGTGTTATTTTATTATAATACTCAGGTCAGACCCGAGTATATTTTCAGATTTAGTTATTATGCTTTGCAGCTTCAGGAGATAAGCCGGATGCCTCCAAGACGTTTTCACGTATTTTATTTTCCGCTGCATTACTTATTTGTAATTATCAGCATTTGCAAAGACATGCTGTTATAACTGTCCAGGCTGATGATAGGTTAGTTTACTCTGATTAATATATGTATGTTACAGTTTTCTTTTGTAAATGTCACATGTCTATTATATATTACTCATCACGATGTGAGATTCTATTTCGTCTTTTATTTTATTTCGCCCCAACAATTTGTCCTTTCGGCACTTTGATGCTCGGCACGTGAATACCATCGATGTATTAGTGTCGACTTTTGAGGGTCGATAAGGCGGTTGTCACATTTGGTATCAGATCCCAGGTTGGGCGAACACCTAGGCCTTAGTGTGGTAAACTCATTGGAGATAGGGTAAATGACACCCTGGAATAAATTTGAGTGTGTGCGTGTGTCTATATATATATATATATATATATATATATATGAAAGCATGTGTTTGTTATTGTTATTAAAATGTTTTATGTTGATTGATCTGTTGTGTGGTTTATGAATTCCGGTCGATAAAGAAGGTACAACTATGTCGATAGAGGTTTCTAAACACTTGGGACAAGGCGAACTGACACAGAAATTTTGAAATTGGTAAACGAAGTAATTTGATTATTATCATTTATTTTTTGATTATTCATGGTCGTCCAATTTAGAAGCATTGACTATGGTTTGTTGATTGATTATTTATGCTCGAACAGTTTATAAGCATTTATTGGTTTGATTCAAATTAAATACGAGCAACTTGTGAATTAAGTTTCACAATTCTACTATAAGGTGTTCGGTAGTAATATTGTTATAAAGGGTTATTAGAATATGAAATGATTCTTTCCATAAAGATGATTTTATAAATATGGTTTATAAAACATGTCTTATAAAATAAAGATGATTTTTGAAAATTTAAATTCCGGTGTCTTTGGATAAGATTCCAAATAATTTTTGGAAATGTAATGAAAGTAATACTTGAAAGTATTTATAAGTATGAATATTTTAAGGAGAATTTCAAGTAAGGTATATTTTCTTTGGATAATTCGGGAAAACATCTCAATTTGTTTTGTGATAATTTGAATAATCTTCTAAGTGATGATCAGATGTTTGCTTAGACGAACGTTGTAGTGGACTTGGTAAATTATCCACTTTATCATTGTACTATTAAAACGAGTTCAACCAGAATGAACCCAAAGCAAGTGGTAATAGGTATTTTGTTAAAACTATTTATATAGAAATATATACAGTATAATTTCAAAATGGGATTTCAAAGAAAAGAAGTATTTTTATGTTAACTAGTTTGAGTGGCTCGAAAATGACTAAAAATGGGCAAAAGATGTGTTTGAATGGTAAGCACTTCTCTTAAGTATTACCCTTCTTAGTAAGGGGAAGTATGATGCTGCTTGGTAGGACCTAGTTCCTTGGTAACATTTTGGTGTTACTCGGTCTATATGTATATTTTCTATGGACTAAAACATATAGTATCATTTCAAAAGGGCTTTGAAATAAAAACCGAGTATTTAGTTCTTAAATTTACTTAAAAAATGGATTCAAAATAAAAAGGTATTTTGATAAAAGAGCGTGTTGATAAACAAAAATTTTAATATGAGTTTATATCACTCTTGGTTAGAGAGGAAATAATTTAACACAAGATTTAAATGGGTTAAATAATAGGAAGGTTTTAATAAACTTTGTTTTATTAAAACCCTGTCTTTTGTTTTAACATCTTAGTTGTATAAACTATTTGATGTTATTGGACCGACTAATAAACATCTTTACCTTGGAGATGTCTAAGGAGAAGTAGTCTCTAGGACTGAGTTGGAGACCAGCATCCTGCTCTTCTTAGCTACTTACTAGACTGGATGGGTAAAGAGGTCGACTTAGTTTTAAGACCCAAATTTATTTTTGGATGCATCTGAATTTAATGAAAAAGAAAAGATAACTTCAAGATGTAGTAGGGTATTATATGAGTTTAAAATTTAGTTATGTTTTTATGAAATGTTTACATATAACTTTGGGAAGTAAAAAAAGAATTGGAGTAGTATAATTATAAAGTTATCTTAAAGGGATAAAACCATAAGTTGGACATGGATCATTTTGTTTGCATGACCATTCTAGATCTAGAGTTCGGGCACATGATTTCTGGGTGTTATATCCCAGTCCGAACTAGGCATTTTCACTTGATTCTTGAATGCGAGTACTCAAGATGGATTCTTGGGATGATGTGAGTATCTTCTATCTAGTTCAGAACTATGCAAGGAAAATATAAGTATCAGATTAAGGGACCGGATAAGAGTTCCGTAATAGAGAAGTTAAGTGATCTATACTAGTTTGGAAGTGAAATCTATATGATCAAGCAAGTGATCATATTGATATTACGTACAGATGATTCATGCATATCATACGGACTTAAGTAAGAATGTTAAGTATTACTATGGTTTGTTTCTTGGTTGTAATGAAATTTTGGGGTCGAAATTCTTTTAAGGGGGAACGATCTAATGACCCAGAATTTTATCGTTTAGATTTGTGAATATTTAATCAATTTTAAATATTCAATTAATGGTTTTTTAATAATCAAATAACCCTCTTTTAATTAACAAATAATGATGGGGAACTCATTATAGAAATTTATTGACAAAAATAATAAATGATGATGGTAAATTTTTATTTAAAAATTTATGTGATTAAACGTGTTTTAATAATAATTCTTTTTAATTAACGTGTGAAATTATCATCCTGGTGCACTATCTTAGATTTTGACAAAACTAGGGTCTGGAATAATGAGTTGTTGTGCACCGATGAGTTTCATGGCGATCCGGCATTCTGTATGGTCGTGCGAGCTCAAAACGTTCGACAATTTTATTAACAGAATTAAATATAATAAAATCTTCACTATAAATAACCCACTATACTTAACATATTTCTTCACCTCTTCCTCTTTATTTTTTTGTTCCTTCTCAAAACAGCTGCCACCCTTCTTCTTCAGGCAATCGTTTTGAGAGCTAGGGGCGTCAAAATTCGATGATTTTGGGTCCGTTGGAATCGTAGGAGTGAAGGATTCAAATCGGTGTAGGCATTGTTGGGTGTAGCGATGGTTGGTCGTGCTCGACTTGTACTAGCAAAAGCTAGGGTTGAGGTTACTTGGTGATTAAGGCGGTGATAGGCTATGGCAAAGGTGGATCTGGGATTCTCGAGCGAAGGTGAGTCAATGGTGGTAGTTTGGTGGGTTGCGGCTGCTTCTAGAGGATCATGATATTTCTTTATCGTGATGTGGATGCCCAAGTCGCAATGGCAAGGAGATGGCCAGATGTGAAATTGGTAAGTGCATTGAATATGGGGTGGCAAGGAGAGTTGAATGGTGGTGGTCGTTGGTGCTCAAGCGTGAGGAGGCAAAAAGCGATGTCGGGAAGTAGAAGAGGAGAGATAGGTTGGATTTTTATTTGGGGTGTCGGGCTCGACATGGTGATGACCGAGGTGGAGAGCATGCATCATGTAACGCGTAGGAGTTGACGGCTCGTCAAATGGTTGAGTGTATGTAGAGAAATTTACGAAGATGCACAAATGTTTTTGGGTGCACATTTGTGCATGCACATGCAGAAGATTAGGAATTAGGAAAGAAGAATTAGTTGAGGTAATTAAAGTAAATTAAGTAATTAAGCTAATTAATGATTTTTAATTAATCCAATTTCTTCTAAAATCAATATCTTTTACATACGAGGTCCAAATCGAACGCGGTCTTTTGCATTGTGCTCATAGGAGTGCTATTTATGCACTGGAGCTGATTTCGTCAAGTTTGAAGCAAGTGGGATTTTGAGCTAAAATCGAATGCCATTCGATTTTAGATCGAGCAAGAATGCATACACATTGGCTAGAATTTTGGTGAGTTAACTTACCTTTAGATTAACACTATATGATATATGGGTTGATAGAAATTGCTGTTTGTGTGCCTGAATGATTTCTTTGGTTGAATTCCTGCTTGGGAAATCGAATGGCACATAAAATGAAATAAAGGGAACACAAGAAATTTTGTAGAGGGATCCTAAGGGATTCCTCGCCACTGTTGATTTTAACTTCAATTGTATACTTATTATGTAAATTGTTGAATGTCAAAATCTTGGTAGCTTGGCCTTATTGGATGTGACTTTGTTATGTCGCAAAGGCTAAACTCTTTCATTATAGATCAATGAAAGTACTTGTTAAGTGCTATGGTAGCTCTAGGCCTTATTATAGTATTTTGAAAGTACTTTTATTTGCCATTTTTGATTTGAAAATGGCTTTGATTTGAATGATGATTTTAAATGCGACTTTTGGAATTTTCTATGGCATTTCATTTTCTATGGCATTTCATTTGCCATTTTAAAATGATTTTATTTGCCATTTTTGATTTGAAAATCTAACCTTTTTTGTTAGTCTCTTCTAATTTATAAGGAAATGTTTTAAATGTATTTCGAAAATTATTTATTTTACAGAAAAGTTAATATAATAAAGAATGTTTATTATAAAGAAAAATGGGGGTTTATATTTTATAATAAAGTGATTATGTTTTAAAAGAAGATAGAAATATTTTGGAATAAATATTGGTGAAACACTTTATATAAAATGTTGTATAAAAAGATAGATTTATAAGTGGTATTTTATAAATAAAAGAATAAATTTATAAATAATATATTATAAAAGGGAAATGATATTACTTTCGTAAATTGGAATAATAAATCACATTTGTGAATTTATAGTGATATATGGAATGATCGTTTTATGGAAAGTATTTAGTCCTATCTTGAAACCGAAGAGTGGCGATAAGTATATGAGATTTAAAATCAGGAGATTTATAAAAGGAGTTTTATAAATATAAAGGAGATTTATAACGGGAGTTTTGTAAATATAAAAGAGATTTAAAAAACATAGTTTTATAAAACGAATGAGATTTGATTTCTATAAATGATCATTTTAAATTAGGGTGGTATGGATAGAATTCTTTTCATACTTAACATCAAACTCCGAGGTAGAGAAACTTGTCTCTATCATGAGAATTAAGAATGTATATTGAGGCAAGGATAGTTCTCTAACTTGTCTGACTTCATTGTTAATTAAGGGATAATACAAGTCTGAAATCGGAAAGTGGTGGCAAGTATATTTGGTCTAATTTCCATATGATCCATCTACTTTCACAAAAAAAGGAAAGTGGTTTGGGTTTATAGTAAACAATATTTTTGAATGTCATTTATTTTTAACCCATTTAAGTATGCTTTTTAAATATTAAATCTTTCTTAATGTTTTGCGAATATACTTATACTATTGAGATAATTATATGGATACATTTTCTAAGTATTGGAAGTGTAGTGTTCTGTTAATATACTTATGCTGATGAGATAAGTATATGGATATTTTTCCAAGCATTGAAAAAACGTAAATGAGTAGTATACACTTGTATATCTTTTGTGAAGGTATTTTAATACAAGTATTTAAAAAGTAATTTTTATTAATGGAAGGATAAATTATAGAGGCTTAGTGGTTGGTTATGTGCTTAAATCATGCTTGGTTTCCATATGAAATTAAATCTCTGCTTTGATTGTTTGCTTATGTGATAGTTAAATAACCGACTATAAAATCTTGGATAGTTTTGACTTAGGAAGTATATGAAAAGCTTCACGTATTCATATGGTTTGAGATGCCATTGGGGGAACTTATTCCGATGAAATGTCTCTCGCTTTAAGGGCATATATTCGAGATCCCCTTAGAACTCTTATATTGTCCACTTACTTTTGAAAGAACCGGGATTGAGTCAACCGAAAACTATCGATGGTTGGTTCAGAGAGACCGGGATCAGATAAGCATGATTATCCATAAACCACTTCGAATTGGCATAAGCATTCAAATTAGTGACAACTTGAAGGTGATGGAAATCGAAGACGGAGTTCTTTGAAGTGGAAGGGCTACTTGCTACTAATCCTGAGGGTAATTCCAAAAAGGGATGTAGTAGAAGTAGTGCTTTCGGTATGTTCATATCCTGAACAACTTATACGGATGAATGTTAGCATTCCATTGTTGCTTGGAGGGCAATGTTAGCATTCCAAGTGAGATTTGCCAAAAACGTAAAACGTAGCCTCAAGCCTCACACTCGGTAATGACTAAAATAGAGGATATGCTTCAGAGTTATGTGGTTCGTTACCATTAGGGTATGGTCATCACCTGTATCTAGATCAATATTTACGGATTATGTATGCTATGGCCATGGAAATGGTTTGTCAAGGACAACTAGGGTCATGACATATTCGGTACTATCCAGGAAGGGGTAGGTCGGTCCTGATCTACAAGAAGTCAGCTAAGGCTCTTAGTACATTTTTATAGTGGTGTACTTTGGTAGGTAGTACCCTAGTAAACTTTTCATTGATGGAAACCATTCTCCAATACATACCTTATGGACTTAGTTGTTTACCAATATGCTGGAATGTGAGATGCAAGCATTTCAGCTATGTTATATATTCATTTTAAACCCTAGATATTATTATAATATCATAAGATTTTCTAATAAAAATGGTTTGGTTATCATAAGGTAAAAACCCATCCGTGTTTATGTGCGGCGTGGTCTTACGAGATACCTTTATACTTTGAAGGGTTTTATTGATATAAAATCTATATGATTTGAGTTTCTCAGGCTGGTTTACTAGACTGATCTGGGTATTATTTTCATATAATACTCAAGTCAGGTCCGAGTATATTTCCAGATTTATTTATGGATGCTTTGGAACTTCAAGAGATAAGCTAGACGCCTCCAAGTCATATTCAGGTATTTTATTTTTCGCTACATTACTTGTTTGTATTTATCATCATTTGTAAGGACAGGCTGTTATAAATGTGCAGGCTGATGATAGGTTAGTTTACTCTGATTGATGCATGTATATTATAGTTTTTTGTAAAGATCATGTGTATATTACATATTACTCATCACAATGTGAGATTCTGTTATGTCTTTTATTTTCTTTCACCTCAAAAATTTGTCTTCCCGACACTCGGATGCTCGGCATGTGAATACCGTGGATATATTATTGTCGACATTTGAGGGTCGAAAAGGCGGGTGTCACATTGTGTAACTGCTGTTTGATTTTTATTTGGTTAATTTCTAGTTGTTGACTGTGTTTCTAGTTGTTGACTGTGTTTCTAGTTATATATTTGTTTTTCATATCATAATGCTAGTTATATATAGCATTTTATTTATATAGTTTAATATTTGTATTATGGATAATAATATATAATTGAGATGCATAATATATGTTTTTTGATATCTGAAAATACTTCTTGTTACATGTATTTAGCAGTATAACAGTTTATTCTCTGAAAGAATAATTAAAAATATAATGCTAGTTGTGGTTGTAGTCGGTTAATATATTCATACTAACTACCATGATCAAATCGCTAAGGCTAAGTCCATGCACCTACCCTTCAGTCATTCAACTTACTGTGTTGTTTGTAGCAGTCGCTCTGCTTTCAGTTGGTGCAGGAGGGAATTGATTCAATGTAATAACAATGGGAGCAAACCAATTCGACAGTAGCAAAGATCGGGACATTTTCTTCAACTGGTACTTTGTGGTTTCCTATGTTGCAGTAGTGATTGGTGCAACTGTTATAGTGTATGTGCAGGATAATGTGACTTGGGGTCTGCGGTTTTGCAATTGTACATTGGTTGTTGTTTCTATTTAGCTGAAACTAAATCTGTTCTGAATTTTTTTTTAAGCACCGGCATATTTCATAAGACTATATTTTTTGTCGCTTCTGCTTTATCTTCAGACAGAGATCTGATTATGTATTCACTTTTATTTTGGTTCATCTTTAGGCTAAAGTTTTTGCTTCTGACATTTATTCTATCATTTTATGTAAGTTAGTAGTAATTTTAAAAAAAAATCCCATTACATACATTTTACAGCAATTTTATATATAATAATAGTTGTATATAACATTTCCGTATTATACAAACTTATAACGATGCTCTTGTCATTGTGCATTTTATTTGTTATTATTAAAAAAATTAACACATGTAGGTACCCAGCAATTTATAATTTTGACAATACAGCAATGCAAAAAATATGATAGTGCAAACAATATAACAATATATATAATATGATAGTGCAAACAATATAACAGTATATATGATATGACAGTGGAAACATTAATAAAATTCAATATGACATTGTTGCACTATATAACTGTACATATAACATTACAATGCAAATAATATAACAGTACATATAACATGACAATGCAAACATTAAGAAAAGTCAATATGATAGTACATATGATGTTATCACAGTATATATATTCTGACAATGCAAACACTAATTAAGTCATACAGGTATTTTAAAATAATATGATAAAAATTTAGTAAGAAATTTTAAGTTAACTTCATGTACATTTCAGATCAAATTCTAAATGAAATCAGGTTTCTTAGTTTGCAGTTACTTGAAATCAAATTAAAGACTACTAGAGTGTTTGTTTTTTGGATTCTTCTGCACTTGCTAATCTTGTGATAAGTTTACGAAGTATCCATGCACTGACTAACTATTCTCATCATCATTGAGTATTTGAAAAACAGTTTCAGCTTTGAATATATCAATCTCCTGCTTTTCATATTCCATTGGAAGCTCTTGTCTATCTAGTTTTTTGATATTTATCATTGCAAAATATGCACAATCATTTCTGTTACAGTTATAAAAACATTAGGTAAGATAATAGTATATCAAGTATAATACTAGAATAGTTCGGTATTTTTTGTGTTACTAGTAGTTTACATGAGAATGCTAATATAATATATCATTTTAGTTAAGGTATTTATGTTAACATAGTAGGTCTTTATTATTCTGTACTTTTGCAATATATTAGCATTATGTATAATTGCATATGATACTATTGTTTTAAGCATATAAGCATATCATGTTATAAATTAATGTTTAATTTGTGTATTTTTTTTTGAATAAAAAAAGTGTTTACTTATAAATATGGTTCTTGTTGTGGGTATTTTGGTTGGGCTATTGCTTTTTTTCAAATTCCTTGTTTAAGATTTTGTTGTCTACCTACTTCTTCTCGAGCAGCTTTACAATTTTTTTTCTCTGCAAAGAAAAAACTAATCTTGATTCTGTTACTTAATATAGAATGATGGTTTAAGAATTTTTTTTACCGCTTGTTAAGATTGTTTAAAACTTGGGTTTGGTCTTTGGGTTGATCTTGTTTTTGGTCTATTTGAGTCATAATGACTCCATTGCATTATCATATAGTCCAAAGTTAGTAAAGTCCAATGGTTTATGTGATGCAAAGGGAAGGAAATTGTTTCTATAAATTCATTTATGATGATGGATTGTATTGAAGGTAGAACTAAATGATGTATCACATTTGCAAATCATTTGCTATAGCATTCTGCATATAAATAAGTATTAGAATATTTTGTACTATTATTTAACATTAATATTCAAAAGCTTAGAGTTGCTATCATTGTTATGTTGAATGTGTAATTATGATTGTATAGCTCTTGACTTTGAGCAAACCAATCAATGATCTGAATTAACAAAGATTAACTGTAAGTTTTAAGCAACAATAAATAATTAGTATGATTCCACATTAGTAATATGTTGTATGGACTTTTCAAATGCAAATGCTATTTTATGTATTATTTTGCATTAGCAATACATGCTTCTTGTGACGCCCCACTTCTATACCCGCGCTAGCCAAGAACACTACGGTGTAACGTTGTCAACTAGCACGGAGAATAAGGCTGTTGAGGAGCGACCATCCATGTAATTGCTTTGTGCGAGCACCGATATGTCAAATAGTAAAACATGCATTTCATTTTTTAGAGGAAATCCGACGTACCGATACAAACACAAAGCTACTACACAGTGGCTATAATAGTTTAGGACAATAAATATAAAGATAACACAGATAACATAAATGCGGAATACAGATGGAACAAAAAGTCTCATATATATATAATAACTGATGCCAGTTACAATACATTTGACACGATACATATGATACAACTATAACTGTCGACTCTGGAAGTTATATACACAAATACATTATCAACTAATGTACATGAATACATGTCATCCTAATCAATACACTAATTACTACAAAAATACAAAGACAACTTCAGAAGATGTGAAAAGTCTACATAGCTCTAGCAGTAGGAAATCTACAACCTGAAATAACTCGGGTCTGACCCGAGTATTACATTCAAAAGAAAATAATACACGGGTCATTCTAATTCAAACTCAGCTATTAGTGCATAGAAGCAATAATAATCAAATAGACGACAGTCAAAATAATTCCCGTCTACCCGACTCTTTAAACAAAGAAATCAGATGATGGTCGATATAACACTTAACAGTGTTAAACAAAAATTAGCAGATTTAAAACCTCAACAGAGATAGATGCAAAGATTTCTAAAGGAAGATGATTTAGAAAAGAATGGAATTGCCGAAAACGGCGATTAACAATAAAAATTATCAATTTAAACCAAATCAAAATACGATTCAAAATATTGCAAATGGCCTCGATCAAAATTCAAAGTGTAACTGCAACAAGGCAAATGCATGTACAAGTTCAACAAGACAAGTACAAAATGGACAACAACAAAGCCACTAAGCAGGCAAACTCAAGTGATCAAGTCTGTCAACATGATACTGCAACAATACAAATGAGGATGAACTCAAATGCAGACTCAAGTTTATATGAAGTAAATTGGATACAGCAATATAAACAAGCAACTCAAAGAACAGTGCCTCAATAAACTGCAATATCAAATGTATGCAATGCAGACAAGTATCAAAGACCAGACTACAACCAGTGTCAACATCTACATGGATGCAAGCATGTATGAATCAACTGAGCAAGACAACCAGTAAACAATGAGGTGCACAGCTACAAATGGTCAAACTACATGTAGGAGCAACAAGGTAATGAAGCCAATATCATATGGTCAGAGAACAGTATATATATACAGTAGTGAAATGTCATATACAAAACAACCAAAAATCATCATATAAACTAGTCCCAAATTATACTTAAGGCAAGTTCAAAATCATGGTACAATAGTCTTACAAAACTGGACTTCAACAAAACCACGGACTCAAGTTCAAGTGGATCAAGTAACAACTTAAATGCAGCTATAGTGAACAAGTACAGGGCTCAAATTTTCGACTACACAGTTGCAATGTCAACAAAGTAAACAAGGAAGTCAAATGTAAAACTGCAACTACAAGGGTATAGTAATCAGATGAACAATGAAGTGCAACTGACAATGCAAGCTACAGGTTGAACTTGAGTGCAAATGGAAACAACTACACCAATCCTAACAGGAGCATATGCAAGGAATCAGTTTCAAACATAAGCCCAGTTTTGTAAGAAAACTGCCTGGGATGAAGACTGCCATACCAAAAGGTAAGTGTACAACAAAAGGAAACAAGGATCCGACTATCAAATGTACAAGATCAACTCGAGTACAATGCAGACAAGTACAACAACTACAAGGTATGCAAAAACATAAATGGACAGTAAGGAATTCAAACATGGAGTGGAACGCAACTACAAGTGCAACAAAGAATAGATGGCCAGAGACAAAGCTCACAGGGGCCAGAAAAACTCAAGTCTTAACTCACAGTGAAGAGGATAGCAATGTCGACGAGTATGATACCAGAAAAATGTCAAAGCCGAGTATATCATACTGTGGTGGCCAAGCAAAGTCAGAAGAAATCAAATATACGCATATGAAAAAGGTCAGAATTCATCGCAATCATCCAAACAATATCGCACAGCCAAAGACGAATTCAACATAGAATAAACGAACGAGAAAACAGGATTTCGAACCCATATAAACTCAAACCCAAAAACACGCACTGGAGAATTGAATTAGATGTGAGTACAAGTTTACTCACCTTATTCGAAGAACCCCAAAAGCAAGGCCGAAGCCATAGCAATTCTCACAGGAACGAACGCGAGACCAATACCAGAAGCAAGAATCGAACTCGTCGAAGTAGCCAGAGAGAGCAAAGAGAAATCGATCGAGCCAAGCAATTCTCGAAAAACCCACAAAATGATCGACGTAGGGACGGCACTTCGAGAAGCCCAAAGTTCAGAGCGCAAGAGGAACGAAAGCCCCAAATTCCTCAAGCCCTAATTCAGTTGCAAAGAATCGTCGCCGCCATTTTTCTATTCTCAGAGAAAATAAAGGAACGGGCTAGAGAATGAAATGGGCTGGCTTAAAAGGGGAAAGGGTCTACAATCAAAATGAAGAATGAATCGAGAAGGGGGGAAATCAGGTCGAACAAAAATAAGAAAGGGAACGGGTCGAACGATTTTTTTTCGAAACAATTTTAACTTGATAAAATTCCAATAAAATTTGGCGAACGATTTAATCACCTAGTGACGATCATTAATTGCTATGAATATCCGGGTTGTTACAGACTCCCCTCCTTAAAGAAATTGCGTCCTCACAATCATAAGGAATAAATGGACAAAAGGTAACAACCAAAAGAGCATGGCAATGTCGAATGCATAAGCAAAGCAAATGTCAACTGGGAAGTATTGAAATCATGGAAGTATCAGATATAAAATCAAAAGGTTCGACTGCTTCAAATCAAAAGAATCAACATCATGGGGATCAAGGAATCAAAGCAGAAATCACGTACTGCACGAATTGAATGTGAGTAAATCAAATTACTCACCTAAATCGCCAGAGAAAAAGACGAAGCTCAAATCTCAAAATCGCAAATATTCAATCATCAAAAACGATAATCGAATTTTCAAATCGCAAATATTTAATTATCAAAACGACAATTAGAATCTCAAATATCTAATTATCACAAGCGATAACCAGAAACGACACGATTATCAAAAATGATAATCAGAAATTACAAATATTCGATTAATCAAATCGAAAAATATTTAATTATCTCAAACGATAATTAAATCGAAAAATATTTAATTATCACAAATGATAATCAAATTTCACAAATATCTGATTATCAAAAAAGAAATCACAAATCACAAATATTTGATTAATCAAATCGAAAAATATTTAATTATCTCAAACGATAATTAAATCGAAAAATATTTAATTATCACAAATGATAATCAAATCTCACAAATATCTGATTATCAAAAACGATAATCAGAAATCACAAATATTTAATTATCACAAATGATAATCAAATCTCACAAATATCTGATTATTAAAAACGATAATCAAAAATCAGAAATATCCGATTATCAAAAACGATAATCAGAAATCAGAATTATTCAATTAACGAGTCCGGAATTAACCGAAGTAGTAAAAGTATGGTTCCATACTCCGTACTTTTGCTAAATCGTTTAAATCTCTTTATCGTTTCCTTGAAAGTGCAAAATTGTGTGTTTTAAAAATAACATTTCACTTTCTCAAACGGACAAGTCCAGAATTAAACGAATCAGTAAAAGAAAGGGGTCATAGTCCTCGATTTTTCTGAAACGTTTAAATCGCTTCATCGTTCTTTTGAAAATGTAAACTGTAAAAATTTTGAAAACAATTTTAATATATATTTTTGAAACAACTTTTTTTTATTTTATAAAATAACGAATTTTGAAAATACGTGATTAAATTAGCAATATCAGTATTGCGGGAGAACCGCTTGTAAATCCATTTCAAAATTGACGGTTACGGAAATTAACACGTCAAAATCTCATCAAAATAACTGGCATCAAAATATAATACCAATGAATTTTCATTCATAAAAAAATGTCACAAGAATCTTCTCAAAGATAGAAAGGGATATCATACCCTAAACCTGTATTCATAACAAGTCAATAACACATGAATTCACCAATGCACAAAAATTGATAAAACTTATCAATAGAAATCACGAAAATTGGTGAAGCACAAATTCTAGAAATCTACACACGAAATCCAGAAATCACAAAGAGGGGAAGGCCTATCAGAAAACAGGAGTATGAGAACTCAAAACACCGGTATCACAAGAACGAGAAGCTATCTCATGGTGGCTAACCATTAAATTTTCACACAGGAATGGCCCGAAGACCGTGCAATAAAGAAATATGTGTGAGACGAAATCACACAAATGGTGTCTAGACAATCCTCAAAGCCCAAGAGATATGTGTGAGACGGAATCACACCGATGAGGTCTAGTCTAACCGTGCAATATGTGTGAGACAGAATCACACAAATGGTGTCTAGACAATCCTCAAAGCCCAAGAGATATGTGTGAGACGGAATCACACCGATGAGGCCTAGTCTAACCGTGCAACAAAGAAATATGTGTGAGACGGAATCACACAAATGGTGTCTAGACAATCCTCAAAGCCCAAGAGATATGTGTGAGGCAGAATCACACCGATGAGGTCTAGTCTAACCGTGCAATATGTGTGAGATGGAATCACACAAATGGTGTCTAGACAATCCTCAAAGCCCAAGAGATATGTATGAGACGGAATCACACCGATGAGGCCTAGTCTAACCGTGCAGAGAAAGAAATATATGTGAGACGGAATCACACAAATGGTGTCTAGACAATCCTCAAAGCCCAAGAGATATGTGTGAGACGGAATCACACCGATGAGGTCTAGTCTGACCGTGCAATATGTGTGAGACGGAATCGCACAAATGGTGTCTAGACAATCCTCAAAGCCCAAGAGATATGTGTGAGACGGAATCACACCGATGAGGCCTAGTCTAACCGTGCAGAGAAAGAAATATGTGTGAGACGGAATCACACAAATGGTGTCTAGACTAACCTTGCGGACAAAGAGATATGTGTGAGTCGGAATCACACCAATGCGGTCTAGTCTAACCTTGCAAACAAAGAGACATCGCATAATTGCTAGTCTAAATCATAAAATGATCGTCATGATCAACGAGAAGTGTCAATTACACTAAGCTAGTAAATATATGAGTTTAGCTTCATGTCCCATACACTTGCTTAACTTAAATATTTACGAACAAACTGTAGATCTTCACTAGGAAATTGTCACAAAAGGTTCAATCGAACAAGTCCAGGAGTTAACCGACGAAGTAAACGCAAGCGTTTCATACCACTTGTTTTACTAGGTCGTTTAATTCAATTTCTCATACGAGTGAAATAAAGGCTTGTATATACCAATAGATTGGAAAACGGTTTAAGAAAAAGAGCTTTGTAGTAAAATAGTTTTGAAATTGTTTGGAGAAAAGGATTTTGATATTTACTACTAGTATAGAAAACCTTTATATTTTTAAAGTGACAAATCACAAAAATGATTGTAGAAACAATCAATCACAAGAATTCACATACAAAGATGTGAATAGATCCAAAGAAATCGATATCGAATCCATCAAAAAGTATGTTCACAAAAATCCCAAAGAAAATGTCATTAAAGTTGCTAATAAATGATAACAACCAATCGGGGGAAATGATCACGAATCGATTAAATTTTGGAAACCAAATCAATTCACTAAAACTCACATTCGAAGATGTGAATAAAATCCAAAGAATTCGATTCCAAATTTATCAAAGTAGACATACCCAAGAATTCCGAAAGTAGAAGTTATCAAAGTCGACAAAAGTGATAACAACTAACTGGAAAAGAAGAATCGATTATCAATTGGAAAAACAAAGCAAAACGAGCAGAAATGCATAAATGACTTCAAAAAAAGTAAGAATCAAGTCAATGTCGAAGTCAACAATTAATGGCCGCAGTCGAGTACAAAATGAATCAACATCATCATCAAAGAATCCAACGGTAAACAAAGTCAGAGTCTTGGAAATCAAGAAATTAGCCACTTCACAAAAACAAAGTGACCGAAGTCGAATGGAAATCAAGCCGAGGAAAACACAAAATATCAAGTTCAAAATTGCTGAGATTCGAACAAAATCAACATCGGCTAAATCAATTCAAAGCCGAAAACACAAGAACAAAATCCTCATCATCAAAAACCCAACTTGAGTTCGTAAAGCAAACGGAGGCAGAAGCCAAAAATACTTTCACGAAATCAAAATCAAACATAGGCAAAGATGAGAGATAAAATATCGACAAATAGTTGTAACATATGCTCCATCTAAGTTATGTTTTATAATTGTCCTAAACCCCAGGCTCTGATACCAAGCTATGACGCCCCACCTCTATACCCGCGCTAGCCAAGAACACTATGGTGTAATGTTGTCAACTAGCACGGAGAATAAGGCTATTGAGGAGCGACCATCCATGTAATTGCTTTGTGAGAGCACCGATATGTCAGATAGTAAAACATGCATTTCATTTTTTAGAGGAAATCCGACGTACCGATACAAACACAAAGCTACTACACAGTGGCTATAATAGTTTAGGACAATAAATATAAAGATAACACAGATAACATAAATGCGGAATACAGATGGAACAAAAAGTCTCATATATATATAATAACTGATGTCAGTTACAATACATTTGACACGATACATATGATACAACTATAACTGTCGACTCTGGAAGTTATATACACAAATACATTATCAACTAATGTACATGAATACATGTCATCCTAACCAATACACTGATTACTACAAAAAGAAAAAGACAACTTCAGAAGATGTGAAAAGTCTTCATAGCTCTAGCAGCAGGAAATCTACAACCTGAAATAACTCGGGTCTGACCCGAGTATTACATTCAAAAGAAAATCATACACGGGTCAGTCTAATTCAAACTCAGCTATTAGTGCATAGAAGCAATAATAATCAAATAGACGACAGTCAAAATAATTCCCGTCTACCCAACTCTTTAAACAAAGAAATCGGATGATGGTCAATATAACACTTAATAGTGTTAAACAAAAATCAGCAGATTTAAAACCTCAACAGAGATAGATGCAAAGATTTCTAAAGGAAGATGATTTAGAAAAGAATGGAATTGCCGAAAACGGTGATTAACAATAAAAATTATCAATTTAAACCAAATCAAAATACGATTCAAAATATTGCAAATGGCCTCGATCAAAATTCAAAGTGTAACTACAACAAGGCAAATGCATGTACAAGTTCAACAAGACAAGTACAAAATGGACAACAACAAAAGCCACCAAGCAGGCAAACTCAAGTGATCAAGTATGTCAACATGATACTGCAACAATACAAATGAGGATGAACTCAAATGCAGACTCAAGTTTATATGAAGTAAATTGGATACAGCAATATAAACAAGCAACTCAAAGAACAGTGCCTCAATAAACTGCAATATCAAATGTATGCAATGCAGACAGGTATCAAAGACCAGACTACAACCAGTGTCAACATCTACATGGATGCAAGCATGTATGAATCAACTGAGCAAGACAACCAGTAAACAATGAGGTGCACAGCTACAAATGGTCAAACTACATGTAGGAGCAACAAGGTAATGAAGCCAATATCATATGGTCAGAGAACAGTATATATATACAGTAGTGAAATGTCATATACAAAACAACCAAAAATCATCATATAAACTAGTCCCAAATTATACTTAAGGCAAGTTCAAAATCATGGTACAATAGTCTTACAAAACTGGACTTCAACAAAACCACGGACTCAAGTTCAAGTGGATCAAGTAACAACTTAAATGCAGCTATAGTGAACAAGTACAGGGCTCAAATTTTCGACTACACAGTTGCAATGTCAACAAAGTAAACAAGGAAGTCAAATGTAAAACTGCAACTACAAGGGTATAGTAATCAGATGAACAATGAAGTGCAACTGACAATGCAAGCTACAGGTTGAACTTGAGTGCAAATGGAAACAACTACACCAATCCTAACAGGAGCATATGCAAGGAATCAGTTTCAAACATAAGCCCAGTTTTGTAAGAAAACTGCCTGGGATGAAGACTGCCATACCAAAAGGTAAGTGTACAACAAAAGGAAACAAGGATCCGACTATCAAATGTACAAGATCAACTCGAGTACAATGCAGACAAGTACAACAACTACAAGGTATGCAAAAACATAAATGGACAGTAAGGAATTCAAACATGGAGTGGAACGCAACTACAAGTGCAACAAAGAATAGATGGCCAGAGACAAAGCTCACAGGGGCCAGAAAAACTCAAGTCTTAACTCACAGTGAAGAGGATAGCAATGTCGACGAGTATGATACCAGAAAAATGTCAAAGCCGAGTATATCATACTGTGGTGGCCAAGCAAAGTCAGAAGAAATCAAATATACGCATATGAAAAAGGTCAGAATTCATCGCAATCATCCAAACAATATCGCACAGCCAAAGACGAATTCAACATAGAATAAACGAACGAGAAAACAGGATTTCGAACCCATATAAACTCAAACCCAAAAACACGCACTGGAGAATTGAATTAGATGTGAGTACAAGTTTACTCACCTTATTCGAAGAACCCCAAAAGCAAGGCCGAAGCCATAGCAATTCTCACAGGAACGAACGCGAGACCAATCCCAGAAGCAAGAATCGAACTCGTCGAAGTAGCCAGAAAGAGCAAAGAGAAATCGATCGAGCCAAGCAATTCTCGAACAACCCACAAAACGATCCACGTAGGGACGGCACTTCGAGAAGCCCAAAGTTCAGAGCGCAAGAGGAACGAAAGCCCCAAATTCCTCAAGCCCTAATTCAGTTGCAAAGAATCGTCGCCGCCATTTTTCTATTCTCAAAGAAAATAAAGGAACGGGCTAGAGAATGAAATGGGCCGGCTTAAAAGGGGAAAGGGTCTGCAATCAAAATGAAGAATGAATCGAGAAGGGGGAAAATCAGGTCGAACAAAAATAAGAAAGGGAACGAGTCGAACGATTTTTTTCGAAACAATTTTAACTTGATAAAATTCCAATAAAATTTGGCGAACGATTTAATCACCTAGTGACGATCATTAATTGCTATGAATATCCGGGTTGTTACACTTCTGGACTTTATAAATTATAATGATAATTGTATCTATCATTTTGGGTTAGTAGTACAGCTAGTGGACTTTATTAGTAATACATGGTAGTGGTCATTACAAACACTAATTATTGGAATTGGATCAGCCTGCAGTGGAAGTTATAGGTGAATTTAAAAAAAAAATCCCTTATTGGATCTATATTGGGCATATGAAGTCTAATTTATTTAGAACATTTCTAAATATTATTTAAACAAAATCTTTTATTTTATTTAAATTTATAAATTATATAATTTTATTTAATTTATATATTGATATTTTTTTTTATTATGTGTGTCATACACACACACAGATTTATGTGTGTGTGTGTGTATGTGTGCATGTGTAACATATCAACCCGTTCAAGGTATAACATGCCCATGTATAGATATTGGGATTTGTATTGCAATGGACACGTTAGCTCGTCCAATATGCAAGTATATATTGCCCAAATATATGTATGTATATAAACTATTATTTTATATAAATATTATATATATTAAGTTTGTTTAAATAATTTTATATACTTGTATAATATATTTATATGTATATATATATATGACATTTTCTAAAATATATATATATATATATATGTGTGTGTATATGAGGAGCGCTCAATGTCACACATGTTTTGCAGCACCCCTATAGCCCCTTGTTTTCTACCACATAATCCAAATTAAATAATATGGCTAGTGGGATGAGGGAGAAAGCCATATTATTTAATTTGGATTGTGTGGTGGAAATCTTGGGGCTACAGGGGTGCGGCACTATTTGTGTCATTAAACACTCCAATATATATATTTGTGTGTGTGTATATATAAATAATCTTATAAATAAAAAATTAATATTATGTATATACATATTATTAAAAATATATTTATTTAAATATAAATAAATTATTTAAAACATTAAAATAATTTCTTTAAACCGTGAATAATATAAGTATATATATAATAATAAAGTAATTTCTTTTAATATATGTATACATAAATATATTTAAAATATATAGTTATATGTATTAATCAATAATATTATTCTAGAAATTTTTTTTATTTCCTATTTTTATTAAATCATAGGTCATGCGCATAATTAAGAAATAATTATATATATATATATTAAAATTCATTTAATTAAATATTCATTTTAAAATTAATAAAATATTAAAAATAATTAATCTTAAAACTTTAATTTAAATTTTAAATTTTCTGTAAATCCTAAATGATATTTTATGGTTTGGAAAAATTTTCCAAATTTTTCTCGGTTTAAATTAATTTTATATTAATTTATTTGATTTTGGCCGTTTTATAAAATTAATTTTTAAAATTGAAAATAAATTTTTATGTTTCCATTTTATGATCGAAAGCTGATCTAGTGCTATTATAATTTTATAAAATTTAGAAACTAATTTTCATAACATATTAGAATTAATATAATTTATTTATGAAGTAAATTTATTTTTTACTACCGAAAATTAATTTTACTATAATCCATTATATATAAAATTATTTGACTAATTTTAATCACAATATGATGTTATAACTAATTATAAACTATATATATGTAATTAAATAATATATATTAATTTATAAAATATATAATTATATTTTTTTACATATTGTTTCACTGACCTAACATATATGATATAAAAAATCATTTTTTTATTAACCATAAATACACACACACACATATAACTAAAAACTATTTTGTGACAACATTGCTTGAATATCAGAATCGTCACCTAACTAACAATATAATATATATATACACATACATGATAAAAAAATTATACTAAAATCATTAAGTATAACTTATAAAATCATACCTTAGTTCCAAAGCCTTGGAGTCTACCTTAAAAAATAAATTCTCCCATTGAAAACTCTTTCCGATTCAACAGAGTGCTAGTCCTTGAACCGTTGACCTTCAACTATCGAGTAAGATTAGGTCTAACTTCATTTGAGCTTGTAATGATGGAGGGGCAAGAGTATAATTTTGGCCAGCAAGTATGGGAATAGGAGGCAGCGGCAAAATTTACCTAATTAGGGTTAGGCATGCTTAAATAGTGGATAGAAAGGAGAGAAAAGTGGATCTCATCTCATACTTTTTCTCCTTCATTCCGAGTCATCCAAAATCAAGCCCCCCTCTACCAAAATTTAGCCGCCTATACCTATTTGTGCTGCCAAAAATAACAACCTCTATGATGGGCCTTAAACCCATTTAAGCCTATATAAAATATTACACAATTAAGTCCAATTTAATCGCTTATCGATATCGTATATCGATTGATATATTTATAACTATTATAAATATATTTGAAATATATTTGTTAATATTTATTTCCCAAATCATAAACAGATTATATAATTAGTATTTCATAAATATTAATTAATTTAATTAATTTATAACAATCATAAACTAATTAGATCGTTTGGTCAAAGTAGAATTCATCGTTTCGATTGTATGACTCGTCAGGTGTAAATTTGGTCAGCAATTAATATCAAATTATTCAAATATTAACGTTCACACGTCACTTAGCAGGTGGTGTGACATTTTGGCCAAATTTATCGCTTAAATGGTTTCGGTAAAATCCAATTTCACTTTGTTAAGCGTTACCCGGTTGTGACTTTTATTTACACCAATTCTCTTCGTCAAAACTATATCACTTTGGACTTATGGAATTTGGTAATGGTCAAAACTTCAATATCGTTCATATTTAACAATATAGTCCAAACACAAAGTTCTTGGTTCAATAATAACAATTACTATTAACCAAACTGT
Organism: Allium fistulosum; assembly: GCA_030737815.1. Taxonomy (NCBI): domain Eukaryota; kingdom Viridiplantae; phylum Streptophyta; class Magnoliopsida; order Asparagales; family Amaryllidaceae; genus Allium; species Allium fistulosum. The sequence goes on from CM060905.1 coordinate 1,200,324,956, forward strand.
TCTGGCCAGAGACTTTGACTTTGAGTTGACCGTGATTCTAATCCTATATAACTGAGGAGACGAATCCTCCCTTGAATAGTGATTCACTTCCAATACTTCCACTCGATCCAACTATATTCACTCAATGGACGTCATGCCATGATTTGACTATAATCAAAGAGGAGCTTTCATATTGAAGATCCATGGTATTCTCAAGTCAAGAGAGTTGTGTAAATGAGTCACATTGATATTTTTTATTTGACTTAGTTATATTAACCAACAGAAAACTATCGAGTGAGTCGTTCTATAGTTATCCAATAACTATTAGTACGTAACCCCTAGGTGCTCCCAGCAGTCATGAGTAATACACTGCCCAACATTTGAAGAGTATTATGTACTCTGGCCTCAACAGATACAACGATGTCCAGTCTCGATGCATCTTGACTAGGAACAATTAAAATGGTATATTTATTTTCATTGTGATAAATTACTCACGTTTACAAAACTTTGTAATTACTATTAAAAACATATTATTTATGGATTTTCTGTTAAATATACTTTTAATTAAATTAATTAATTAATATAACACATTATATCAATTATATAATAGAAAGAAAACACATGTTATTTTGAACAAGATTGGTTATCGAGTTAGATATATGCAACAAATTACATAATTACACCTTGGGCATACCCCTAACTCTATTAATCTCCCACTTGCACTTGGGGTCAATTATGCAATCTTATTCTAACTTCTCCAATCGGTTTCCTCAAAACTAATTGGGTCAGACCCTCAATGAACAGGTATGCTATTATGTTTCAATTATCTACTCCGTCAATCAACTCTGTATGATGCTGATAAACTATCTTTGTCATGTGAAACAATTCATAGTATGTCTCTCGATTTCCAGTGAGCTCTAAGTTTTGTTATAAACTACTGTGACATTGTTATCATATAACAATGTTATTGGATTCTCAATATTTGGAATTATCCCCAGCTCAATTATAAATTTGTGCATTTATGTTTATATAAATTGTTATTAATGCAGCGCTATTCAAGGTGATGTACTTAGCCTTTTTCATTGAATCGGCCATAATCTTTCACTTGGAACATTTCCCACTAAAAGACTTATAACTTGAATTTAATATTGACCCATTATACTCAATATCACTTATGAAGTCTGAGTCTGAACACTCCTCCATATGGAGTTCATTGTTGCTGTAAACAATTCTATTTTATTTTGTATATATACAAGAACATTTCAAACTATCATTTAGTGATATCAATTTGGATTTGATGTTTGTTTCATGTGTCAAATCCATAAAAAAATCACGATATCATAGACATATAAGATATATGATAATTCCTATTGTCAATGTATAAGAAATCCATCTTACATGTCCTTTATTAAACATATTAATAAGGTGTCCTTGCATATCGTTTTGGGACATTCCCAATAATTTTATACTTACTATAAAAGACATCATTTACAAATCCAACGTTGAGTATTAAAACAATTGAAACTGATTTTAACACAAGTACATCGTCAACAGTCAGTAGTGTGTTGTATACTTATGATTTAGAAATATCTATGTACCGTTTGAACACACACTTCCTCTGTATTTTGACTGATTATCAAACTATTTGATATATCTATCAAAACACTTGTTCAATTTTGATGCTTTTTAGATTGTACTTTGGTATATGTTCTTGGATCATTTTCAAAAACTCGCAAACTCAATATCGCTTCTGTAACATCCCCTATTTGGAGGCCCGAAGCTAAGCACTACAGATGCTGCAGTCATCCATAGTATTTACTTCCAATGACCAAATACGGTAATGTTAACGGTATCCATAATATAAGAAGCACTTGAATATGAAATAAAATCATCACAGACTTAAAAAAACAACATTTTTATGATTACATTTCGAAACAACATTTCATATCCAAGTTACATAATCCCAAACATTTCCCAAGTTCAGATAAAATATAATTATTACATAAATACGCCAAGAGCGACATATGATGATGTCCCTTGGTTGACCAGAGTACTATATAGTCATAACTGACTTAATACAACACAGCGAAATAAACAAACAAAAATAGCAACTCCTAAATTGCTATCCGTTAACCACCTGCTCGTCTACGGAAGATTTATTCGCCAACCTACTAAAACCTGAAAATCCTCAACCCTCGGCCTACTCAAACCAATTTTGGGCACTTGAGATTTTAAGGGGAAAACCATAAACTTTGAGTCAAACATAAAGCCTGGTGTGAATAATACTATACATCTCGGTTATTTGATATTAAGTAAGACCACGCCGCTTAGCGGAACGAGTTTCCCCTCACTAATATCCTTTAAACACATATCTTTTGCAAATCATAATCATGCAACCAAAACTGGTTAAAACTGTAAAGCATTATCCTGTAAACGTACAGATCAGGTAACAAATGGACTATCAATTCAAACACTATAGTTTTGTTTGGCTAACTACTAACCTTTGGCTGATTCGGGCCTACCAGAAAATATACACAAATAATCTAACATCTGTTGGATACTCCTCTTCTGGACGGTCTGTCCCTAACTTACTTTCTCTAGGTCAACTGATCATAATATTCAAACCTTTCGAAACCTTCATTAAAACCTTTCGAAAGTATTAAAACATCAAACCTTTCGAAACCGTTTGGGTTCAAGTAAAACATGTGGAAAACCTTTCGAAACCATTTAAAACTATTTTCTTTGAAACCTTTGGATTCTATCCTCAACATAACAAAAGGGTCATAAAACATTTAAGTCAAAAGCACTCTTTCGAAAGCATTTCCAAAGTAAAGAAGTGATGATTTCTAAACCAACCCTTCGAAAGTATTGGAGAAGCAGCTAAGTTTTAAAAACAAAGTATCCCTTTCGAAACCATTTGCTTTAAAAGGTAGAAAGCGGCAACAAGGGGTTTCGGCCCAGGCGAAAGCAATTTCTTAAAACAAAGGCGCAACCATTTCTTTAAAACAACTTAGCCCAGTCGAAAGCAAACCAAGTCGAAAGCAAATTAAGTCAAAAGCAAAGCAGACGCGTCCTCTTTTAAAAACGAAGACACGCTTCGACCGCTTCGGAATCCATCGTTTCGACCCAATACCTTCTGTCTAAGTCCAATTCACTATTTACCAAGTCTTTGATACTATGTGCATTGGTTTCGATGGTGATGGAGGTAGAACTACTAAGTTGGAACCCCAGGTGCTGAAAGTGGCGAAACAGGTAAAAAACCTGTTTAAACTGAATTTTATCCTTTTAAAGTAATCTTTTCAACTAAGCTGCCTTGTTTGTTAAAATATGATTGGTTGCAAAATTTCTTTTCCAAAAACACTGCCGAAATTTCAGAATTAAACAATTTAAATAATTTACAAAATACCCCTTCTCATTTTATAAATATATAAAACATTTAAGTCCCATACCTTAAATAATTTTATATATTCATTAAAACACTTAAGAAAAAATCTACAAAAATTCCTATAAATCATTTTTAATATGTTTTATAACATATAGAAATTTCAGACCCAAAACAAATATTATTTAGCCGTAAATAATTTTAAAGCCAAATAATCAATTTCCTCACTAAAAAATTAATATAAAATCCACATTAATTCAGAAAATTAAAACCCATCTCTAAAATATCATTTCTGATCTAAATCTAAAATCACAAGGCATTTGGATATCATTTAATAGGGTTTTCACATTAAAACAATCATAAAATCTATATGAATAAGCATAAATCATCAACAAGCATATATAAACATTAATCATTCAAAAACATGGCATAACCTTGCAAAATAATTCGGATCAACCTTAAAACCGAAAATAATAGGTAATATGAGATGTAGTCATTATTCACCTTTGCTTTGAGATTAAGGAGTTTTAGATTTGAATGATTAAATGTTGATTTCCTTCTTCCTTTGGCTTTTCTTCCTCTTTTATCTTCTAATGGTGGCCAGCCTCTATTTTAAATTTTGGATTATGAAATGAACGTGTATATTAAGGTACATGAGGGTTTAGGGTATATGGTTATGTCTCATTTCTATTTTACCTCTTATTTATCACAAATCTCAATCCCCTAATCATCACATTATTTATTCTATTTAGCTAATTAAATATCCTAAATAATGTTACTAAAAATTAGGGTCGTTATAGACTCCCCTCCTTAAAGAATTTCGTCCTCGAAATTATGATAAGGTATTAAACCAATCAATCATAAAGGTAAAACATACCATCAAACAAACCAGGATAGGCGTCTCTAATCCTGCCCTCAGTCTCCTAAGTATAGTCTCTCTCATCGTCGCTCCACTGGACTTTCACTAATCTGACTGTCTTATTTCTAAGTCTCTTCTCATCTCTCACAACTATCTGAACTGGCTTTCTAACTGTGGTCAAGTCTGGTTCTACTACCAAGTCATCTAACACAGTCGATGCTATAGTAGACTCTGGGTCTCTAACACACTTCCTTAGATGAAAAACATGGAAAACATCATGGACTTCCGCCAAACTATTCGATAACTCTACTCTATATGCGAGTTTCCCAATCCTCTCTACAATAGGAAATGAACCTATGAATCTCGATGCCAACTTCCCTGATTTTCCGAATCGAATCACACTCTTCATTGGCGACACCTTAATAAAAACATGATCTCCAACAGAGAACTCCAAGTCTTTCCATCTTCTATCAGCATAACTCTTCTGCCTAGACTTATTGGTTTACACAAATTCCACATCCTTTCGCGTTAGCTTGGTCATCGGTGCTGCTATCTGCAAAAAATCCTTAATGAACCTCCGATAATATCCATCCAATCCAAGAAAACTCTTTATCTCAATCATTGTCTCCGGTCTCTTCCAATTATTCACCTCTTCAATCTTAGTTGGATCTACAGGCAACCCTTTCTCTGAGACTACATGACCAAGAAACTTCACTTCCTTCTTCCATAAATGACACTTCGAAAACTTCGCCTTCAGCTGATGCTGCCTCAGTGTCTCTAGCACTACTCTAAGATGAACTTCAAGCTCCCTTTCATCTCTAGAGTATATCATAATATCATTTATGAAAACTAATATAAACCTATCCAAGTGCTCTTGGAAAACTCGGTTCATCGAGTCCACAAAGAATGTTGGCGCGTTAGTTAGTCCGAACGGCATCACTAACCATTCGTACGATCCATATCTAGTTCTAAACGCCGTCAAAGAAATACTATCCTCTGCTACTCTAAGCTGATGGAAACCTATTGCTAAATCCAACTGGGAAAATACCTTGGCTCCACTCAACTGATTGAACAAATCGTCAATTTTAGGCAGTGGATATCGATTCTTTATCTTCTTCTCTTTAAACTTACGATAATCAATACATATCCTTAACGATCCGTCCGGCTTCTTAGCAAACACTACGGCTGCTCCCCAAGATGAACTACTAGGTTTGATAAAACTCTTGCCTTCCAAATCCACCAACTGCGCCTTCAGCTCTCTCATCTCTATAGGTGTCATCCTACTTGGTGGCCTACTCATTGGTTCTGCTCTAGGCACCAAATCTATCCAAAACTCAATGGTTCAATTCAGTGGTTCTGCGCTAGGCACCAAATCTATCCAAAACTCAATGGTTCATTTCAGTGGCAATCCTATTACCGACTCGAAGACATCCGTGAATTCTCTAACCAAAACTCGATTTAACTCATCCTATAACTCCACAATACCCAACAAAGCATTCACCTCACAACTAGGGCTCTCTACGGTATATACAATCTGATCACTACAGCCAGGGTGTCTAAGTGATATTTTCCTATCATGGAAAAATATCCTAGCATCGTATTTACTTAACCAATCCATACCCAAAATAATTACGAACCCTAAAAAGTCAAAAACATGCAAACTGCAAACAAAGGTATGACCTAACAAATCAAACCCTAAGTGATCACACTTCATCCCAAGTGTCGCATACCCTCCTATCGGATTTGCAACCCTTAAGGAAGTAACTAAATATGAGGGTTCCCGGTTAATCTTATCTACCAAACAACGAGATACAAAAGAATGTGATGCATCGGTATCAAACAGAACGCTAACTGATATACCATGGATCTGAAGCGTACCTCCCAACACTGCCTTTCCTTTTCCTCTGTCATTGGCCTCGAAGTAGTTGGCTTCAATGCAAATACTTTACCCCTTCCATCCTTAGCAGGCTCTTTGCACTGGTTCTTGTAATGACCAATTTGGTCGCAGTTGAAACACCTCACCTCTTTCTTCTCCGCAGCTTTCTTTCCTTTGCCTGTCCGGCACTCATGAGCATAGTGTCCCTTCTTATCGCACTTGAAGCAAACAACCTCCGACTTTCCTTTCTTCACGGCTCCACCTTTTTTAGCACCCTTCTTATGAAAGAACTTCCTTTTCTAACTCTGCCCTACCTAGACTTCCTTTGCCTTATTCTTCTCCAGAGAAGCAAGCATCTCCTCATGTCACAATGCCGTCTCTACTACAACATCACAAGGATCACTTATATGGGGTAATGTAGCCCTTGCCAACTCAGGCTTCAACCCCCTTATGAACTTCTCATTTCTCTTCATCACAGTATCCACAGTGGCATATCCATACCTAGCCAACTCCTCTAACCTTCTAGCATACTCCAACATAGTCATCTCCCCTTGTTCTAACTCAGCAAACTTTCTGATCAAGGTACACTTCGCCATCACGGACATGAACCACTCCTCGAACCTCCTCTTAAACTCAGCCCATGTCATCGATTCCTCATTCACTTCAACTGTCACACTATTCCACCAGTATAAAGCTGCTCCCTGAAGTTGTCTCGATGCAAGCCTCCTCTTCTGCTCATCATTGAGCCCCAAGTCTGCAAAGATCCTCTCACAATGCAGCAACCAGTTCTCCACCTCAATAGCATCTTCAGTTTCGATAAATGGGTTTCCTCCAAGCCTAACATAGTCTCTACTCAGAATAGCATAATTGTTGACTACTGGAGCTTCCTGAACTCCTCCTCCAACTACTCCAGCAGCAACACCTGCATCATGTTGACAAAGAACTAATACATGGCTCCCAGTCAACTTGTGGGACTTTAGCACCCACATTTCCAGCTTGTGCCTAACCTTGGTTCCTTCTCGTATTCGGTCTGGCATTTCCATTTGTAGTGGTGATTCCCCCAAGGTTAACTCTTCCACTTCTAGCATCCATATCTGTGTTCAAGCCTCGTGAGATACAAAAGAATAGCCTAAGAGAGATAGGAGAATAGAGATATAGTGTATACTTATATATAGCAAATACAAGTATGTTACTATAGCGTTATCCCATACCCCAATCTTATCTCTAATTCCTTAGGATTATGTTTTCAAAAATCATTTTAGTTTAAAGTTTTTCATAAACTTATGCTCTGATACCAAGTTGTAACATTCCCTATCTGGAGGCTCGAAGCTAAGCGCTACAAATGCTGCAGTCATCCATAGTATTAACATCCGCTGACCAAATACGGTAATATTAATGGTATCCACAATATCAGAAGCACTTGAACATGAAATAAAATCATCACAGATTAAAAAAACAACATTTTCCTGATTACATTTCGAAACAACATTTCATAACCAAGTTACATAATCCTAAACCATTTCCAAGTTCAGATAAAAATATAATTATTACATAAATACCCCAAGAGTGACATATGATGATGCCCCCTTGGTTGACCAGAGTACTATATATTCATAACTGACTTAATACAACACATCAGAATAAATAAACAAAAAAAACTCCTAAATAGCTATCCGTCAGCCATCTGCTCGTCTGCGGAATCTTTATTCGCCAACCTACTAAAACCTGAAAATCCTCAACCCTCGGCTTACTCAAATAAATTTTGAGCACCCGAGAGTTTAAGGGGAAAAACATAAACTTCGAGTTAGACATAAAGCTTGGAGTGAATAATACTATACATCTCGGTTATTTGATATTAAGTGAGCCCACGCCACTTAGCGGAACGGGTTTCCCCTCACTAATATCCTTTAAACACATATCTTTTGCAAATCACAATCCTGCAACCAAAATTGGTTAAAACTGTTAAGCATTATCATGTAAACATACATATCAGGTAACAAATGGACTATCTGTCCGAACACTATAGTTTTGTTTGGCTAACTACTAACCTTTGGCTGACTCGGGCCTACCAGACAATATAAATAAATAATTTAATATATGTTGGATACTCCTCTTCTAGACGGTCTGTCCCTAACTTACTTTCTCCAGGTCAACTGATCCTAATGGTTTTGATGGCTCACCAATAACCTATCTCTGTACAATTATATTCCTTTCTGTGTGTAACATCATTTTAGTCTTATGTAACACCCCTAATTTTTTATAACATTATTTAGGAGATTTAACTAGATAAATTAAATAGAATAATGTAAATGTTAAGTGATAATGGGATTGAGACTTGAATTAATTAATTAAGGTCGTTCCTAATAAACTAACTAATGGCCTTAAGAATTGTTTTGGGTTAATTAAACTACATAAGGGTATAATTGGGATTGCCGCCCAATGACCCTTACCCATATATATATATATATATATATATATATATATATATATATTCGTTCCCTCCTTATTCTTCCCATTCACGTCATTTTAAAAAACCAAAATGCAAATCAAAAGAAAAGGAATGGCCAGCCATTAAAGGAAAGGAAATCAAATTAAAGCTAGAAAATCAAGCTTAGGGGAAATCAATCTCAATCCAATCTCCTTATCTAAATCAAGGTGAATAATAATTCCATCTCTATTTGTTTTAAATCATATATTTTCGGATTTAAGGGTAAATTCGTTTTTATGATATATTGGATGATGATATGTTTGATTCATGATTTATTTGATTTAAACAAGGTTGTTTAAAAGAGTTTTTGCACGGTTTTAGGTCAAAACTGATATTTTATGTTATTTAAATGCCATTGGAAAATTTTATGTTATGAGAAACATGATTATGGAGTTGGGTTTCAATTTTGAGAATTTTCCAAGCTATGGAAAGATTATTATGAATTTTCAAAGGAAAATATGGTTATTTGGGTTTATAATTTATTTTGGAAAATATATTGAGAATTTGGGTCTGAAATTTTGAAATGTTAGATAACATGATTAAAGTGAATTTTTGGGACTTTTGGGGATTTTTCCAAAGTGATTTTGTAGGCAAAATAAATTGTTTTAGAAGAGGGATTTCTTTGCAAAAATTTGGAAGGGCTTATTTGATTAACTTAACCATGGTTTATATCTGAATTAGCAGCAGTTATTTTTGAAAAAGAATTTGAAAAAGTTAAGGCAACCAATCTGGTGTTGACACGTGGCAGGTTAGTTAGAGAAAAGTTTGCTTAAAGTAGTATAAAACCAGATTTACATCAAAAAATTGGTTCTGCCTGCTTAGGATAACACCTTTCGACACAGAAGCTTCCGCCTTCATCTTTGTCGAAATCAACTATGCCGAAACCAATACACAAGGTATCACCATGATGGTACACAGTGGATTGGAGATAGGCGGAAGGTACGGTGTTGAAAGCATAGCTTCCAAAGGGGTCAAAACCTTGGTTTGTTTTTAAAAGAAAAGCGCCTACCTTTGTTTTGATCGAGCCTTCGACAGAGTCGAAGCATTTGGTCTTGAAAGAGGTTTTAAATGGTTTCAAAAGGGTTGCCATTAACTTAAGATAGCTTTCGACTGGGTACCTTACTTATGAAAGAATGTTTTGAAAGAAGGGGTTCCGACCTAGTATAAACCCTACTGTCGTTTTATAGCCTTTCGATGGTATTGAAGATATCAATGTTGTCAAAAGGTGTTTTGTTTTATAAGTTCAAGCCACTTCCTATAGCTTTCGAAAGGGGTTAGGGGTTTCGAAGGTGATGGTTTCGAAAGGAGTTTCGACACCAACCTTCCAATGTTTTACGCAGATGTTTTATGCTTTTGAAAGAGATGGTGCCGACGCCATCAAGTTTTTCCCAATATTTTTATATGATAAAGGATGGTTTCGAACCAGATGCTTTCGCCTATATACACTTTAACCCAAATAATGTTTTAAGTATAAACCCAATGCTTTCGAAAGAGGCACTTTCAATGATTTCGGAAGGGTTATTTCCAAGAGTGTCGAAAGAGGTACTTTCAACTGGTTTCGAAGCTAAAGCTTCTAAAGTTAAATGCTAATACTTTAATATATTCGAAAGGTTTCGAAAGGTAGATTTTAAAGTATTATAAGGCAGAGCCTAAGGTTTTGAAGATAAAATTTAAGGCTTTCGAAGGAGGTCATCCTATGAAGTCGAAAGCTAGGTTTCGAAGGTATCGAAAGGTTTTATAACCCAAACTCTATTTTTAAAGGAAAAACCCATGGCAATATTAAAGGAGTTTTTATAATGGTTTTAAGAAGAAGCTATTTTTAGAAAAGAAACAGGTTAAAGGAATTAACCATGTTTTTATTAAACCCATAGGAGTGGTATTGCTATGTTGTTATATTGCTTCTTCTAATATGAATATATTCACTTATAATGGACCCATAACTGCATTTTGGGGATAAAGGGTAGGAGAACCAGTTAGGTTAACCCAGTAGTGAATATGAATTGATTAAACTCCTGAATGAGTAGAATTGCATCCAGAAGGCCAGGAAGACCAGAATATAGGATGCTAAAATATAAATGAAAGGTATTGGCAAGGGTCAATAGGTTCTCAGTAAGCCCATGAAAACTGTGTATAGGAAAAGATATTAGTATGGGCCAATAGGTTCATAGTTAGCCCATGAAAACTATGTATAAATGAAGACGTAAGAAAGACAAGTTCATAGTAAGCCTATGAAAACTATGTGTAAATGAAGATGTCAGATAGTCAGGTTCATAGTAAGCCCATGAAAACTATGATTTGATACTGGCAGGGCCAGTAGGTTTTTAGTTAGCCCATGAAAACTATATTCGGATGAAATTTTGACAGATGTCAATAGGTTCCTAGTCAACCCATGAAAACTAGGATAAAATAAGATATTAGAGTTACCAATTGGTTCATAGTAAACCCATGAAAACTATGTAATTGGACAGGGACTCCTTAAATGTTAGACCGGTTATTAGTCAGCACATGAAAACTAATAGGTTTATAGTAATTCTATAAACTATAACTGAGACAGCTAGTCTAAATTGAATGGGGATGGGTAATCCAAAATAAATTCAATTGTTTTGCATATCATCATATTATACTATTTTGAATTGTTTTAACCATTATGGATACATGAGCACGGTATATGGTTTTGTAAAGGTTTTGAGATACTAGTGAGGGGAAACCCGTTTCGCTAAGCGGCGTGGTCTCATTAGATATCTAAATGATTTGAGATGGTAGATTATTATTCATACCAGGCTTTATGTCTGACTTGAATTTTATGTTTCCCCTTAAACTCTCGGGTACTCAATTGATTTTTAGTAGCTTGAGAGTTGAGGTTTTCAGGTACCTCTTAAGACGAATAAGCTTCCGGAGATGTGCAGGAGGCATGGTGGCTATTTAGAGTTCTCTTTTCTTTTGATTCTACTGTGTTGTTTGTAATGGCAAAGTTGTTATATTGCATGTATATACTCTAATCATCCAAGGGGGCATCTTCATATGTCGCTCTTGGCGTATGTTGTAATAAATATATTATCTCTGAATGGGAATTTCAAATTCAGGATTATGTAATGAATTGGAAATATTTTGGAATGAATTGTGATTTTGTTTGAAGTTTAAATTTTTTCCATATTCATGTGTTTCTGTGTATCAATGAATCTAACACCGCCGTATTTGGTCACCGAGGATTAATAATTATGGATTGATGTAGCATCCGTAGCCGTTAGTTTTGGGCCTCCAAGTAGGGGGACGTTACATCTTACCTGTGAGAAAGCCCTACACACTAGAATTTGGACTTATTTTAGCTAAGGGCTAATAGCTAATGTATAGGGCGCAACCCTATACTGGTCCCATCTAGTATATAAATATCTAAGTCATTTTACTTAGGGTAATCTTCCCTTAAATTTTCCTTGAAAACCTTTTCATCTCAAATTGATTTAAACCTTTAAATCACACTTAAACAAGGAAAATATATACACTATGCTTTACTCAAAATCACCTTGTCATGTTATATATACTTTACATAAATCTTTGTTGATGGAAACATTTAAACCTTTGAAAGTACCCCTTTCGAATCCATTGAAAGTACCCCTATGGAAACCATTGAAAGTACCCCTTTCGAAACCAAGTAAACCCTTTTTATAACCTAGGCTGAAAGGCCAAAACGTTCCTTTCGAAACCATTCATATAAACCTTTCGAAACCATTAAAAAACCTTTCCTTCAAAAGCTATAAAACCTTAGACATCCTTCTTTAAAAACTCTTTAAACATTGCCTTTCAAAAACATTGGAAATCCTTTCCTTTTAAACCTTTCAAAACCATTGGGGAACCACCCCTTCGAAACCTTCATTAAAACCTTTCGGAAGCATTAAAACATCAAACCTTTTGAAGTCGTTTGGGTTCAAGTAAAACATGTGGAAAAACCTTTCGAAACTATTTAAAACTATCTTCTTCGAAACCTTTGGGTTTTACCCTCAACTGAACAAAAGGTTCATAAAACATTTAAGTCGAAATCATTCTTTCGAAAACATTTCCTAAGTAAAGAAGTGATGGTGTCGAAACCAACCCTTCGAAAGCATTGGAGAAGCGGCTAAGTTTTAAAAACAAAGTATCCATTTTGAAACCATTTGCTTCAAAATGTAAAAAGCGGCAGCAAGGGGTTTCGACCCAGGTGAAAGCAATTTCTTAGAACAAAGGCGCAACCATTTCTTTAAAACAACTTAGCCCAGTCGAAAGCAAACCAAGTCGAAAGCTAATTAAGTCAAAAGCAAAGCAGGCACATTCTCTTTTGAAAACGAAGACACGCTTCAACCGCTTCGAAAACGATCGTTTCGACCCAATACCTTCTGCCTAAGTCCAATTCACTATGTACCAAGTCTTTGATACTATGTGTATTGGTTTCGATGGTGATGGAGGTGGAACTACTAAGTCGGAACCCTAGGTGCCGAAAGTGGCGAAACAGGTAAAAAACCTGTTTAAACTGAATTTTATCTTTTTAAAGTAATCTTTTCAACTAACCTGCCTTGTTAGTTAAAATATGATTGGTTGCAAATTTTCTATTCCAAAAAAACTGCCGAAATTTCAGAATTAAACAATTTAAATAATTTACAAAATACTCCTTCTCCTTTTATAAATATATAAAACAATTAAGTCCTATACCTTAAATAATTTTATATATTCATTAAAACACTTAGGAAAAATCAACAAAAATTCCTATACATCATTTTTAATATGTTTTATAACATATAGAAATATCAGACCCAAAACAAATATTATTTAGCCGTAAATAATTTTAAATCCAAATAATCAATTTCCTTACTAGAAAATTAATCTAAAATTCACATTAATTCATAAAATTATGAAAATTAAAACCAATCTCTAAAATATCATTTCTGATGTAAATCTAAAATCGCAAGGCATTATGGATGTCATTTAATAGGGTATTCACTTTAAAACATATCATAAAATCTATATGAATAAGCATAAATCATCAACAAGCATATATTTACATTTAATCATTCAAAAACATGGCATAACCTTGCAAAATAATTCAGATTAACCTTAAAACCAAAAACAATAGAAAATATGAGATGTAGTCATTATTCACCTTTGCTTTGAGATTAAGGAGTTTGAGATTTGAATGGTTAAATGTTGATTTGCTTCTTCCTTTAACTTTTCTTCCTCTTTTATCTTCTAATGGTGGCCGACCTCTATTTTAAATTTTGGATTATGAAATAAACGTGTGGTATAAGATACATGAGGGTTCAGGGTATATGGTTATGTCTCATTCCTATTTTACCCCTTATTAATCACAAATCTCAATTCCCTAATCATCACATTATTTTATTTAATTTAGCTAATTAAATATCCTAAATAATGTTACTAAAAATTAGGGTCGTTACAGATTCTACTGACTTCGAGACATTTTGGTTATTACATGTAAACAGTTTACTTTGAATCATTATTTAGAATTTTTTATTTCAACGCATACGTACCAAAACATAAAGTCGTACTATGCGATAATTTTTGTGAGTAAAATCCGAACCTAATTGAGCACATCGAATGGTGAATTTATTATGTTAATTTTAATAATTGAAACTTATAGAATTATTCTTGTCAATGTGTCTCAATATATTCTAACTGCATTTGTCTTTATTTTAAAGACACATTTTTGAACAAATGGACCATATCTATTCAGATACAACTATCAAAATCATATTTTGATAATGTACTTGGAATTTATTTTAGATTTTTGCATCGTATCAACTCATAGAGTCAATACTCATCATGGTTTAATTAAATAACCGAGGATTATTTATTCTTGACATTGACAAGAAACTCGTAGTTTCCTTTTAATGTACAAGAATACTCAATAGACGTTCTAATGTATTGTGTTCATTAGGTTTGGTCAATTTCATTTAATCCTTTGTAATCAATTTTATTCTTGGATCATATCCAAATCCATTTTATTACCAATAATTTCTGATAAAATTACTTTGCTATGAAGTTGGTATTTCTTGAAACAACGGTAGTTTCTCAGTGCAACGAAATGTGCATTCATAAGCATTTTATGAATTTTCGTATAGAAAACTGATTTTGCATTAGTTCACAATATATTATGTTCACAACATAAGTCATCTAATGACTACCATTCCCAAAATTCTCTTGGGACAATTCATACAAGATCCTTTACATACAATTATTATGTGCAGTCTTTCAACTCGTACAACCTGCCAACTCCTTGGCTTAAGATATGTATGGGTTGCTTATAAACCCTTATCTCGTACGGTTTTGTAAACTATTCTTGGGATGATATTAATTTTAACCTTGTGTACTACTCTTAAGTACACACCTTATAAAACAAATTTGATGCATATTCACTCATCGTCAATTGTGCTTTGTCCAACAAAGTTCGATTGTCCCTTATCAATACATCATTATGTATCTGTGTAGTCAATTCCCCGATATTGCCCCGATATATCCCCGATATATCCCGTAGCGGCCTTTTGGGGCAATGATATTCCTATAAAGCGGCCCAATATAGCGAATCCGCTATTATCCTTGATATTACGGCAATAATCCGCTATATCCCTGATTTTGTTGCCACGCTATATCCCCCTTTCTTATAAATAAGCATTTTGCTTGATGTCTTGCTTTTATGTTTTATGGTAACTTCAAAGTTGATGTAACAATGATATACGGGGTTGGTTATTATAACCAGTTCTAACTTTTTAAGTGTCAACTTTGTTTATCTTTACTTTATTATAACTTGTTTTGCTTGGTGGGAAATAATAAGTAATACTTGTTCCTCTTTTTAATGTAGAATGTTCATCATTCCTCTTTTTAAAGTCGTCTGTTTTATCCTGCTATATCCCCGATATATCTTCGCTACAACTTTTTGCACCTCAAACGCTATGGAGCGGCAGAGCGCTTTAACTGCACAGTTATGTATTATAGGAAGGAGTAATTTTTGAGGTTGAATCTTTATTCATTTTTAGGTACGTCCAGAATTCTTTCCAATATACTCACATATTCGATCAAATCGAATCAATTTTATTTTAAATTACATGTTATTTTATTTACTTCCGTTTTATATTCTATGAGCTTATCATAGACTTATACATGCACATCAAATACACATATTCATGTCTGTGAAAACTCATCGGTGAATATGACGAAATAGATGAAACCGTTTTGGTATTAATAGACTTACATTGCATACATCTATATGTATCAATCCGAAGAGTTTATTAACTCTTATGATGTTCCCACTAAATGGGTGCATGACCCTTAATTGTTTTGAGATATAATTAATCGGTATCATATGATTCATAATCATATAGTAAAAATCATTTCTCTAACTACGGCTTAGTCTATAATTCCAAAATAATTGTAAATAATTTTAAATACTTCAATATTTTGCAATGCATCAATTTTGTTATGAAAACAAGTATCATAGTATAGGTTTATTTCATAACGAATATTCATAATATTCATATTGAAATATAACTACGTCTATTTTTCGGTCGACGCCAAAAAATAGTCATTATTTCATAAATAATGTCGATATGTTTTACGAATTTTTTTCGCAACTTGATGCAATCATTAAGTGCTATATGGCATGCTCCCACTATATCCACCATTACTATAATATCGTACTGAATTCGGAGATCCATCATTCACTTAATATGGATTATTTATTTCATATACTGCAACTAGTTTACAATGGCAAGTTGTTTGACCAAATATCTTGAACTCAAAGAAATAAACCTCATAATAAATAATTTTCTATATGAAAATACATTTTAGAATAGAAATCGTGTTTCTCATTCCAATGTTATGTTTCAATTATTATTATGATTACAATTCTTATTTTCGATGTTTCTTTATGAAGCAAAAGTTACCATTCACTCTCTTTATCCCAACTGCATCTTAAATCACATCTAATCTCGTACATTCGTTATTCTTTCTAAATGGTCAAACCGTTCAAAAGAAATCCCTTACTACAATATCATAACGAACTCTTTACAAAAGTACACTCAATCATCCTTAACATTAAAAGACAACAAATATTTTGCACTTTCCATAAACTAATAACGTTGACATTCCAGCAGTCGAGTTCTTAGATCTATCTTGTAATTTTGGTTTAGTGTTACATTTGACACAATGCGATCTTTATTGTAATCAATCAAATTAAATACTCGATCTTACAATATGGTTTATTTGCTTATTTCAAATGAACTAATTTCATTGAAATAACGTACACTACGAACTGTGACTGTTCGTCATATAACATTTATATGTGATTTTATATGGATCAAATATCCATAGTTTGCATTATTTTTGAGTTAGGAACTCATAGAATGCAATACACGTTCTCGACCAAATAAACACGTAAGCGACCAAATTACGAACGTATTTAGTAGTTGTAAAATCAGGCGCTTGCATGGGTGTTGAAACGTTAACATGCAATAAGCATTTGTTAGTAAGTATATGCTATATTTCTTTTTGTCAATCTTCAATTTAGTTCACCTGTATATCTTAATTGATAAACATTTTATCAATTGTATTAAATACACAAGTTTATCAAGTAGATTATTATAACATTATATAGCATATGTTCTTACAATATTAGAAATGTTAAATGTTATTACTTCATTTTTCTAATAAGGCTCCCACTAGTCATAAATGTTTCACCAAACCCTAAGTGAACATGAAGTCTTTTGACTTCACTAGTGGGTGTTAGGACTCGCATGCCTTGAGATTCTAGCCTTGAGGAAAGCTCAACAAATCATAGGCCCGCATATGATAGATAACTTCTTATCGGTTGTATCACATACAACTCCTAACCCGTGGTTCCTTGTCCTAATCCCATCTTTACCTTGAGGAAAGCTCAACAAGTAAAGTGGGACTATTCACTTGTACCTATCATTTTACGACAGCCTAAGTATAATGCACATACCTTAAGGAAAGCTCAACAAATACGTGCAGTTATCTTACCTTGTCTATTCAATATATTAATAGTACTACACATAAATTCCTAGCTTGAGGAAAGCTCAATAACTAGAGAGTATGCAAGTAATATATTAATATATAAATGATAGAGGAAAACTTTACATTAAAGATTCATACCCTTCAATATATTATAATGAGTGATACCGACTTACGAAATAATGCATTTCTTATGAAATACTCTCGTGAGTCAAGTGTTAGACACATCGAAAATCTTGGTATACATACATTTACGGATGTATTTACTCATTAAGTCTATTTAGGGTTTTTTTAATGTTACACCTTTAATTTATACATTCATATTATATAAGTTTTATATTTTATATTACTTATATAATAGTGTTATGTATAATATCATATTACTTAATCTTATTTATTTAATTTTAATCAATTATCATTTTATAATTTTATATTATCTTAATATAACATTTATATTAAATATTTATTATTTATATAACCTTTATGGTATAACACATATATCTCAAATATGTATATTTTTTATTTAGTTAACCTTTAATTAATTAATTTATTTAATTAATCTTTAATTAATTTATTTAATTAAAAAAATTAATTTAATTTTGAAAAATATTATATACATACATGTATACTTATGATATCTTAAACATTTTAAAATATCATAACATATGTCAAACATATATAATACATGTATATATTTTTTTCATTGATTAACTTATTTATTTAATTAATTTTATTAATCTTATTAATAAATTTAAAATTTTAAAATTAATTTATATTATTTTTCAATATTTTGAAACATTTTATTATATTATAACTTTTATAATATATGTATATCAATTTAACTTTTAAAATTAAAATCTTATATTTTTAATTTTCAAACATTTTGAATATTAGTCCAATGCTTAATTTAAATTGGGCCTCTTCTATTAATGGCAAACTTTTGAGTTCACATATTTGTTCGAGCCAAGCTGATAGCTAGGTAGGACAGAGTACTTGATTACAAAAATCAATCCTTCAACACTACCTTTTGTAGACACCCTACTAAGTGTGTTATGAACTTAATTGGTCAACTCTAACACAACTAATTTCGACCATATTGGCTATTGGGCTATGATACCGTAGTTGGAACCGGGCCAGCTCGTAGTGGAAATTATGGGTAAATTTTAAAAAAATTCTCTTATTGGATCTAAATTGGGCCTATGAAGTCTAATTTATTTAGAACATTTCTAAATATTATTTAAATAAAATCTTTTATTTTATTTAAATTTATAAATTATATAGCTTTATTTAATTTAGATATTGATATATATATATATATATATATGTGTGTGTGTGTGTGTGTGTTTATGTGCGTCATATACACATATATGTGTGTGCATATATAACATATCAACGTGCAAGGTATAACATGGCCATGTATATATGTTGGAATTTGCATCGCAACGGATATGTTAGCTCATCTAATATGCAAGTATATGTTGTACAAATATATGTATATATATAGACAATTATTTTATATAAATATTATATATATATATATGTTAAGTTTGTTTAAATAATTTTATATAAATGCATAATATATTTGAATATATGTATATATGTATATGTGTGTGTGTATAATCTTATAATAAAATTATTAATATTACACTTATACATATTACTAAAATATATTTATTCAAATATAAATAAATTATTTATTAAAATAAATTTTTTTAAACCATGAATAATATATGTATACATATATATATATATAATAATAAAGTAATTTTTTAATATATATATATACACACGCACGCACACAAATATATTTATAATATATAGTTATATATATTAATTAATAATATTATTCAAGATAATTTATTTTTATATTAAATCCTAGGTTATGCACATAGCTTAGAAATAATTATACATATATATATATATATATTAAAATAAATTTTAATTAAATATTTTTTTGAAAATTAATAAAATATTAATAAATAATTAATTTATAAACTTTAGTTTAAATTTTAAATTCCAGTAAATCCTAAATGATATTTTGTGGTTCGAAATTTTTTTCCATATTTTCCTCAGTTTAAATTAATTTATTTAATTTCAATCATTTTTATACAATTAATTTTTAAAAATAGAAAAATAATTTTGTTATTTTTCCATTTTTCGACTAAGAGCTTATCTGGTGCTAATATAAATTTATAAAATTTAAAAAATAAGTTTTATAGCATATTAGAATTAATATAATTTATTTATAAAATAAATTGATCTAAATAATATTATATAATATAAAATACTTATAGAAATTTTTTTTACTGTCGAAAATTAAGTTTACTATAATATATTATATATAAAATTGTATGACTAGTTTTAACCAAAAATGACATTATAACTAATTATGAACTATATATATGTGTGTATGTAATTAAATAATATATATTAATTTATAGAATATATAATTAGATTATTTTACATATGGTTGTAGCGATCTAACATGTATAATATTAAGAAAACCATTTCTTTATTAAACTTAAATATATACATACATATAACCAAAACTGTGTTGTGACAACATTGCTTGCATATCAGAATCATCACATAACTAATATTATAATATATATGCATACATGATAATAACATTATATTGAAAATCATAAGATAATCTTATAAAATCATATCTTAATTCCAAAGCCTTGGAGTACACATTGAAAAATAAATTCTCCCCTAGAAGAGTGCTAGTCCTTGAACCGTTGACCTTCAACTATCGAATATTGATTGAATCTCACTTGATTGAGCTTGTAATGATGGAGGGGCAAGAATATAATTTCAGCCAGAAAGTATAGGAAGAGAAGGCAGAAAAAGATCTATATAATTAGGATTAGGGATGCTTAAATAGTGGATCGAAAGGAGAGAAAAGTGGATCTAATCTTTCTCATTCAATCTGAGCCATTTAAAATCAAGCCCCCCTCTACCAATATTGAACCGCATATACCTATGTGTGCTACCAAAAATAACGAGTCCCATGTGGGCCTTAAAGCCATTTAAAATATTACACAATTAAATCTAATTTAATCGCTTATCGATATCATATATCGATTAATATATTTATAATTATTACAAATATATTTAGTAATATTTATTTCTCAAATCATAATCAAATTTTATAATTAATATTTCATAAATATTAATCAATTTAATTAATTTATAACAATTATAACCTAACTAGATCGTTTGGTCGAAGGAGAATTCATCATTTCGGTTGTATGACACATCTGGTGTAAATTTGATCAGCAATTAATATCAAACTATTCGAATATTAACGTTCACTTGTCACGTAATATGTGTTGTGACATTTTGGCCAAATTTATCGTTATTTGGTTTCGGTAAAATCCAATTTCGCTTTGTTAAGTGTTACTCGATTGTGACTTTTATTTACACTGAGTCTCTTCATCAAACTATATCACTTTGGACTTATGGAATTTGGTAATGGTCAAATTCCAATATCGTTCATATTTAACCCTATAGCCCAAACATAAATTTCTCGGTTCAATAATAATTGTTATTATTAATCGAACTGCTCTGGCCAAAGACTTTGACTTTAAGTTGACTTGAGATGACTATGATACTAATCTCATATAATTGAGGATAAATCCTCTCTTGAATAGTGATTCACTTCCAATACTTTCCCTCGACCCATCTATAGTCACTCGATAGATGTCATGCTATGATATGACTATAATCAAAGTGAAGCTTTCATATTAAAGACCCACGGTATTCTTAAGTTGAGAGAACTGTGTAAATCAATTACATTGATATTTTTTGTTTGACCTTAGTTATATTAACCAACACAAAACTATCAAGTGAGTCATTCCATAGTTATCTAAATAACTATCAGTACATAACCCATAAGTGCCTCCAACAGTCATGAGTAATACACTACCCTACATTTGGAGAGCACTGCATACTCTAGTTTTAACGGATACATCGATATCTAGTCTTGATGCATCTTGACTAGGAACATTTAAAATAGTATATTTGTTTTCGTTGTGATAAATTACTTATGGTTACAACACTTTGTAACTACTATCAAAAAACATACCATTTATGTATTTTCTATTAAATATACTTTTAATTAAATTAATTAATTAATATAACATATTATATTAAGTATATAATAAAAAGAAAACACTTTTTATTTCGAACATGATTGGTTATCGAGTTAGTAACAAATTACAAAATTGCTCCTAGTTAATATCCCTAACTCTATCACTAATGGTATGTTTATCTTTCATTCTTTATTAGTACTATGTGCTAGTGGACTTTATTGATACAAATGCCATGTTTGTCTATCATTCTGTTTTTGTAACGACCCTGAAATTTAATTTAATTTAAATTAATAATTTAATGAATTTTTGAATTAAATTGAGTAATTAAATAAATTTTTAGATAAAAATTTGTAAAATCAATTGATAAATTGATTCGAGTTTCCCCGATTCAAATAATAAGTGAATTTGAAAATAATAAATATATATATAGATATATTTGACTTGAGTTTAAAATTTTAAATAATTGAGTAAGATAACGATAAATATTTAAAACTAGAAATAGAAATTAATATGAGATAAAATTTTAATAAAATAAAAAGTAGAACATTTGCTTAATTTTAACAACATATTAACTATAGGAATTTATATATATATTATCAAGTAATATGTACATAAAGTAAAAAGCTGCCAGGCTTTGTATATTTATAGCTATAAATAAGTATGCAAGCAAGCTAGGCAAAGTAAATAAAGTAGCTAACAATTTGACAACATCATAAAAATACACTCAAGTAAACAAAACAAAGCATATCATACCCACCAAAACATTTACAGCCGAAATGAAGATAAAGTATAAACAAAAGAAAACATAAACAAAGTACAAAAGGAAATAGCAAACAAGACATAAAAGACCATGGTAATAAATGCTACATACTTTCATTTAATGCAAGAGCAACTTCAGCCATGCCCTGTACAAAGATCAATACATCTTCTCTTTTATATACATCACCACTTCATTCCATTCGTTCGTTTTCAAACTGAAAACATCTTTCAATTAAGCAAACCAGAGCAGTAAACAAATTTGTATATTGGCCAACTTGCCTCATCTTATTTCATTTCAAAAGCTTTGCAAATCCAGTTTCTACAAGTTAGAAAACAAGGCAAAGTCTTAAACAAGTATACAAACCTGGAAATCAATTTGAAGCCAAACACTTCAGTTCAAACATTTCAGTGCTCAAGTTCAAAAGCAATTTCCAGATTCAAGTATCAAATTCCAGGCTTAAAACAAAAAAATGAAAAGCTCCTCTGTTCCCTGTTCTTTGTCTCTGCTTCTTCCCATCAAGGTGAGCAATTTTTCTTATTTATCTGTGAGTAACATTTTATAAATTTAAATCTAAATTATGGTTGCATGATTTTATGTTGAGATGAATAAGTATTGCATGTTATTATAAGTAAATATCTGATGTAAGTATTATATGTGTGCATGATGTTTTTTTCTATTTGCCTGTTCTGTTTTGATTTTCCAGGCACAAAACTTCATTAAAATACTTATCATTTAATTAAGTTTCTGATAGAATGAAATTTATAAAAATGAAGTTGTTGAATATCTTAAGTTAATATTTAAAGTTTTAAGTAAGCTGAAATATTAGTTGTTGTCTCTGGAAACATAAGAAATATCAGCGCATGATGATTTTTACCAAAATCCAAACATGCTAATTTTGTAATTCAGTTTCATAAATCAAAAGCATTAACTAAAACTTAATTTTTAAATCAAGAATTAGGATTTGTAGGAATAAGTTGAAGTTGCAGTTGGATATTGATCTAAAAATGAATTTTAAGCAAATTCTGGTGATCTTTGGATTGT
This sequence comes from Allium fistulosum, assembly GCA_030737815.1. Taxonomy (NCBI): domain Eukaryota; kingdom Viridiplantae; phylum Streptophyta; class Magnoliopsida; order Asparagales; family Amaryllidaceae; genus Allium; species Allium fistulosum. The sequence goes on from CM060905.1 coordinate 1,200,348,450, forward strand.
GGAGGCTCGGGTTTCTTCTTGGTAATAGAGGAGTGTTAGTAGATGCTAAGAAAAATCATAGTTTGAGATGGAAATCAAGGTGGAGAGTGCGGTGATGGACTCTTGGTTTTGAACCCTAGTTTTATCAGGCTGAGAAAATTCGATCATCTCTCCTTCTATAGTTGATCGAGTGTGAAGGGGTCTTGAGGGATGGAAGGTTGGACAATGATGAGTAGATGGCCCGAGTTCTTGGGTTTCTAGTCGACGAGGTTGGGCGAGCGACGTGATGTTCCAGGTTTTGGCGATGAGGCAGTTCAAGTTTCAGGCTTCGAATTTATATTCGAATTTGAATCTGGGTGGAAAATGGGTTGGCTGAGGATCGGAGGATGGGTTGTAGGTGGTTGTCGATGTGCTCGATGTAGTGGTGGCAACTGCAGTTCGTCGTTGGCGATGTGTACGTGCACGGTGCACTGTGGTTCTGGTGGCCGTGTGTTTGGTTGAGCAGAGAGGGTTGCTCGAGTTTATCTTGGGGGAATTCGAGTATTTTCTCATGTAGGGTAGGAGTTTTCTCGGGTAAAGTTTCGTGGTAACTCAGGTCAATTGTTTTGACCTGGCAGTTTGTAGGTTTGTACACTTAAATTAAATGCAAGTGAAAGGCAAGTTAAACATAGGTTTTAAACCTAGTTTAAAATCTGATTTCGAAATAAAATGGAACCCAGATTTGAAATAAATTAACTCCTATATATAAAAAAAAACCCCAAATATTTAAGCAAATTTTAAATGTAAAGTATTTCTTTAAATGATTTGAACTTAAAAGAGATTTGTTTTAATTTCTTTAAAATTTCTTTTTAAGATCTATACTTCTTTAACAGGAGATTTAAAAGGGTTTTTAAATTGATTTTGAACTTGGTTAAAGTTAGATTTGTATTCATTTTTAAATCTTAAATTTTAAAAATGAGATTTGAAATAAATTTGAAAGTGAATTGTTTAAATGTTTCATTAAGGATAATTTAATCATAAATAAGAGTAAGGATTTATCTTAAAGTTAATTAGAATTAAATGATTTGGATTCATTAAATTATTAAGATAATCAAAAATGGATAATTGATAAATTTAAATTAATTAATGATATGGATGATTAATTAAGTTAATTAAATAAATCTTAAAGAGTTGAAATAATTAATAGAATTGATTAAAGATAATTACTTAATTATAAGTAATTAATTAATGATTTAAGTTTGATTAACCAAGTGATTAAGGATAAATTAATCTAATTAATAAATTAAAGATAATTAATTAAATGAGAGTTAAATAGTTAAAAGTTGATTTTTAATAATTAAAAGTTGATGAGTTACATTTAAAGGTTAATTAATTTATTATAAATGGTTAATTAATAAATGATTAAAGAATAATTAATCAAAATAATTTGTAAATTATTAATGTTAATTAACCAGGATTAGTAATTTATTCATAATAAATAAATCTGATTTAAATTAATCAGACAATTAACTGATCTTACTTATGAATGTTTAGATTCTATTGATTGTCGAATTGTTTGATATTCCTGATATGTGATGCTTTGTGATATACCCTGATTTATGTTGTGATTTGTAATTTACTTATCTGTGATATATATATATCTGTGATCTATGAATGAACGATAAGCGTTGTTCTTATATCGCTTATCAACTATATTTCTGTATTTTGATCTATGATGATTCATTGTGTTGCACTATTGTGTTAAACCCCTGGACCACACTGTTACACACACAAATATGGATTTCACGTGGAAATCAGTTAAGTCACAGATAATGTAAATTTGATGTTTTTGAAATTGAAATTTTAATTTCAATTGATTTTGAAATCGGAAATTTGGGTTTAAAATGAAAAGCTTTTGAAATAGAATTTCAAAGATAAAAGTTATTTTGAATAACTTAAATCGAGTTTTGAAAATTTAAATAATTGAATTTAAATTTGAATTCAAGTTTGAAATTGAATCCTATGATTTGAAACTAGGGATTAAAAATGTTATAAATGTGTTTATATAAAGTTAAACCATTTAAAAGTAAAATTTTGAGAATTTGGATTTAACCCAAAGATTTTAACTTGTATAAATGAATCAGATTTCCAAAATAGAAACTGTTTGTTTTCAAATGATAAAAGCTTTCAGATAAGAAATGAAATTCCAGTTTAATTAAAGGAATTTCAAGATTGAATTGGAATTATTTTTCCAAGTTATGAATGAACTGTTTTAAAAAGCTATGAATTAAATCTGTTATCTTAACAGATTTAAAATGATGTTTGTTTAAACCATTTGAAATGGAATTGTTTTGAAAGCTATTAGTTAAATATTTGATTTAAAGATTTAACGAATTAATTAAACTGAAATGGAAATCGATTTGGAAAATCTGTGAATGAATCTTTGTGAAATTAAGTGAACTTTGTGAATTTAATCTTTTTGTTTAAAAAGATTAAAATGGTAACTTGTTTAAACCATTTGAAGAAAGATTTTTGGGTAATAAGTTGTGACTTAATTGAAATCCCAATATCCATATGTTTTGAATATTGCGCTCACTATTAGGGTTAGCCGGGAAAGGACCTTTGGGTCGTATAACCCATTCCGAATAGTGATACGTCGTATATGGATCGCATTTGCTATATTACAGCATGATGGGGGGTTCTCGCTTCGCAGTTTGGTGGCGAACGGGGGACTCTTACCCCTACATGTCCCTGAGAGGGATGGGTTGGTTAGGCAGATGCCGTGACAGTCGAGAGGCTGGCCGTAAAAGTAAATGCGAGGTGCCAATGTAAGCCACGGTGGGACTGGGATGGTTGCAAAGCCTACCGGTGGCCGCTTCTCCGCGAAAATCCGAGACGTTACATTTGGTATCAGAGCTAAGGGTTGAACTTTAGCTCAGGAGTATAGCACGTTAAGTAGCTCATTAGAGATAGAGTGAAGTAAACTCTAGAATGAGTAATTCTCAGATATCCGTTTGAACGTCTCAGTAAATTCTCTTACTATCCACTGATAGTAGATATGAGTGCAAGAAGAGGACGAGATAGGGGACAGGGGAGTACGACTATAAATTGTCAATACCCTGCAACAGTGGAAACAAACTTTCTTATCAATTTTCTTTGATTCGATTCCAAATTCTTTTGTTTCTTCGTACCAGCTACAAGAAGAAGTTTCGGTGCGGTGATGGTTCTACGAATCGTTGTAGAAGATCTTACTTCGTATTTTCATCGGTTTCTTTTCAGCTTTTTGATTTAAACCTAAATGAATTTGAAATTTGAAATTTTAAATTGAATTAAATTGATTAATAGAATATGAGGATAAAATTAAATTAAATCGATAAAACGATTTCGTTTAAAACAAAATTTGAAATTCTATTAAAATTTCTTGCGAATATCAAAGTCCAAAGAGGGACAAATTGGATATTCCAACTTGAGTTTGGAATTCATATCGTAAGTTTGAGGATTTATAGGAGATCGCATCTGTCTATCTCTGTGCTGTTTCGTGCCTGCAAATTTCGTGGACGAAATTCTTTTAAGGGGGGGAGTTTGTAACGACCCTGAAATTTAATTTAATTTAAATTAATAATTTAATGAATTTTTGAATTAAATTGAGTAATTAAATAAATTTTTAGATAAAAATTTGTAAAATCAATTGATAAATTGATTCGAGTTTCCCCGATTCAAATAATAAGTGAATTTGAAAATAATAAATATATATATAGATATATTTGACTTGAGTTTAAAATTTTAAATAATTGAGTAAGATAACGATAAATATTTAAAACTAGAAATAGAAATTAATATGAGATAAAATTTTAATAAAAATAAAAAGTAGAACATTTGCTTAATTTTAACAACATATTAACTATAGGAATTTATATATATATTATCAAGTAATATGTACATAAAGTAAAAAGCTGCCAGGCTTTGTATATTTATAGCTATAAATAAGTATGCAAGCAAGCTAGGCAAAGTAAATAAAGTAGCTAACAATTTGACAACATCATAAAAATACACTCAAGTAAACAAAACAAAGCATATCATACCCACCAAAACATTTACAGCCGAAATGAAGATAAAGTATAAACAAAAGAAAACATAAACAAAGTACAAAAGGAAATAGCAAACAAGACATAAAAGACCATGGTAATAAATGCTACATACTTTCATTTAATGCAAGAGCAACTTCAGCCATGCCCTGTACAAAGATCAATACATCTTCTCTTTTATATACATCACCACTTCATTCCATTCGTTCGTTTTCAAACTGAAAACATCTTTCAATTAAGCAAACCAGAGCAGTAAACAAATTTGTATATTGGCCAACTTGCCTCATCTTATTTCATTTCAAAAGCTTTGCAAATCCAGTTTCTACAAGTTAGAAAACAAGGCAAAGTCTTAAACAAGTATACAAACCTGGAAATCAATTTGAAGCCAAACACTTCAGTTCAAACATTTCAGTGCTCAAGTTCAAAAGCAATTTCCAAATTCAAGTATCAAATTCCAGGCTTAAAACAAAAAAATGAAAAGCTCCTCTGTTCCCTGTTCTTTGTCTCTGCTTCTTCCCATCAAGGTGAGCAATTTTTCTTATTTATCTGTGAGTAACATTTTATAAATTTAAAATCTAAATTATGGTTGCATGATTTTATGTTGAGATGAATAAGTATTGCATGTTATTATAAGTAAATATCTGATGTAAGTATTATATGTGTGCATGATGTTTTTTCTATTTGCCTGTTCTGTTTTGATTTTCCAGGTACAAAACTTCATTAAAATACTTATCATTTAATTAAGTTTCTGATAGAATGAAATTTATAAAAATGAAGTTGTTGAATATCTTAAGTTAATATTTAAAGTTTTAAGTAAGCTGAAATATTAGTTGTTGTCTCTGGAAACATAAGAAATATCAGCGCATGATGATTTTTACCAAAATCCAAACATGCTAATTTTGTAATTCAGTTTCATAAATCAAAAGCATTAACTAAAACTTGATTTTTAAATCAAGAATTAGGATTTGTAGGAATAAGTTGAAGTTGCAGTTGGATATTGATCTAAAAATGAATTTTAAGCAAATTCTGGTGATTTTTGGATTGTGGAGGCTCGGGTTTCTTCTTGGTAATAGAGGAGTGTTAGTAGATGCTAAGAAAAATCATAGTTTGAGATGGAAATCAAGGTGGAGAGTGCGGTGATGGACTCTTGGTTTTGAACCCTAGTTTTATCAGGCTGAGAAAATTCGATCATCTCTCCTTCTATAGTTGATCGAGTGTGAAGGGGTCTTGAGGGATGGAAGGTTGGACAATGATGAGTAGATGGCCCGAGTTCTTGGGTTTCTAGTCGACGAGGTTGGGCGAGCGACGTGATGTTCCAGGTTTTGGCGATGAGGCAGTTCAAGTTTCAGGCTTCGAATTTATATTTGAATTTGAATCTGGGTGGAAAATGGGTTGGCTGAGGATCGGAGGATGGGTTGTAGGTGGTTGTCGATGTGCTCGATGTAGTGGTGGCAACTGCAGTTCGTCGTTGGCGATGTGTACGTGCACGGTGCACTGTGGTTCTGGTGGCCGTGTGTTTGGTTGAGCAGAGAGGGTTGCTCGAGTTTATCTTGGGGGAATTCGAGTATTTTCTCATGTAGGGTAGGAGTTTTCTCGGGTAAAGTTTCGTGGTAACTCAGGTCAATTGTTTTGACCTGGCAGTTTGTAGGTTTGTACACTTAAATTAAATGCAAGTGAAAGGCAAGTTAAACATAGGTTTTAAACCTAGTTTAAAATCTGATTTCGAAATAAAATGGAACCCAGATTTGAAATAAATTAACTCCTATATATAAAAAAAAACCCCAAATATTTAAGCAAATTTTAAATGTAAAGTATTTCTTTAAATGATTTGAACTTAAAAGAGATTTGTTTTAATTTCTTTAAAATTTCTTTTTAAGATCTATACTTCTTTAACAGGAGATTTAAAAGGGTTTTTAAATTGATTTTGAACTTGGTTAAAGTTAGATTTGTATTCATTTTTAAATCTTAAATTTTAAAAATGAGATTTGAAATAAATTTGAAAGTGAATTGTTTAAATGTTTCATTAAGGATAATTTAATCATAAATAAGAGTAAGGATTTATCTTAAAGTTAATTAGAATTAAATGATTTGGATTCATTAAATTATTAAGATAATCAAAAATGGATAATTGATAAATTTAAATTAATTAATGATATGGATGATTAATTAAGTTAATTAACTAAATCTTAAAGAGTTGAAATAATTAATAGAATTGATTAAAGATAATTACTTAATTATAAGTAATTAATTAATGATTTAAGTTTGATTAACCAAGTGATTAAGGATAAATTAATCTAATTAATAAATTAAAGATAATTAATTAAATGAGAGTTAAATAGTTAAAAGTTGATTTTTAATAATTAAAAGTTGATGAGTTACATTTAAAGGTTAATTAATTTATTATAAATGGTTAATTAATAAATGATTAAAGAATAATTAATCAAAATAATTTGTAAATTATTAATGTTAATTAACCAGGATTAGTAATTTATTCATAATAAATAAATCTGATTTAAATTAATCAGACAATTAACTGATCTTACTTATGAATGTTTAGATTCTATTGATTGTCGAATTGTTTGATATTCCTGATATGTGATGCTTTGTGATATACCCTGATTTATGTTGTGATTTGTAATTTACTTATCTGTGATATATATATATCTGTGATCTATGAATGAACGATAAGCGTTGTTCTTATATCGCTTATCAACTATATTTCTGTATTTTGATCTATGATGATTCATTGTGTTGCACTATTGTGTTAAACCCCTGGACCACACTGTTACACACACAAATATGGATTTCACGTGGAAATCAGTTAAGTCACAGATAATGTAAATTTGATGTTTTTGAAATTGAAATTTTAATTTCAATTGATTTTGAAATCGGAAATTTGGGTTTAAAATGAAAAGCTTTTGAAATAGAATTTCAAAGATAAAAGTTATTTTGAATAACTTAAATCGAGTTTTGAAAATTTAAATAATTGAATTTAAATTTGAATTCAAGTTTGAAATTGAATCCTATGATTTGAAACTAGGGATTAAAAATGTTATAAATGTGTTTATATAAAGTTAAACCATTTAAAAGTAAAATTTTGAGAATTTGGATTTAACCCAAAGATTTTAACTTGTATAAATGAATCAGATTTCCAAAATAGAAACTGTTTGTTTTCAAATGATAAAAGCTTTCAGATAAGAAATGAAATTCCAGTTTAATTAAAGGAATTTCAAGATTGAATTGGAATTATTTTTCCAAGTTATGAATGAACAGTTTTAAAAAGCTATGAATTAAATCTGTTATCTTAACAGATTTAAAATGATGTTTGTTTAAACCATTTGAAATGGAATTGTTTTGAAAGCTATTAGTTAAATCTTTGATTTAAAGATTTAACGAATTAATTAAACTGAAATGGAAATCGATTTGGAAAATCTGTGAATGAATCTTTGTGAAATTAAGTGAACTTTGTGAATTTAATCTTTTTGTTTAAAAAGATTAAAATGGTAACTTGTTTAAACCATTTGAAGAAAGATTTTTGGGTAATAAGTTGTGACTTAATTGAAATCCCAATATCCATATGTTTTGAATATTGCGCTCACTATTAGGGTTAGCCGGGAAAGGACCTTTGGGTCGTATAACCCATTCCGAATAGTGATACGTCGTATATGGATGGCATTTGAAGACCGGTGTTGAAGACCGGATATTTTTCAAAAATGAAAGGACAACCTGTCGAATGTCTCTGCACTGAGTTGCTCCGGTATAGAGATTTATATCACTCTTTTGTGACGGGAAGTCCGGACGTGATTGGAAATTACCCGAAATTGCAAGGGCTTCGTAAGAAGTGCCTTCGGTTCTGTTCGATCCCGGAACAGACTTGTATGGTTACATGTCTGACATTACACTTTGAGATATAAAGCCGATTTCTTTCAAATACATATCTGTTGGTGGCGGAGAATTTATTCTCTTAGCTTAACACCCTTCTCTGAGACGTACGAGCTCAGAGGTTATGTAGTTGAAATTTATCAGCGATATATCCCAATTTGGTAATGTGGCATGCTGAGTGTTGCTGTGTGATGATCAGTGTTTGATCATTTGCGATATGATCATTTATTTGATTTTATATCTTTGTGATCATAGGTTGATCATTTGTTTGACCCAAAGCATGGCTTTGTGACAAAGCGTAGCTTTGTGGACGAGACTTCGTCGAGCCTCACACCCCGGAAATGGTCAAAACAGGAAGGATGCAGCAAGGTTCTAGGGAGTAGCGCCCCTTAGTGTATGTCATTCCTTCTGGATAAAGGTGGTATCATGGTATGGAGCCCAGATACTTAACCTCTGTGGTTACTGCATTATTATTATTATGTGGTTGTTGGAAATCGAGGATCCTCGGGAAGATCGGTGACGATCGGGGGATGGCATACGCGTGTCAGTAGTTACCTATTTTTGCAGAGGTAACCCGGCCTTGTGTTGGCAGAGATCCGGTTAGGTTCTCGGGTCGTCTATTCCAGGGACGTACCCATCGTGGAAAAGGAAGTTCCTTAGCCTGACCATTTGTTGGAAATCCAATGAAACAATACGAACCCTGTACGGTGTTAGTTGTATTACCTGCCATGGAATGTGGCGGTAACCTGCTATTGAACATGGTAGCTATAGTAGGCATACGATAATGGTCGTATGTTGGCTAAGATTAATATTCTACTTTCGAAATTACTTTCTACACTATGCACTAATAATAATATCAAAAATGATTTGATTTTGCGTAGTAAGCATCTTTGACTATCATAAGAAGAAATCTCCTCCAATTCTGCGTTTGCATTGTGTGTGTGGTGGGAGGTCTTATGGTAGTTTCATTTTCTAAAAGCATTGCGAATTGACTTTAAAATTCTCTGCTATTTATTTTAAAGATAAACTGTTTTTGTTGCTCACACCAGTCCCATGACTGATCCGGAGTTTATTGTTTCTTTCCTAAACTCTGGATGCTCAAAATTTTTCTCCACGAGCAGTCTAGAGTTGGGTTTTTTCAGATATTCAGATTAGTAGATTTTCTGGAGCTAGTTCAGTCTTTGGATCAGACTGCACTTGCTTATCTTTGAGCATCGTTATTGAGAGTTCCAGCTATTTCTGGATTGGTGCTTTGGAGATGAAGATTATCCGCTGCTGATGTTATCTATTTTTCTTTCCGCTGCAATTTATTGTATCATATCTCTGATGTATATAGATATTCATTGTATCATCATTGTATCTGGATATTGTATCAGATGTTGTATATCAATGTATTATTCTTTTTATTTCGCTGTGTTATTTACTTAATGTTGTTATAAGCTCCGGAGAACCAGATTCGGCGTTTGAATCTACGGCATTCTGAGTACAAGTGGAGTACGGGTGCCGATTTTCGAAGGCCGATTTTTGGGTCTTTACAGTTTTAGTAATACATACTAGTGGAGTTTATTAATACAAATGTTATGTTTGTATATCATTTGCCATTGCTAATTCATGCTAGTGGGTTTCAAAAATAATGTTATGTTTTTCTATCATTCTGGATTAATAATACATGTTTGTGGACTTTATAAATTACAAATGATATTTTTATCTATCATTATGCGCTACTAATACATGCTTTTAAATTTTATAAATGTATATGTTTCTCTATCATTTTATATTACTAATTCATGTTGGTGCAGTTTAAAAATAGAAAATGCTATGTTTATCTGTAATTATTCAATACTAATTCATGCTAGCGGACTAATTAAATACAAATGTTATGTTTATGTATAGTTCTACATTACTATTTCACTATGGTGGATTTGAAAAATAAAATGCTATGGTTATCTATCATTCTGATTACTGATGTACTTTAAGTGTATTATTGCATTTGCATATGACACACATTATGATGTACTTTGAATGTATAAATGGCATTGTATTTATATTTACCATTAACTAATTTTTGTAATATTTATATACTTGTCCATCTGTGAATTATTCAAACAAAGTAGCTTCCAGCATTGACTTTACTATGGTTATACCTCCTTTGGTTCTGTCATCTTTCATCCAGGCTACTGTACTAGTATTAAGAATTGATAAATAAGAAGTTAGTATATTCAAATTTATCTAATTTGCAATCTAATCATAGAATTTAGGGCATAAATCTTATTTGATGTTTTCATTGCTTTGAAGAAAGTAATAACTATGTTCTTTTTTCTTAAGTTAGTAGATGTAGAATTCTACTTTTTCTGATGCTTTTTTGATGTTTTTTCTGAGTATTATTTTCTTGTTGGCGAATATGTATCTACATCCATTGTTTTTATTTCTTCTTTATCATCAAATTAATTTTCAGACTTTTTAACCTTTATTTCAAGGCTGCTATTAGTTTCAGAGTCTTCACTTTCTTCTTCGTTTTGTTCTTGTTTTTCAGTATCAGTACCTTCTTTGTTTTCTTCTTCATATTTCTCTTTTTTCTCAGTTTCATTTTCACTCTTGTCGTCTTTCCTTTTTGTGGTTTCTTATGAAATACTTCATATCGGTGCTTGGGATCAACTTTTTTCTTTCTTATTCTTCCTTTTCATCCTTTGTACCAATGAAGTTAGTGTCTTCTTATGAAGACTTGAACTTTTTCTTTGTGTTTCTTGTTAATTTTCATCATTTTTTATTTTTTGGTCTTCATGTATTCTTTGAATTTGTTAGGTGATATTTAAATCAAATGAAGAAGGCTGAATTTCTTGTTTCTCTTTCTTTTTTTCTTGTTCCTTTCCTAATTTTAAAATTTTTGATTCTAAGAGCTTCATTTCAGATTTCATATTCCAAGAGCCTTAGGTGATAGTGCCTGGTCCTAGAGTACTGGATGAATGGTTGTCTTGGTTGGTAGCTATTTGGTTAGCGTTCCCGCTGAAAGCACCAGCCTTGCTCTTAGCTTTAGGAGGCATGTTGGGAATTTGATTCTCGATGAAAGTACCAAAAATGTATGAATGAAAGTGAACAAACACCTCCTATTAAATTTATAGTAGTGAAGAAAATAGAAAGAAAAAGCTAGAAAAATAAAGCACATATAGATTTATAGCGGCTCAACCATAACGGGCCTACGTCCACTGTCCTTTTTATTCCTTTTCTTATATTTTAACTTTTACAAGAATTTGGATGCAAATTACAATGATTTGCTATCAAATATTGAAGTTCCCAGGCTTTGTTTGGCTAATTCTGTTCGGTAGAGTTTGGTGGCTCCAAAAAGTTTCCCATGGTTCTTGGAAACTTAGATATTATTAAAAGTGAAGAGGTAGGGAGGTCATCCCGGTAAATAAGGTAGTTTCCCTATATAACATGCTCGATTCGGTTATTTTCATATATAGCATATACGATCTAGAATTTTCTTATATTTCCATATTTCATTCCTTAAGTGAATGGCTTAGTTAGGTGAAGAGAGGGGTGTTCGGTAGTGCTCTATCTGACATAGGAAGGAAGTGTGGATTGAGTGTAAACATGGACTCGGTTATACCATCTACACCAAACAAGCATTCTTGTCCGATGCTTCACCTATCGAACAGAAATTCATGTTCAGTGGTGAGACTACCGAACATGAATTCATGTCTGGTATACCTATCACCGGACCAAGCAAATGCTTAGGCTACCAGACTGAACCAGGGATAGTGGAGCTACCGGGCCGAGTGAGGGTTAGTGAAACTACTGGACAAGGCGAGGATTAGTGGAACTACCGGGCCGAATGAGGATGTTGTGTGCTTATCCTGCTTCTTCCAACTACTTCACTAATTTAGCTTTCAGGGTGATCTATCTTTCCCACCATGGCTTGGCTTGCAGTACTTAACTTCTCGCTACTTGACTTCTGGGAAGAATTGCCCATAACAATGACAGTAAGATATACTTGGATGAGGTCCAAGAAACTTCCATAGAAGCTGAATATTTAAATAGTAATTTAACACCCATAAAAGACACATAATCTATTAGAAGTTTAGTAAAGAATCTCACACGCTAGAGAAATAATACTATTGGTTTCTCGTTGACCGCGAGAAAGAATATTGCATCATCCATGACGATGACCCCCTTACATATCAACAAGCTTTGAAGAGTAAAGGCTCTGCTTTGTGGCTTGATGCAATGAAATTTGAAATGGATTCCATGTATAAAAATAAATTTTGGACTATGGAAAGTGTACCCGAATGGATAGACCAGATATTTAAGAAAAATATCGATGCTAGCGGAAAGGCTGATACCTATAAAGCAAGGTAGGTGGCAAAAGGTTTCCATCAAATTCAAGGTGTTGATTACAACGAAACGTTTCTTCAATCTCCATGCTTAAATCAATGTAGATTCTACTTACATTTGTTGCTTATTATGACTAAATATGTGGTAGATAGACGTTAAAACAACATTTCTAAATGATGATTTAGAAGATACTGTTTATATACATAGACTGTTTCGAAGCTAGTGAGAGCAATGACAAGGGAAATAGGTGAAAGTTTATATGAATCGAGTAATGTGAATAATTTTTCTAAATTTATATCAAACTGGTAGTATAAAAATTGCAATAGAAATAAATATAATAAGGTAAAGTGCACCAGGGATTTTTATACTAATTCGAACTCCCGTTCTACGTCCAGTCCCAAACTTCTTCTACAATTAACTAACAAACATCCTCACATAACCGAAGGAATAGGTATTACAGACCGCCTGAGTTGCCGAACAAGACTTATATATTACAAACCGCCTAAGCTTCCGAATAGGACTTCGTGCCTGAAGATCTCCAATAGGACTTCGACTACAAATGGTAGTAAGTTTCTTGATTGTGTTTTAAATAACACGGATGAGTCGATATAGTACAACCTTCCTATAATCTTCTTCTAAGTGGTATATTGAGTGTACGTGAAGAATTGGAAAGGTTTTTATCACAAGAATTATATTCTCGAATGAGCATGTGATCAAAAAGGTAAAGTAATATAAAATTGTATGAATGCTTGAGAATTCAAAAGATAAAAAGAATTGTGAATCAGTGATTTAAATCATTGAAATAGATTGCTTAATATAGCTATCCATCAGTTGCAACTGTTTATGAAGAGTAGTGATGAAGAGAAAAGATTGCAACTGTTGGTGGAGGGAAGCATCCTTCATAATTTCAAATAAAAAAAATAACCGTTGTGTCATTCAGTCGGCTGAATGAAATTAATTAGTAGACTGAATTCTGTCGGATATAGTTGATTTCAAAACAGAGATTAAATAGTGCAATTTTCACTATATTTAGTCGGTTGAAATTTATCGTTCAGTCGACTGAATATTGTTATTTGTCAAACTATGTGTACATGCATAGATTCAGACCACTGGTAGGATATGTTCAGTCAGCTGACTTCTATTATTCTTGTTTCAATATTTTGAAATTGATTTCCGAAGAATGTCTTTGTGCGTATACCACCAAGAAGAGATTTTAACAATATTATGAACTCTAAACTAATATACTATGACCGATATTACATTGTAGCGTCATTTTGCTCTTTATTTCCTCGAATTTGTATCTTCATTTAAATGATATTATTTCCTACATAAGTGGTTAGTGTATATGATATATACTTGTATAGTTGTCACTATCAAAAATCAAAGTATGAAGTTCTAACATTCTCCCCCTTTTTGATGATGACAACTATACAAGTTTATTTTAAATTAATCGATATGCAAATAGTTCTCCCCCTAAGTCAATACTCTCCCTATTGATATGGCTGTATAACTATTCTCTCCCTTTGCCATCGACCAAAAGGAAATAGATATCAATTATAGTAATATGAATGATTATAAGGGTAGAACTCTCTAGTATAAATTCATAAGTATATACGACATTAAAAAATTATGTTAAGAATTTAAAGAACATACCACTTACCATAGTCACAATTTTTAACTATCACAACATCACATATCATACTTACATAGAAGATTTGAACATCACATTTGTGGCTTCATTTCCATAAGCATCGGAAAATTTGGAACATATCTCCCTTTATATGTTGTGTACCTGCAAAAGATAGTAATTATTTTGGTACCCACTTATTCCGTTAGGGTCCAGGGGTTAATTATAGAGTGAAAACCTTACCAAAACAACTACTACTTATAAACTAGGATATCAAAAAGTTAACACTTTAAGCATGTGATACCCAAGGTTCTTATAATTTCCTAAGTTTCAGGAAACCATACTCATTTGGGTGAATTAAACCTTTATAAATATAGTTTTCATTACAAATCGCATTCTTATAATAGTTGCTAATATAAAGTTTTTTATTATGATTAATCATATTAGCTCGAATTCATATTCTAATACTGTTAGTTATTAGCTTAGCACTTGAAAAATATTTCTATCATTTCTAAGTAAAGTACTATTATGACTGTGGGTGGTTTTAGGACTATCATGGTTACTAGTACTAACACTAAAATTAGTATACATGAATGCATATCTAGTAATATATTTACTTTTAGCTTGTTGATAGCCTAAATCACTTTTATCGTTGTGAGCTTTCGAATTTGTAACTAAGGAAGATAAGATTTCTTTACCGTTGTTAAAATTTAAGATATTTTTCATTTAATCTTTCAAAATTTGCTTTAGAATAAAAACTTCTTTTTACAAAATATTACTATTATCTTTTAAAATCTTACATTCTTTAGATAATTCTAAGTTCTTTTTAGTTAAAGCTTCATTCTCTTTTTCAAGGGACAAAATTAAAGAGCTAGAATTATTTAAAGATTTTTTCAAAAATATATTTTTATTTTGCAAAACATCGTTTTCATCTAAAAGATCTTTGTTTTTAATTTCTAACTGCTCATTTTCTTTTTGTAGGAAATATTTTTGTAAAATAAATTCTTCAATCGTATTTTCAAAAAATTTAGTTTGTTTTACCAAAAATTTATTTTCCTCTTTTAAATTGGAAATTTCTTTCTCACAATTTTCAACGTAGCTAATGCAATTCTATTAAATTTATTCAAAGTTTTACAATCTATTAATAATTCATCATGTGCTAACAAAAAATCTTTACATAAAGATATAAGCATACCGATTGTGATTTGAGTTTAGTCATGGAGCCTTTGCTTGTTTGCTCTTTTGATTCTCATTTATTACTCTTCATCTTTCTATTGCTTTGAACTCTTTATGGCCATTTATTCTAGGATGTTACAATCTCAAGAAACCCACGCTCTGATACCAAATGAAAGTTTATATGGATAAGTAGTATGAATAATTTTTTTAAATTTATATCAAACTAGCAGTATAAAAATTGCAATAGAAATAAATATAATAAGGTAAAGTGCACCAGTGATTTTTATACTGGTTCGAACTCCCGTTCTACGTCCAATCTCAGACTTCTTCTGGAATTAACTAATAAACGTCCTCACTTAACCCGAAGGAATAAGTATTACAGACCACCTGAGCTATCGAACAGGACTTCTATATTACAAACCGCCTAAGCTGCCTAATAGGACTTCGTGCCTGAAGATCTCCAATAGGACTTCGACTACAAATGGTAGTAAGTTTCTTGACTGCTTGTGTTCTAAATAACACGGATGAGTCGATATAGTACAACATTTCTATAATCTTCTTCTAAGTGGTATATTGAGTGTACGTGAAGAAATGGAAAGGTTTGATCACAAGAATTATATCCTTGAATGAGCTTGTGGTAAAAAATGTAAAGCAATATAAAATTGTATGAATGCTTGAGAATTCAAAAGATAGAAAAAATTGTGAATCAATGATTTAAATCGTTGAAATAGATTGCTTTATATAGATATCCATCAGTTGCAACTGTTTATGAAGAGTAGTGATGAAGAGAAAAGATTGCAACTGTTGATAGAGGGAAGCATCCCTTCAGAATTTCAAGTAAAAAATATAGCTGTTGTGTCATTCAGTAGGTTGGATAAAATTAATCGGTAGACTGAATTCTGTTAGATATAATTGATTTCAAAACAGATAATAAATAGTGCAATTTTCACTATATTCGGTCGGCTAAAGTTTATCGTTCAATCGACTGAATATTGTTATATGTCAAAATATGTGTACGTGTACAGATTCAGACGACTGGTCGGATATGTTCAGTCGGCCGACTGCTGTTATTCTTGGTTTTATATTATGAAATTGATTTCTGAAGAAAGCCTTTGTGCGTATACCACCTAGAAGATATTTTAACAATATTTTGAACTCTAAAGTAAGACACTATGATTGATATTACATTGTAGAGTCATTTGGTCTTCATTTCGTCGAGTTTGTCTCTTCGTTTAAATAATATCATTTTCTGCGTAAGTGGTTAGTGTATACGATATATACTTGTATAGTTTTCACTATCAAAACGTCAAAGTATAAGGTTTTAACAATAGGCTCTTATGATTAATTTATGTTCTTAAGCAAGTTTCAAGGAGTGTGATTTGAAATAGTAATTAAACAGTCTGGTTTTACAAAACATAAAGGAAGCGTGCTTATGTATTGTAGTAATTTCAAATGAGCAGATCATGTAATTATTAATGCATATATGATTACTTAACTATCATATTGTCTGAAATAGTTTTATTCAAAAAAGGCACAGAAAATAGTAATTACAGTTTCATTTATTCAGCTACTTCTCCTACCCCAATTTTTGTGGATTTGGTATTCACACAAACTATGTTTGGTATGTGTTCTTTCCGTTGTACAATTGTATTTTTAAAACTAGACATCTATATGATTTCCAAAACAACAATCATGTTTGAGTTGTTTTAACATTTTGTTTTGTTTAGACCTATCGATCAATACCCAAAAAATCTAGAATTTGTTTGCATCTATAATATGAAAAAAAATGAAATCCATCAAAATCTATCATTTTGATTTTATCAAGATAACGGCTGATAATATGTGGCATTTCGTAAGTAAGAACGATTGATATTTATTACCGTCAGTGCAACAATTTATTATCTATACAAATGAATATCCGTAATTCAAAAAAATTCGTTATCATATTTCTACTTTTTTGTATTTTCCAAGCATTAAGATAGCGATGATTTTATACCCAAACAAAGAATTAGGTACGCCCTTAGAGTTGTTAATTAAGTGAGAGCGGATTGTTAAAAAATAAGTATGCCTAACCAATTGTTTTACCAAGAAATTACTGTCAAGGATCAGCGTTTTAACCTCAAGGACAGACATTCAGTATTTTAGCATTAAAGATAATTTCCTTTGGATATCAGTTTTTAATTATTGATAGCAGTTTTTAGGTATCAGTTTGTAGTTATCGATAGCAGTTTTTAGTTCGGTGGCAATTTTGAAAAAATGCTGGTCCTTATGAATAATTTTGAAAGAATATTTGTCCTTATAATTAATTTTAAAAGAATGTTTGTCTTTGTGGTTAAAATATTAAGATCATATCCTTGAGGCTAAAAATATACAAATTTTTGTTCTTTAAATTAATTCCTGGTAAGATGTTCAAAAATGGATATGAATAAGAATGCAAATAATGACACTCTAAAATCTGTATCCAACCATGGACCATTCTAATTTTGTTTGAGTTGCACCATAGTCTACATACTTCCTTATTTGGAAGATCAAATTTCGACTGAATGACAATGTGGCACAACTTCATCAATCGGATCATCATCCGTTAATAAATTTAATCCATTCCAGCTATACACATGTAAAACGTCCCTCATCCTTACTAGTTGATAATTAAAAATGATCTAAACCAAAACATAACTAGATGGAAATCGTAGTTTTGGTAAGACCGTTTAGTCTCGTTGTCTACATGTTGATGTTGTAAATCAAGATTGAACTTTTTTTTTCCTTTCATATGTCGCATTACATAATTAAATGAACAAAATAAAGGGTCAAAGCAAATACTAAACTAAAATATTTAGATAATTTAAAGAGTACCATGTAATAACTTCAAAGAAATAGAGAGCAAGAGAAAAGAAAGAAAGAGAGAATATTTATAACATTAAGACTATTGCAAATAAGTAAATGATGAATATCGGGCATAAAACATTCCTCACCATCCTCTACTTGGACACAGACTATAAACCAATCTCTATCAAATATTGACATGTTTACATTCACTAATCTAGCTTTACTAAAACTGCGAAGAAAAAAGATAAACAAGGAAATGAGGCAAAAATAAAAAACAATATACACGACAGTTTCCGTTAGTAATCCCAACCCCTTGCAAGGCCTAAAAATTCAAAAGAAATTCAAAACCTCCTTCTTGTAGGGCTTAGGCAATGCATAAGGCTGATTATTCCGTGTAGTTAGATTTGCCATGCTTGTAGTAGTAGTAGTAGAAGAAGAGAACCCCGTAGGGCTAATCGATGAATGATTTGTACGATTTGTATTAACAAACATGTTCCGGATGCCCTCAGGCATTGAATGCGTGTGTTGGCGTGCTTCTGCAGATGCACTTGTCTCTGGACTGGTTTCCCTGTTTAGGATTTTTCAAAACAAGGCTCAAATCGAATTAAAATTCATAAATAAATTCAAAACAAATTTTGAGGACACTGTCTGCTCCAAACATATATCCGGGTATATCAAGATGTATGTATATCAACTTTTTTTTTTTCCTCTATGCAAGTTATTAAATGTCATTCAACTATTTAAAAGCATAGATTGTTCATTATGCAGTAACATTTTTATTTTTATTTTAAAATAAAGCTTTATTATGCATATACACTTGAACTTACCCGTTGCGTATTTGTTTCCCTTTCATGTGTGATTCACTCTTAGGTTTAGAATGGTTCCTAGGGCTATATGCATTCTCCTGCAGCAAATTACATGAATTACATTTAATGCTGCACAATATGCACAACGGATATTACGAGAGATGAAAGGACGAGATAGACTTACAGTGTTTCTGATCCCTGCAAAAGCTTGAAGAGAGCCATGTTTATTGTGGTAATGAGTATTGCGGATGAAAGCGTGTTTGAGTAATTCTGAAGCTGGAGGTCTATCTGCGGGATTTCTTTGAAAACACAGCCTTAAGAATTCCTTTCCTTCCGAGGATAAATTGTCTGGGATTTCTGGGTCCTTATTGAGAACTTTGAACATTGCTTGAGTCTGTAGTCATTAAAAGATGAAACTAAATTTTGTTGTTGATGATAAGTATACATACATATATACATACATACACTATGTATGTGTGTGTATACATATATACATGTATGTATGTAGTTTTTCTACTAAGAAAATCACTTTAAAATTTCCTCTAACGTTGAAAGGTTTTAAGAATTTACAAATTTAAAAAAGTTGGACTTTCGAAATGTTAAACAACTTTTTTAAAACAAAAAATATATCAAACTTCGGAGACTTGGAATTTCTATAAATTTATAAATTTAACTTTAGATCTCAAAATTAAATTTAGTTTTTTCAACGTTTATTTATTAAATTAAATAATATAAATACAATAAAAATCTTGAAGTCGCGGGTTCGAGCCTTAGCAAGTTGCATTGGTGACCCTTAAGACATGGAGCGATTATCCCTCGAAAAAACGAGAATGCTTGGGGATTGATACTCTATGTTGGACTGGCAAAAAAGGAGGGTCGGTTGTGGCGGTCCATCCGAATCCCTTAGCTGGCTAGCTCTACTCCCCGGAGTAGAGTTTTTTTAAAATATACAATAAAAATACATTTTTAGCTTTCTAAAAAATGGCTAGTCCTGTAAGTAGAAATTAATTAAAACAACATTTGTAGCCTTCTAAAAATTGATAAACATATTATATCTTTATTGTTTTTATATTAAGAAAAACAATTACAATTATTTTTTCTGAATTTGGAAGGTTTTAAGAATTTACAAATTTTGAAAATTTAGGTTTTTAAAATCATAAACAAAATTGTTTATGAAATATTATATTTTGGAGACTTGGGATTTATATTTATAAATTCAACTTTAGGTCTCAAAATTTAAAAATTAAATTTAGTTTCTTATCTAAAGAAAATGGGTTTCTAAATTAAATAATTTAAAGAGAGTGGGTCCGGTGATACTTCACCAAAGTCTACAAACATAAGCTTGATTTTTAAATATTAGCAAATTTAAAAAATAAAGAGAAAATATGAAGCCCTTTTTTGAGGAAAAAAGCATGAATGCAGTCAAGGAGACTTGAGACTTCTGGATCCACACCCTAGACACTAAACTACTGATCCTTGAGAAAATACAAAAACAACATAACCAAATTTGTTTTTCCCTTATCGGTAATTCTACTTTTCAACCCTTAGTCAATCGTACTTTTTTATGCAGTATGTTTTTCACTACACACACAGCTATAGCCTATAGGTATAGCTGGTAGAGAAAAAGCAACAATAGTCCAAACTTAACTTGTACAGAACAAAACCATGATTAGTACGATTTTAGTTTAAACCCTTGAAATTTAGCTAATACTTCAATGAATATACATATTAATATGACATAGTAAGCTAAAGTACTAGCATTGTTTATAAATACAATATAACACTCCATATCCAAAGCATTCTGGTTGCTACAAAAATGATTTTGCTGCATCAGTTATTGGATCCTTCCATCCCCTCGTTTAATTAGCAAAATCAACAAGTTTACACACAGCTAAGGCCTTGTTTGGTTTGCAATTTCAATTATGGATTTTTCATAGTAACCGAAATGCATTTGTTTCCAAAAACGGTCGATTTCGAAGAATGTTTTTTAACGGATAAATTTGAAAACAACTTTTTCTTGTTTTTGGCCTTTTGGAAAATAAAAAAAATACATCAATCTATCTTCTCGCTTCTTCTTCTCCCTTTGTTGTAATTAAGTATGTCAACGGGCCAGGTTCAGTCCGAATATCTTAAAAAGCAGACCTGAGTCCGGATACAATAATTAAACCCGAGCTTGGTCCAAACCCAGCACCCAAGCACGGCTCGTCGGGCTTCTAAGCCCAAAAAAGAGTAATACTCATCTACTTAACTTATAATATCTAAATTAAAATTATACTTTAGATTCACAATTTTTGCAAAAATTAAACATAAACAATGCTACCATACAAAGTGGGTAGTGATGAAGTCAAGTTCACAATAAAAGTATGCAAAAACATATACATGCAAACGAACAAAAATGATAAAATAACATACACAATCATGTTCTGGTACTACAGAGAACTAATAATCGGATCGGATCCAAACCTGATCGGATTGCGACCAAACCGTATCCAACCTTAATAGTAAACGGATCGGGTCTGTATAGTTAGAATTAAATATGCACCCGCATTAACAGGCGGGTTTGGGGTTTGGGTCAAAACCAATACCATTGACAGGCCTAGTTGTAATGATTAGGATTTTTCCACCCCTCCTCTCTTTCATATAAGTACATATTGAAAATGCAAAACCCAAAACTCAAGGTTTTAACTAAAAGAACCTTCATATTTCAGCTCCACCTCCAAACATGGTCCCCACAAAAAATAAAAAACCAATTACCCAGCTCCGCTGCAGTAACTTTGGTTGTCAGTATTAACTAACAGGTCTAAGAATTTTTCTGACACCCATGACTCCATTCAATGTTACTTAAACCATTAATAAGCCTAGACGAGCCAATATTTGAAGAAGGGAAAGGCTCTTTATTTATGATTTCAATCAAAAATGAAATTAGTTCGAAATTGGAAATTCAATTAAAAAACAATAAAGTTTGTAACATTGTAAGTAAATGAATGTATAAGAACAAAACTTCATTAAAATTAGACATTCAAAAAATAACAGGTATGCCAAAATTGCATGCTGGGCCAGAAATAGCATGCCCATTTTTTATGCGTAAGTGAATTGAATGGACTATAGAGACCAATTGACCATATATGCATATTCTCACAGTCTCGTGCATTTAATTGGACGTAGTTGTCACCTATGCCATATCTGAGTCATTACTGAGACCTGAAGGTATTACCAACTATTTGCTGTTTGGAATTATTTCACCTAAAGATACAAAAGTATCAAAAATACAACCTGAGGGTTACATAAATTTGCCGGCTTAGCTCCATACTAGGACCATGGAAATAAAGAGATAAGGCAATGCCAGACATGATCAAACATACACTCACTTAACTTAGAATGAATAACAAAAGTACCTCTACGCCACATTTACTTGTAGAACTGACAATGCAAAGCAATTAGTGCACACTAAATTGTAGTGTGAGCAAGCAAATCAACACTGAAAAGGTTTCAGTGTTCCATATCTTTAATAATAGTTGTAATATCTTTTCTGTCACACTTTTTTGTGTCAGTTGAACTACCAAAACGTTCCTCTATTACTAAATCCTAATATCACTTAAAAATATGATCTAACAGATAAACTTCTTTTACAAATTCAAGACGTCACTCTACAAATATTACCAAATCTTAAATATAACTTAAAAATAAAATCTAACAAATAAACTTCATCTACAAATTCGTTTTTATTAATTAAGAATGGAAATAAAAATTCAAACTAACAAAACATTAGATGTTGCAACTTAGAAATAAAAATTCAGACTAACTACACATGATTTCAACGCATACGACTAAATATTTGTCCAAATCATTTTCTTCAACGGTTAGGTCACACACATGGTGATTTGGACACCCTGGTTCGAGTCCGGAAACAGCCTCTTTGCAATGCGAAGGAAAGACTGCATACTTTATCGACCTCCGCAGAATCCGCTATCGTGCAGGAGCATCGTGCACTGGGTTCAATCTTTTTATTTTTCCTTCAGTTTTTAAACATGTACAATTTGTAGAAAAATAGTTAAATCATCACGCACGAAACGTGTGTCGTAACGCTCGTATTAAAAAATACCACCTCTCTACACATCATTAAAGAGAACTAAGTGGCTTCAAGTTATCAACATATGATGCATGAAAATGTGGGTGGGGGTGAGATGAGAGGGAGAGAGAGAGAGAGGGATTACCCCATCAAACCCAGACCATGGGTGTTTTCCAGTGAACATTTCTATAATTGTACAACCCAAACTCCAGATATCAACAGCATAGTCATAACCAATATCTTTATTCATAGTGGACTGGATAACCTGCAATAAAGACACTTAAGAATGTTAGCTTTCATCTAAAGAATAACTATTTAAGTTCAATAATATATCTAGTGTGCTTCCAAGGGCACCATGCTGTTTGCTAGGGGCACTGCAATCGGCGGTTGTCTACCGGTCATGGTGTAGACAAAAAAAATATGTTCGGCGGTTAACCGCCGAACGCGGTGCCCTTAGCATTACACTATATTTAGTAGAAGTTTTGTCTGGGACCAAGGGTTTAGTTAAGTAAACTGAACAAAACATTTAAATTACACAAGAAAGAGATAAAATACCTCAGGAGCCATCCAGTATGGGGTTCCCTTCATTGATTGCGCACCCTTTACTTCATTCAGCTCATTCAGCTGAGAAAAAAAAATCCATCAGTTGACTTAAAAAGAACAAGAATTTGAGATGCTTTTGCAATTAATAGGAAAAGGGAAGGATGGTGGCCAGAACGTTTGTTTTTTCTTCTTCTTTTTTTAGGGGAAAAAAGAATGAGACAAGCGTGATAGATAGAAACCAATATACCAAAGATTCAAACTCACATGTTTTGCTGTCCCAAAGTCCGCAAGCTTCACTACGCCATCTACATCAACAAGTAAATTTGCTCCTTTGATATCCCTGTCAAAATAGCTACTGTCTAAGGACCCTGACACCATAGATTTGACGTGAAGATAACTAAAAGTAAGCATGTAAAATGATGATTACAAGTAAATGCAAAGCTTATGCTTTTACCAAGATGCGTCCAAAAAGGGTACTACATACACACAAAAATTTCAAACAGACATCCCAAGGTCTAGTTGCTCATGTAGTTTAGCCCCCGTTGCTCATCAGATAACAAAAATTACAATTGAATAATGCTGGATGAAGATAATAAATCAACAGTGATCACTGTAAACAAGTACAGTTCCATTATCTATTCATTAGTTCCTATGTTTAATGATGACCCAAAATAGTAAAAATCTGAACCTGTGGATACTTTTTGAGCCATGTAAATATGCCAACCCATTAAGAATATGTCGAGTGAAGTTACGAACAACTGATTCAGTCATTGCACCACAATGATCACGGACATATTTATTGATCGCGCCTGGATAAACATACTCTAGATAAATTAGCAGCCGATCCTCAGTCTGCAAAGTCAAAAGGTTTACTGTTGAGATTCATTCATTATGACTGCTAGTTTGTATTATATATAGGAAGGATCTTTGGCTAGGTATTTTTCTTTCTACTTTTTCCAAAAATATAGACCATTTATGTAAGAACCAAGGATTCCTAATTCCTGAAGAACTAAAAGTTATCTTTCTTACAAGAATGCAAAACGAAACAGCCAGCATGACAGATTAAAATATATGAGAGAGAAAAAATGCTCACCATTTCACTCCCGATATACTTCACAATATTTGGGTGCTCCAATTGACTAAGCACTTTTATTTCCTGAAAATAAATAAGTTTAATGAGTACAATAGAACTCAAATCATTACGTAATGATGAGTAGCCAAATAGTGCTAATAGAGGTAGAATAACACAAATCATGAGCGACCAGCTGCTTTGTAGAATCTGATGGGTTAAGAGAATGCACCAGTACATCTAAATATGTCTCAACTAGTAATTTATATAGAAGATGATGTATAGGAGACAAATTCTTATATAAATAGCTGAGACAGACAATTATATTTCCATAATTTTTAAATCTATAAGTAGCTGAAACAGTGTTTATTAAAGTATGGTAAAAAATAATTGTGTATTTTTGAAATATTTTTCTTCTCAAATGCTGTGTACTAAAATCTATTAAAGTATGGTAAATATAGCTGTGTACAAAATTCAGAACATTTTTCCTCTTTTCTCCTTAGCAATGTTCCATAGTAAGAAATTCATATGTTGATCCATCTTGTTCCTCTCTCCATTTGTGCACTGGAGCCTTCTATTTGTAACAATCTTGTAGCCTGCCACTGGAGGAGAGCATTTGTCCTGTACAGCTGAGATGACCCATCTGTGGGGTCAAGATTTGGACACATGGCATCATCAAATTGCTTGTAGAATGATACGGATCAATGAAGTGTCACTTTTATATATACGTTGAGGCGCATTGATCTTGCTTATGCTTTGTATTAGCTTTAGCCTATCTGAGTTGTTGATTTTGTTGCATTCGTTGAAGAAGGCTTTGGTCTCGCATACTGTTATGAGGCATTTTGGGACTTTACTTTCGATTACGGCTGTCTGTAGCCTTTGCTTTTTAGGTGAGACACTCGTGAGGTCTCAGCATATAAACTAGAGGCTTTATGTAGCCTTGACATTTGAACAGGAACAATGTGCTTTAAAGCTTTTATCTTTCGATTTTTAGTCGGTCTACTTGCTTATGTTTTCGGTTGAGCCCATATCATGCTTTCGGAGTGTTTGATCTATATCATGGTAGCAATGTTTTAAGACGAGTAACACCCTCGATCCTCGACTTTTATTATATTTTGGGCTTATTCATAGGTCGTGCACAGTATATTAGACCATTTAGCTGGTCCTTTATGGCTCGGCATCTACCCTTCGATGTATAATCGTTTATAAGGGGCATTTAGCCCTCGGATCTTATCTATACTTCAACATAAATGTTAAGCCTTTGGACTATGTTTACTGAAGGGAGCGTGCTTAGCCTTCGAACGAATCTACCAAAACTAAAATATTATTAATTAAAAATTATGGTATAACTCGTGTTTTTCAAAGTTTGCTTCATAATGAGTGAATACGAAGTGTAAACTTTGTAGGAAGAGTTTGACTATACCTTTTTACCAAGTAATTATCATTTTTTCTTTCGACCTACATCAAGTTCCCACAACTTTAATAATTCAATCTCATTTCTAACCTCATTGAGAGGATTTTGTAGCATGGAGGGACATATCAATTACTGCTATAGAAAAGGTAGTTATAGCCTTGTGTAATGCGGTCCACTCTAGCTTTGTTAGAATTAGGGGTAACTGATCTGAGCCAATATCTAAATGTTACTTCTGGAGCTACTTGTCGCTACTCATGAGGGTTTTACACGGATGTCCCATTGTGTTCTAGCTCTCGATTTAGGCAAGTGCGACTCTCCTCGAGGAGGCGTGGCTTTCATTCCTTTCGTGGGTTCGGTTAATCACTTTGATCCGTTAAATACTTAGCTCGATTTAAAAATATTATGATAAAATCATCCACTTCTTAAGGGGAATTAACCATACGCATAATTTATTTACTATGTAATAGAATTGTCCTACGAATTACGACGACGAAACGTTATGCTGAAGTCATCGGTTTACTACGTGGACCGTAGAGCCAAAGTACAATCACTCGTGGAGTAGGCAGTCTTCTGAAATCTATACATTCCAAATGAAAGTTTTGCTTTTTTTAGCGAAAGCCAAGATAGTTTTATGATTAAAGACCTTGAACAACCTATAATGTCGGGGGACTTAAAAATCGTCATTTAAATAGATCATAGCTTCACTATGACTGTAGTGATCAAAAGCAACACCATTTTAGGTCTTGGTGCTAGTGTCGAAGACCGTGGCATAAACTAAAAGCAGCTTGGTATGAAAATAGATCGGTCTTGTGGCAAATTTTATTTCAATTTTTTAACATGCTTTAATCATCTAAACCGAGTTTTATAGATACGTCTTTTTAAAAACTAGTATTGGATGTCTGGTGTCTTATAATTGCTGAAAGCAAATTTGGACACATCTAAATCTTTATAAATGGCATAGCACAACTTGGTCGTGGCTAACCAATATAAAAAGTTTATACCTGCAGCAGCCTGGTGTTGTGGTAAGGCTTTAAGTGTTATGCGTTATAGGTTCTTCGAACTAAGTTATCATCCAATTTCTTTAATTTGTATGCACCCGAAAGAATAACATCATGGATAATCAAGGGTCTTTCACAATTCAGACCAAGAGATCCATCGGTTAGATCCTTCGTATTTGGCAAATTTTATGGAGAGCAAGATCTTTCTCAAACCTTCTAGTTCGGAGTTATCAATTATAATACTAAGTCATTCTTCGCTATTTTCATAGAGCTTGATCCCGAAGCCCGGATAAAAAATCCAGACTCCTCCTGGAATTCGTTATTTTTCTAAGTACATAATACAACCTTCGGTGAAATGCTATCTCAAGCTCGACCGGAAGCATGGCCTTACAGTCATATACAAAAAACAGGGATATGTCTCATAGGTGATCTCGTGCTTGTTCAATAACCCCATAGTACGAAAGGCAACTCGTCTGCCCAATTTCCTTTTGCTTTACTCAAACGCTTCTTTAAGTAAGTTTTTATAGTTTCGTTTGCTACTTCTACGGCTCCTTTAGCTTGCGAATGAACCACCAAAGAAAAACTTATTATTATGACATGATCTCGGTAAACTCTCGGCTTTCAAACTGCGAGTCATCTTGACAGACCGAATCTTGTACAATTTTCTTCATAACAAACTTGACAACTTTCTGAGCCGTAATGGTTGTTTGATGTTTGGGTTCGACCCATTTAGTAAAGTAATCAATAGCTACAATGGTAAAGCATGCCTCTCATTTAACAATACGAAAATGGTCTATAAGATCGATACCGCGTATATCAAAGGCCACAGACTCATCATAGGAGCAAGCTTGCTGAGAGGAGCTCTTGGTATCTTGGCAAATTTCTGAAAACGATCATATTTCTTAGCATATTCAAGAGCATCTCGGTTCATAGTCTACTAATAGCTTTGCCTTTGCACTTTCTTAGCTACTTTATGTCTTTCACGGTGACTTCGACATATATCATCATGGATTTCAAGTAAACGTAAACCTTCGGCGATGGTCACACACCGAGAATACAAAGTTGCATATCTCATCTATAAAGAACTCCATCGGAAATAGTAAATTCAGAGTATTGTACTTGATGCGTCGAGATTCAACCGAATCTAAGGCAATACACCATCAATCAAATAACGAATATATCAAGTCATCTAGCTGTCTTCGGTTATTGTTAGCCAAGGATTAAGGTACGAGCTACTTAAGCTCGGGTAACGCTAAGGATATTTTCATGCATTTGTGTGCTCGGTTTCTCTAAAACATCAAATAGAAGAAATCAATATTCTTGAGCATCTCAAGTGCTTGCATATTTTGCTAATGCCTCGGCTTTTGCATTTCTGTCGCAATGAATACTCTCGACGCTATAGTTTCAGAAAGTAACAAGCAGTTGCTTCACAAGTTATGAATATAAGGCAAGTCTCGGGTCTTTCGTTTGATAATTTCCAAGGACTTGGTAGGCTATCAGTTGAGAGTCGCTACAAACACTTATTTCTAAAATGCTTATAGAGACGACTATCTTTAATCCTGTAATCTAAGACGCGTACTTGGCCATGTTGTTTGTAGTCGAAAAGGTAAGCTTTATTACACAATAAATCTGATGGTTGTCTGAAGTAACCAATACGTAACCAGCTCATACCCACACTCATTGGAGGCTTCGTCAAACAAAAGGTTGTCAGGAAAGTTTTTTGGATTTGTTATCCTTTGGAGTTTCGGTTTCACAACCTGTACATTTAGAAATGAAATAAGCAAGTACTTGTCATTTAACAGTAGTTCTATATATTTAGAGATGAAATCAGCAAGTACTTGTCATTTAACAGTAGTTCTAGGCACATAAGGAATATCAAATTGACAAAGTTCAATAGCTCATTTAATAAGCCTTCTTGAAATTTTGAGTTTGCTGAAAACCATTCGCAGAGGTTGATCCGTAAGGACTTTAATCGGATGAGCCTGAAAATATGACCGACGCTTTCTTGCTATGCAGATTAAACAATATGCCAACTTTTCTATAATCGGATAGTGCTTCTCCAAAGGGCTGAGCCTCTTGCTTACATAATGGACGTTGAATCTCTTCATCGTCTCTAACTAAGGCCGGACTAATAGCTTGCTTCATAGTGGCCAAGTAAAGTTATAAATCCTCTCCATCTATTGGTTTGGATAATACCAGAGGCTTGCTGAGATGTTCTCTAAATCTTCGAAAGTTTTTTGACATTTTAAAGTCCACACAAAATCCTTGTGTTTCTTTAACAAATTGAAGAAAGGAACGCAATGGTCAGTAAATCGACTTATAAATTTGTTGAGAACTGCTATCTTTTCGATCAACCTCATTATATCTTAATGTTAGTAGGTGCTTTCATATCGGTGATTGCTTTGATGTTTTTGGAATTAACTTCAATACCTCGAGCGCTTACCATAATGATAAAGCCCAAGAACTTTCTAGATTATATTCCAAAGCAACATTTATGTGGATTTAACTTCGTGTTATACTTTTGGAGAACGTCGAACATTTCAGCTAGATCCGAAATATGACTTTTGGACAACTTTGACTTTACGAGCGTTTCATGAACATAGATGTTCATGTTTCAGTCTATCTGTTTAGCAAACATTCGATTAACGAGCCTCTAATAAGTAACTCTGACATTCTTCAAACCGAATGACATAATCTTACGGCAAAACAAACTTATGTTGGTTAATAAACTGATATGCACTTCGTGACGTTTAAATATAGAAATCTGATTATAACCGAAGTAAGCATCCATAAATGAAAACAATTGATGTCCGCTCGCAGCATCAATTAGCTAATATATTCTCGGTAGAGGGAAACAATCCTTCAGACAATCTTTATTCAAATCGATGAAGTCAACACAAGTTCTTCACTTTTCATTCAACTTTTTCATAAGTACCAAATTGGCAATCCATTTCAGATACTAAACCTCTTGTATGAACCCACTCTTTCACAACTTTTCAACTTCCACTTGTAACAATGCATACCGAACCTTATCCAAGATTCAACACTTCAGTCTGATTGGCGTATACTTCAAATCAATATTTAAACAGTGACAAATTATCGAGGGATCAATCCCAATCATATCATCATGGGACCACACGAATACATTCAGACTACTCCGAAGGAACCCCACTGATTCCTCTTGGACGTCAGGGAAAGACAAGTTCAAACCTTTATAGTTTTCGAAAAAATACTTTGGATTGATACACATTTCAACAAGAGCTTCAACAATTTGTGCCTTCTAAGTTTTAGTTCTCAAATCCAACTCAAGCTCGATCTCTTTCTCGTCGTTTGGAGTTGCTTCCATAACATAAACATACTTTTTCTTTCGACTAAAGGATTTATTACTGTTTGATTTGTATATTTTCAAACTATTTCCTATAACATGATACTTGAACAATTCTTCCAACGGTTAGGGTTTCGTAAAATATTTTTGACGTAAGTCTTTGGAACTTTTGGTTGTAACACACGATTTCAGTAAACGACAATGCACAACCAACGTATTTTTCGGCTTTCTCCCCAACGAAAGCCGCTTTACTATATGAATTGTTAGCTTGGACTAACTGTCCTCTTGGGTTTTTCTGTCAACGCCGAAGGGGCTAGCAACATTCTCAGTTTTAACATCACTATCAATTATCACACATAGAAACTTCAACTTTATTTATCATATTCAAACTTGCATAATGCAACCGTCGGAAGACTCATTGATCTCCTTTCACACAACCTTTCTCATTGACCATAGGGAACTTCAGTAGGTATATCCACTACTCCATCATCAGTCGCAGGTGATTGTGCATTCTTTCGTAAAGCAAACATCAACTTCATCTTTAAAACCGAAACTTAACTATAACCACAACAATGGCAAGGATGCCCTACTTCCATCATCAAAAATGTTGGTGTGATTTTTGGCCACGCCCAACAACCCAACGTCTGAATGTTTAAACTTCGAAACTTAAGTAAACAGGTACTTCAACTGAAGGCTTATAGCCGAGGCCGGAGGTAAAACAAAAACCTAAGTGTTGAATAGAAAATGACGTAAACATTTAAAACGGTTCAGGAGTCTTGTCACTATATCCATTGCTGAGAAGATTCCTTTCGTTTTAATCAAATAGTCGAAGGGCCTACAATGCTGAGGTGGCACATTTCGTCATTAGTGATTTTTTAGTAAAAGCATGAGATTAAATGAAAAAGGAGATTTGCAAATAATTCCAATTTATGTTAATTGCTTCTCAACGCATACATTGGTCCATCTTGTTCCTCTCTCCATTTGTGCACTGGAGCCTCCCATTTATAGCAATCTTGTAACACTGCCACTCAAAGAGGGCATTTGTCCTGGATTGCTGACATAGCCCACCAATAGGACTGATATTTGGACACGTAGCATTATCTGATTGCTTGCAAAATGATATGGATCAATGGCGTGTCGCTTCTATATACACAGTGAAGCGATGACCTTGTTTATGCTTTGTATTAGCTTTAGACTATCTGAACCGTTTATCTTGTTGCACTCGTGGAGACAGCTTCAACCTCGTATACTGCATGAGGTTTTCTGGGCATTTACTTTCGGTTACCGCTGTCCACGACCTTTGTTTTTTAAAGGAGACACTAGTGGGGTCTCGGTATATGAACTAGAGGTTTTATGTAGCCTTGGTATTCAAGTAGGAGCAATGTGCTTTAATGCTTTTATCTTTTGATTTTGAGCCAGCTTGATTGCTTATGCTTTCAGCTGAACATGTATCATGCTTTCAGAGTGGCATGATATGTATATAACAGTCACGTGCTAAGACGAGCGACAACCTCGGTCCTCGTTTTTATTATATTTTGGGCATGTTCGTAGGTCGTAGTATTTTGACCATTTAGCTAGTCGTTTAGGGCTCGACATCTAGCTTTTGACCTATACTCGTTTATAAGGAGCATCTAGCTCTCAGACTTTGCTTATACTTGGGCATGAATGCTAAGCCTTCGAACTATGTTTCGAAGGGAGGGTGCTTAGCCTTCGGATTAATCTACCAAAGAGAGCTATGCGAGGCTATATACAAAGTATTCATTGATATGTAATACTTATGGAAAGTCAAATACAAACTAGAGCTTTAAGGCTTCGACCAAAGGGTTGAGATTCTCGGCACTCATGTGCAGAGAATGCCTAAAGATCCTCCCTTCAGATCTCGGCTTATGTAGTCAAAAGTAGAAAATATCTAAATAAAAATTATGGTATAACAATATGATATACCTGAGGTTAGCTCAAAGTAGCCAAATTTATCACATGTACGTCTTATAACATTAATAAAGAAACTATCAATAGATAATCGGGTGCATCATTATTGATCAAGTTTGACAAAAAAAGCATCTATAAAGTGAAGATAAAATATAATACCCTCTTATCAAAAACCTCTATCAATTATTTATACCCTTAATAAACACAGTAAAAATCAAAATATTGAACTTTCAAAAGAAAATATTAAATCTAGAAAGCCGCATTAAAGAAATTAAAGCTCGTTCATTAAAAGAAATTCAAAATACTTTCATAACGTTTGAAATAGTTACAAAAGAAAAGGGAACAGATAACATAATGGCAAATTATACAAGTTCAAAATAAAAAATATTAAAACAATAAATGAAAGTTGAACACATTTTTCTGAAAAAAAAAAGAAAAAAAAAAGAGGATTCCAACTTTTGAATTATCTTCGGGTACGCTATACTAGTATTCATTTTATTTTAAGAAAAATTACCTTAACTAAGTAACATTGAAATCAGAAGGAAAGTTAAAATTGATCTCAATCAAACTAAAAAAACTTCCATTCAAAACTGTTTTTTTATCAATATCAAATACAATTTGGTGTGCACTTCCCCTAGCCAGAATGTACTGCCTTGGGAAAAAAAGGAGTTACTAAAATCCAAACATGTCATTTCATTACTGTAGTATCAATATATGCAGACTGAACACAGTTAACATGAGTATTGTCTCAAGTAAAAGTGTAAAACCCAGATTTACATAACCTCTCTAAAATTGTTTAATCTTTTTTTAGAGCCTTGCACAAAGATCTAGAAAGTAAATAAATCGCATACATCTCCGGATTTTGTTAACATGCTACGTTCACAATCTAGGTTAAACATAATACCAGTTGAACATTCAAATATCATCTATAAAATCAGCTGATCTATTAATAATGATCGACTGTATCAATGTTCTCAAAGTGGATTTTCACTTAACTGAGTAGCAGTTGAGCACACTCATATACACACATGACTGAACTACACCTCTGATTCCATGCATAAAAGTATCCAGCAATCTTCGATACTATGTTGTCAAAGACTTCCCTTAGCTCTATTTATTAGGTTGAGTCAAATGCTTAATGAAGTCATGTCACTACACCTCACGTTCGGCAGTTTTTTTTCCCTTTTTTCAACAAAAACTTAAAAAAAAAACACAAAACAAAACTGCTCAATGCTTTGGTGTTTTTCTACTCTCATAAGAACATAGCTAATAAGTTTCCATTTTCCCATATTCTTTTCATCCCCATGGAACAAGTTGACTTCATTACACACAAATTTTAACATCTGATTCTATTCATGGTATACCGATCCATTCAATTACATTTGATGCATCTTAATATTAACTAATATACGTTACATAAGTTGGCCTAAGTCTTAATTACACCTGAAATTCTATTTACTCATATGTTACTTGATACAGTGCTTTGGTGAGTTTGATATCAAATTTACATTAATTATTTGGGTGCCTTACTTTATGCCCATATAGGAAAAAGCATAATCTATGTGATATAATTTCCTTAAAGTATGTAAACCTGAACTTTATTTTCGAGCGCACACTTCGGTTTTTACGGACACTTGGTTTAGCGGCCAAATATCAAATAAGTGGGTTAAGACTGCGTACAACTTGCACATTCCAAATCTCGCTCTCAAGTGGGATCCTTGTGCACTGGAGAAACGATAACGATGATGATGATAATTTACTTAACATGATAAACTAGGATCCAAGACTACTATTTAATATTGGTGTGCTTGTGCAAATTTCTCTTCTTATTTGCCTTTTTGTTTAGATGCCATTTAATTACCATGATGGTTGCATTTTTCCTTCGTAAGACCTTAACCTTCTGATAGGGGTTCTAGTAACCATTCCTTACAATGGTAAAGCCCAATGTATGATTATACCATCAGACCAGACTACACTGAGAGAGAGAGAGAGAGAGAGGCATAATGCATGACAAAGCAGGCATTGTGGCCACATCGTCAAACAGCAGTGACAATCAGCAAATAAGCATCACAACTGTTCGACTCTATGCTTCAACCTTTCATGTACATCTACATTTCTCAATTTCGATTTGCTCACCAACAATCTAGGTTTCAAGTACACAAATATGCTTATGGCACTTTTTGGTAGCAAGTCGTTGCAGACACTAGTTATATTCAGAACAAAAGGTTGATACAAGAAAAATATTGGATGAGAAGGTTCCCCACCGTCGAGTAATAACAAATGAGGGGGTTAACAGTCTGGTTGGCAATTTCAGTTTCACAATAAAGCGGGTTGTTAGTGAGGTTGGAAAAAATAACCTGTTCCAATTGCTTCAAACACTCAGCAGACCGTGGATCATCACGAATAATATTAACTTCTTTCATTGCACAAGTAGCTCCGTTATGTCTAGTAGAAGAATGTAATAAGGTGTGTTTAAACTTTAGAGCAGCATGAGCTGTTTAAACAAATAGCTTATAAGAAAACCACTTACATATTCACTGCCTTGTATACATTTCCAAAAGAACCGCTTCCAATTAGATTTTGCTTTTGCCAGTGAGATGGTTCAATCTTGGGTGCAGCTCCTGGTGGAAGTGGCAATGGGTGTAAATTTGCATGACCATTAATTTCATGGTGTGGTGATTGAGGTGCGCTTAGGTTTCTTGATCTTATAGGACTTCTAGAGTTGGTGTTGTGTCCAGGACTAAATTTCTCAGGTGAAGTTTGCATAGAGTAACCATTCATGAATTCTTTAGAAGGGATGAATTCAACATTGCTCCTGCGCCTAGGGCTGACAACAGGACTTGAAAACCCACTTGCTGGTGCACTTTTAGCAGGTATGTGTAGTCTAAAGTTTTCTGATTCAACTGAATTTGGATCGTGAAGAACCTTTCTGTAGTAACTAAACATTGACTTTCCTGATGGTCCAGCAACATGTTCAGGACTTTTGGTGGCACGGCGATAAGTTGACATGCTGTGGTAGAATAACATTCTTTGTTAGTAGTTTCAAGTCTCAACTAATAAGGAAAGGATTCAGTAACCAACTAAAATTGTATGGAGATACATTAGATGCATCATTGCAAGGCATCAAAAATACAAAAGAAACAAACATGTTCGTGTAATTTGTGTAACATGTTGAGATTGTACTTCAAATCCTTACGAACTAAGAGAAATGACAGCAAAAAGGTCTTCGACAACAAAAAATTGTACTTTTAATGTGATCAACAATGTGCAGTTACTTAAAACGTGAATTTCAGATAATTTAGAAGCATTACATAGCTGTCATACTAAGTACCTCTCTTCTAGGCATCATATGTGTTTTTAAATAACTGATTAATGACTACTTTCTTTTTATCAAACAAGTGCTAGAACTCAACAAGGTGTAGCTGCATTTATGGTGAAATGCATAAAAACAATTAGATCTTGTGATTACTAAAAGCAAACAGATATACCAATTGTAACCCCAAAAAAACTCAAACAAAGCAACAAAGTTCTATTTTTTGGTATTGAAACTCCAACCACCATCCAACTTGCAAATAAGTGCAAGTGCTTGTTGATGCAACAAAACACTACCTTTTCATTTGCTTACTCAAAATTCAAGTTAATTATATAGATTACAGAATCAGGTTCACAAAAACACAAACACCCACACCAGCCTATAGCCATTAAATTGGTATCGGTAAAAAAAAAAATCACTAAATGATAAATATTTATCTTTAATTGTGAAGATATCTCTTATGAAGTTTTAAAAAAATTCTACAAAGCATGTGGTTGACTGCATATCTTATACAACTATATTAACCTGATCTTATTGTAAATATAGAATGAAAAATCAACATACTTTGCTCCTTGGTCAGACGACCACGACCAATCCAAGTCAGAACCACCGACACCTCGACCCCTGTCCGTCGGAGATGGTAGCCGAAATCCTATCTTCGGACTACTGGGAGAAGTTCCAGGTCGCGGTAGCGGCACCGGCGTTGAAACGGATCTCGCCGGCGTCGACGCCTCCATTGTCGCCTCAAGGTTACTCGGTGATCTCGAAACAGGCGTCGAAGCCGAAGTGCCGGAACGTCCCTGTTTTTTAACCTCAACATCCGATAAGTGACGTAGCTTGCGCAGCCGCGTGAGCTTTGGCTGCTGGTTCAAATTAGAATTGTCGGTAGATTTTCTGGAGCTAAAAAGCGAGGTAAAATCTTTACGTGGAGATGAATTTGAATGAGGTGAAGAAGAAGGAGATGAATTGTTAGTGCTGTTATTGCTTTTCCGCCAAAGCTTATGCATAATAATAGTGAGTTAATGAAACGACTTTAAAGAGGATCATAATTTAGAATACAATTGAAACCCTGATTCTGAAAATTGAAATGGGGGATAACAGAACATGGAGGTTCGAAATCACCATGAATAAATTGATCAAATTGGGTTTGGACATTTGACATGGGAAGAAGATTCGCGGAATTGAAGGGGTGTGTAGGCGTGAGACTTTACAGGTCAATATTTATTTAATTTTTTATGTTCATCATACGTGTTTTCTTTTATAATACACAAATTTGGATCAAGGAACTTAAAAAGAACTTCGTGTTTAAATACAAGGGAACACTGAGGCAGGGAGCGTCGTTTGGTTGGTCATGATTGTAACTAAAACCAATAAAAATGAAAACCAAAGCAAACTAATGAACGAAGTTTTGTCGGTTCAATTGGTTATTAGATTTAACTGAACCAAGAATATTTCACATTTTATATTTGAAATATTCATTATACTTCAAAATAAAATATGAATATGCGATTAAAGTGTTCTTACTTAGCGTCTTTATTTTTTAATAGCATTTTGGATATATATATACGATAAATAAAATTAATTTAGATAACTAAACCAATCT
This sequence comes from Allium fistulosum, assembly GCA_030737815.1. NCBI lineage: Eukaryota > Viridiplantae > Streptophyta > Magnoliopsida > Asparagales > Amaryllidaceae > Allium > Allium fistulosum. The sequence goes on from CM060905.1 coordinate 1,200,385,405, forward strand.
ACAAAAAATCACTAAAACATTAGTGATTTTAACTATATAATAAAATTTTGGTTAATTTGGTTAAACCAATAACCGAACTAAATTATTTTACGGGCTGATTATAAACCAATTAGTTCAAAACCAAACCAAACCAACCAAAATAAACTAGTTTAGTTGGTTTATTTCGTTTTAACCAAAGTTTGCTTATCCGTACGTAGATGATACTCCATTTTTTATTATAAAAGGGTTTTTTTTTCAAAAAATGTTCATAAGGATACATAAGAAGTTATTTCACTCATAGGGAAATTACCATATTTACCTTTTAACCTCTTATCATCTGATCCCTAATATCTCTTTTTCCTAAACCCTAATTGGATGGAACTGAACCAGAAAACCAAATCCAAGAGGATAATGATTCAAACAGAGGAGTTGCTCCCTGCTGATGTTGATGACAACCGACAAGGCGACAGAAGCGTGGAGGGTAATGGAGATGAGCAAGTACGTTTTTTCTTGTTTATCTCAATTCGATGAAATAAATGCAAAGAAATCTAGAGGTAAATGATATTTGATCATCGAAAATAAGTATGTAAACGGCAGTGATGAAGACTGTGTTTTCAGAAATAATAGACCAGTAAACAACATACAAATCGAATGTTGGTTGTCAAAAATTATAAGCATGACTAGAGCAATTCAACCGTAAATCATAAGACGTTATTGGTTGCTTAATACGATGACAATCCGCCCTTTTTAAAAACATTCATTTTTCCCTCTTCATTTTTATCAAAGTGAATTTATTTACTGTTTTTCCTTAGTCATGTAATATACTTATATAGTATTCACATTGTATGATTGATTCATGAATTGCGGAATGTAGAATGTTATATTGAAGACTTGGATGGGTTGAATGAAAAAGAATAAGATGAGACCGTACAAGCTGAGAACGATGTGGACGACAACGAAGATGTTCATAATTCAAATGATTTATCTTCTTATTTCCTAATTTAACTGCTCATTTCACAACAATTGGGTTCATTTAATTTCATTTATATTCGTAATAGTATCTTGATGTTTGAAAAAATGTACCTTGAAGTAATATGTCCATATATGATGGAGAAATTGGATTCAAAAGAAAAAGTACGAGATTGGAATATGGAATGTAGACTAAGCGTCAACTGTATTATTGTGACTACAGGAACTCGACTTCGAAATGTAAACAGAAAGGGGAAGGGATCATGGATGACACTAGTATGTAAAAAAGTAGCAAATGTTATAGCTATAGAGCAAAAAATTACATTTTAAAAACTCAATAAAAGAGAAGAAGAACTAACCGTAAGAAGTGTGGTTGCAGTTTGGTTAAGTGCTACATGTCAAACTGATGGAAAGTAGATACTCAATGTAAAAAATGGACTTTATAATCACATTCTTCTTAAGTGTCTTACTGGTCATGCTTATGTTGCGAGAATGAAAGAAGATGAAAAAAGATTGTGGAAGCCATGACCAATAGTGGAGCTTGACATGTCATATATTAGCCACAATTAAAATTAGGATTGTCAATGGATACCCGAAAAATCCGAAGTCCATCTGCATCCATATCTAAAAAGCGGATAAATATCTGATATTTGTAAAAAAAGGTACGGATACAAATACGAAGACATCCACATCCAAAAATTATTTATTATGTTTTTTTCCATATTATAGTTTAAATTACTTTAGTATAATAAAATATATTTATTTATTGTTTTATTGAATTAGAAGTTTATATTATACGCACTTAGTACATATTAAGTGCTCAAAACTATTTATTATTATCATATATGTTTATTCTTAACCCTTCAATTATTGATGGGATTGAAAAAAGTTTATGTTGAACTAAAATTTTACATTTACGTTTCTTGATTTATCAATTATTAGCGGATAGGATAATTATCCGATATCCGTCTATATCCACAGATACAGATATTTGATATCCGAAAATGATTTCGGATGTAGATACAGATATGACACTATCTATATCTGAAAGTATCCATTGACAAGTCTAATTAAAATTGTAAACCCAGAAAATCAGTCCATTAAAAGAAATGTTTACAATGCCAAGATGAAACTGAAGTTACAACACATCGAAGGTAGATCGATTATGCAACAATTTATGAAACTATTGATCAATCTTTGTTATTCCATGTAGCCTAGATGTGATCCTGAACCAATCGAATATCTAGTCCTTTCTTTAGTCATCCAATGTGTGTTGATCTTGCAAAGCATTTTCATCAAATTTTGTTCTTCGATTGTACTTCAAAACTAATAGTTGTAAGCTCCTTTACTTTCACATGGTGCTGCATAAATCAACACGGAATTCATTCACCAATGCAATTTCTTTTACAAGTCGAGATTACATGGGCTCTTGAATGTGTTATACATTGGTATAAAGAAAAAGAACTTCTAGGTGTTATTATAGTAGATACTGAAGTTGTTCTAGTTAAAGGTGTAACGACTATATTTGCAACGGCTCATCATATCTTGTATGTGTGGCATCTAAAAAAACGTGCAACTAAATTGCAAACCAGATTACATTAAGAGGAGTAGGGTGATGGTTGATAGTAAGGAGATGATGATGGAAGACAATGAGGAAAAAAAGACAATATTTGCTTTTTTAGACACTTGGGTTGATATCATTTACTCTTTGACCGAAAAGGGATATCAATGCAATTTAAAATCTTTTAGAGATAAGTGGTGGTTGAAACAAAAAGTCGATAATATATGTAGTGAAGAATTAGTTGAATAAGTATAAAGAAATGTTTGTGTTTGTATGGACTAATAAATTCAAATAATATGATAATAACTCCACCAAAGTAGTAGAAAGTGCACATAATCGACTCAAAATGTATTTTGATTCTACATTAGGTGTTTTTTTCGCTACAGGACGATGCACGTCTTATGCAGAAAATGAAGTAGTAGTAATCGAGCATGTTTTTGAATTGAGTGCCACAAGGTCAATGCATTGGTTTAGAAATAAGCATATGTTTAAAGAACTTATTGGATTTGTTTCTCATAAAACTTTGGATTCATTGCTAAATGAGTTGAGTGTTATTTATTTGGTTGGTTCAAGCATTAATTTCTATGGATGTGTATTGTGGAAAGTGAGTGGTTTATCTTGTGCTCACATGCTTTTGCATTTTAACTAACATATGGTTACATTCCTCTTGATATCATTGATTGTTTTTTGAAACAACCGACTTGTACATCTCTAACTATGCATCGTGTGACTCTTGAATTTGCTGAATTACCCAATGTTCAAGCCCTATAAATTAGGTATGAAAGTGCGTCAAATAGTGAGTGAGTCATCATGCAAAGTGAGTTGAAAATTTTAGTTTATCCATCTGCAACGTAAATCTTAGAAGTCCGGTGGCAACGATCAAAATAGGTAGACTTTCTACAAAGTAAGTAAAGACATGGAATCAACAAAATGAGATTCTTTTTATTTCAAGCATGTTAAAGCTTCTTTGTCATGCGCTTCTGATCCTACTCATATTCAAACTTAACTTGAAGTGCCAAAAAAATATCGAAGAGCAAATAAGTCGATGATTATCATTTGATGCGAATTCCCAATATCATGAAGCCTTGTATAATTAGGTTAGAAGATATGCCTTATAAACCAATTAATTATTATTTTTGAAATGATACTTAGATACAACATGTCACTGGGACAACAAACCACAAATCATGTGGCAATAAATGTTCGAATCACGTTACGTAAGTTTCGAACTTATGACCTCTCGCACCAAAGTCGAATCACTTAACACTGAGACAATGGTGCTCGTCAAACCACAAATCAATTAAAGTTGCATAGTAAAAGACTTGATAATTCATGCAAATACATACATGATTCAATTGATCAATAACTTAAAACTAATGCGAGTATGTTTAAAAGGATGTGGAATGATTGTAGTTTCAATGAATTAAAGAATATGATACGATGCAATAATTTTATTGCAGGGAATGAATGGATACAAATGCTGGAGTCTAGGTATGTTATTGCAGACACTTTTGGAAGGGTTGTTACGTTGTTAAGCGCGTTTATGAGTTGTACGTTTAATCCCATGATAATACGTCCAAAATTACCAAATCAAGCCAGAACAATGATCATGGTATGTTGACTACTCACATTTTGTCAGTATTCAACGAAAACCACATTCGTCTTTACCTCCTACTCCATATGCTACATATTACCAGAGGGTGTCCAGTATTAACGTAAGTGATTGGATGATACCATACTAGGAAAGAATAGACAAGCACATGGCTTTGGTGCAAAGCGATGACGATTGGGAAGAAACAGTGAAGTTAGAGTAGATTTAATTATGACTGATATGTTCTTTTGTCTAAAAAATACAGTGGCTCTTATAATCGGTTTTTTAATGTATGCCATGTAAAATAATTTTGTATAAAAAAACTAGCACAGAATGCTGCTTCAAATTATTTCGGTATTGATATGTGTGTGCGCACGAGATTGTGTCTTCTATTGATACGTGTCATGTAAAATTAGGTTTGTGCAAATATGTTTGAGATTATGTTGTACTAAAAAAACAAAGTATATACACCATTCGGAAACTAAGCGCTAAACCCCTCTATCTCTAATTTCCTCAATTATCCCAAACTAAATTTTAAGTGTATATTTGACAACATACCACCATCTGTCTAGTAGTACATTTAACCCAAAAGTTTATGAAACAAGCCAATTAAAAATTATATTTAAATTAAACAACAAACTATCGTTTGTCTACTAGTACATTTAACTTGAAAGTTTATTACACATGACAATCGCAAATTCTTTTTAAATACAAAATGCACCGCCATCTATTTTTTAATATACATGTCGTGATCATTATTCAAATTCAGCAATCCTCTATTGTCTGTCCTTTAGTACATCTAACCTATAAGTTTACAGCTCCAACCCATCGGGTTGTTGATATATATACGAAAAATACCCACAGTCTATTAAAATGTCATCTAAATCAAAAGTTTACGATGACATGCCACCGGAAAAAAAATATTATACAACCGATAGGACTATATTGAAACACGTCTCCCCTCCAAAATTCATAAAAATATCACACAAGGATTAAAGCATACATGACAACAATATATCCATTGATCACTTAACCATTCATAAACATATGCATTAATAACATATCACACACAAATTGCACAAATACAAGATATATTTCCCTGATTGCTTAAGCATTTAACGCATATTCGATTACCATAAAATATAACCAAACACAAATGTCTTCAAACCACAAAATACCAAGTTTTAATACAATGTAATAATAGCCACAAAATAACAAGTTCTAATACTACATACCAACCACAACGACTCATTCAATTGCAACCATAATACTACTTTTTCGTACACATGGTTTTCTTTTTACGTTTGTTGGTCCCTCCACCGTTGCTGGTTTTGCTCTTATTTATCTTCCTACCTATAGTTTGTTCTTCCATTGGCACAATCTCTCCATAAAACTCAAGTGGTTTCTCCTCCACTATGCGTTTGACTCACTTTAGTATTTGGGTCATTAAGTCAGAAGGAGCATACGATATAATAAAGTTAGCAATGTATTGAAGTCGATGTTTCTATAAATAACATAAAGAAGAATCGATACAAAAATTAGTATCACTTTCTTTAAATAAAATATAAAGTATAAAAATAAAATGTGTAACATAGAAACTTACAATGCATATAAGAAGCGAATTGTGCTCACTCGTATTAACTGGCTTGGTTATTCCTTTTCCCAGATTTGTAACAAGGGAATGCGACATAGACTTGTACCGCTACAAATACATTTCATCACAATCCCAAGGACCAACAACTTGTTGTGATATTGAAATCTAATTCAGAAAATGACCGCTCCATTCATCAATCAAAATCTCCTAAATTAGACTATGATGCACTGAATAATCGACGTGTTGATCTCAATTTCTTTTTATCAAGGATGAAAGTAATAGTATGGATATGTTGAAGATAACCAAATTGACATAGAACTTGTCGTGGGAGGTAAAATTCTATGGATTCAAAGCATATAATAGGACCGTTGTAGGATGCATATTTATAACTACTCGTTGTCGAGAAGCAATAAATTGGAGATTTGACAATAAAGGTTAATCAATTAAATGTGTTTTAATAAAATAAATGTGAAATTGTAGAAATGATTTGGAGATTAGATGGAAATTATTTTATATAAAATGAAAAGAATTAAAAAAGCGATAAATATTAATTTGGTAATTAATTTAGTTATTTTGAAATTCTAAAGATAAATTAATAAGTTGAAATAAAATGATACATAATTTTTTATAGATAATAATATTTAAAATGAACGAGATAGAATTTATTTTAACTATAGGAAGAATTTTATTTTAAATTGTGATAACCTACCTTTCCGACCCTTGAAAACAACACTTAATACATCCACGGTATTCCTGTGCCATTACCTAAGCATCTGAAAGACGAGTTGTAGTGGGATAAAATAAAAGAACGGAAAATCTCATAATGGAACGGTTAAATATAATACAACAATAATATAGTTCATAAGGTTACTCCTTAACATGGAGTTATCAGAGTTACATAAACATACTACAACTATCAGCTTAGGAAGTTATACACCCAGCCTTTACACTTGCTGATATAAAACACACATACATAATAGACATAGCACTTGAAATAGATAACTAAATAGATAAGGAGCCTCCTACTCGTCCATTATTATCTCTAAAGAGCCCAAAGAAACATGCTACTCTTGGACTATTCAAATATAATTGAGTACCCAAGAGTTTAGGGAAAATAAAACAACTCAGGTCAGACAATAAGTCTGGTATGAGTAAACTTTAAACATGAATAAACAACAACATGTGAGACCATACCGCCAAATGCGGAACGGACTTCCCCTCACAATAATAACATCCAACCACAAGTAATAGAAACCACTACTAGAAAATACTGCTGTTTCCTACGTAAAATTTCCGACGTCTTTCCTACGCCAAAAGGCGGGGCGTAGGGTAGGCGTAGGAAACTGGTAGAAAGAGGTAAAGACGTAGGGAAGACGTAAGGAAATTTCCACGCTTCTCCTACGCCAAATTCGACATGTAGAAAAAAAACCATGACGTAAGTAATGTAGGAAATTTCCCACGCCCTTTTTTTTTTTTTACGTTACTCACCGTATACTGCCTTCTCCTCAAATCAGTTTCTACCGAATAAAAAAAACTTACTTCTACGAGATGCTTGAACCCAAAAAAACTAGGGTTTCAAAAATCAACGCCTTCTAAATAATCATCGCTGCATACTCGGCTATTCCATCAGCCATCGTCGGCTCATCCTTGCCTCCTACGCGATATTTTCTACTGCTGATTTGAAGTCCGCTACAGTCTCTTTATACTGCCACTGCTAATTAGGTATGCGAATTTCTTGTTTTGAGTTGTCTAATTTTCTAAAATTGAGTCGCCCTTTTACTGCTTTAGATTTCATGCGACTATGACAAAGTGGTTGAAATCGAAATCAAAATGATTTATATGGCAAATTTGGAAGGATGGAAATAGAAGGAACAAAATATTCATGTTAATGTCTGTCCACATCGAGATATGAATCGAACAAGTAGATAGGATTTAGGTAAAATCTTCAAACTGGTACTTTACTATACGTATAACCAAACAGGTACAATAACAGTTATGCTCAAAACAAGTGAAAAACCGACTCAAAACAATTTCACTCGTAGTGAGCAACTAGAGAAAAGGGAAAGATAAAAAATGTTCCAATGTGCACCCTTTATAATTTCCATCTGTATAATTGCTATTTCGAACGTGCTTGTGGTGTAGGCATTTATAAACATTATACATTTATCGTTCAAAAAGTATGTTTCTCTGTATTTTGTTGTTTACTTCTTGTTGCATCAGAGAAAATACTGATATCCATTAAAGTTTTCTGTAGCATAGGTTGAGTTTAGTCTACTTGATTATATCCGATTTGGTTTATGAACATATGTACTCATAATGTTTCCCGTTTTCTTTAGGGTAAAGTGCTGATAACTTCGAAGAGCAGCAGATGCACAAAAAATAAATTTGGGCTTGTTAGTTTACACTGCATTGTAAAAAATTCATTTACTTTGCAGTTCCCATCATATGTGATATACATATTCTACATGTGCATATTTAGTTGTATATATCCTTCTTTTTTGGCCAATGGCAAGATAATATATTCCAATTTTATATTAAATGGTATATATCTGGTCAGCAATCTAGTGGTCTATACAAATTTTCTTTATGTTATTTCGACCAAAAATATAAAACATATGTACACGAAAAGAGAAATAAAAGATAACTGTAGATGTTACACTCAACCTGGCAATTGACAGATAATTTGTGTGTTTCTGGTTCTTAATATGCTAGTAGTCATATTTAGTTTTACCAACATGATAATCTGTTATATATTAACTTCTTATAAATTCGGTTGAAGTTATATAATTAACCTGTTATCAACAATTATCCAAAGTTATAAATAGGGATGAAAAAATCGTTGTTCACTCACAGTTATAGATACCCCTCTTTTACACTGCATCTCCCTAGGTTTTCATTTCTTTTTTATTTTTTCTCTATAAACGACACTAACCTTTAACAATCACTTTATACAGACCTATTTTCTTTAGAACCGAGTTCTTCTGTTAATCCGAATTCTGTCAGAAGATTTAATTGGACTAATCTAGGTAATTTTTTTATAATCTTTATTATCTGCATATTTAAATCATTTCCAATCGATGAATAGCATTTGCATCTCCAGTAGCAAACATGAAGTGCCACACTACATTGATTTAACCTTTAGCTTGGAAAATGAATACATTTACTTTTTTTTTTCATTGAATTTGTTCTGTAGTTACCACTTAAAACAAAGATATAAATTTCGCCCCTGACTTAGCCCTTGGGACCTCCTTACTCTTCAAATTTATGTCTTTTTTGTTGGGATTCCCATGCTAGATTGTTGACTAAAAGTTCTATTTTAACCTTTCTAGTTTGTTGCTTTCCTTGGCAGTTGAGGTGGTATGAGTGGTAATGAATGGTTTGAGGCAGTTGCTTGAAACAGTGATATGTAGTTGTACCTGGGTTAATAAAAGATGAAGTTTGCATGGTGATGAACGTGTCTGTGAATGCACTTGGTAGGGGATGTATGTGCAGACAATATGTGAAGCAGTGTATAGTAATATGGTTATGACAATATGTAATATGCCATGGGAATATGCCGTAGGTTTTGTCAGGATGTTTTGCTCAAATATGTATAATTTTTTTTACCTATTCTTTATTATCTTTACCACAGCACGTTGAGACTCAAGTTCAAATATGTATTTATGTTTTTTGTTCTTGTATTTGGAAAATCACAAATACAGGCACAATATCAAGCTAGAATTGAAGAATTGAAAAGTCAAGGCATAGTAATTTCGTATGATGTCGAGGAAGAAGTATTCGACAAGTTTATCGGTGCTATAGCTAAAAGAAAGGACCGTAGGCCATATTATGGCAATATCCCTGGAGTAAGTATTTAAACTTTCAACAAAACATTATTTTAATTAGTTTAAAATGCAGAAATTGATGCAATATTTGATAAAATGCAGAAATACAAAGACGCTACTTATAGCATTAATAAGGGAGAAGCACAGACTAGAGCCAAACTAAAGGAAAATGTGGAGCGTCAAGAAGGGGAGATTCAAATGCTGAAGATGCAGTATGAACAACTCACCGAGATGCTTCGACAGCGATTTGATGAAGAGCCGAACGATCGTCACGAGGAATGAGGGTATTGAAAACTTTTTAATGGTATCTGTATGATGTCATGTATCATGAACATATTATCATATTATTTTAACATGTAGGAACTTGATTAATATTGTTTGACTTTGTAATATGAATGAGATATTTGTTTTTTGAATTAAAGATGAATGGTTTGACGTTAATCTTTTTGTTGGAATGTGTGTGTATAAAAAATAAGTTGATTTTAGTTTCTATTTAATGTGGTGAAATGAAATAGAAAGGTAATATATCAAAATTGCTTCAGAAAAGACGTAGGGAAGGTGTAGGGAAGGCGTAGGTAAATGAAATATTAATGCAGCAAAAAGTCGTATGCATGGCGTAGGAAAAACATTAAAAACACAGGCGTAGGTAAACCGTGGATAAATGAATGACGTAGAAAAGACGTAGAAAACGTAATATGTAAAAATGACGTAGGGAAAGCGTAGGAAAACTGGGCGTAGGGAAGACGTAGGTAAACAAATGATGTAGGAAAGACGTGAGCACTTAAAGAAGTAAAAATGTCGTAACAAAACCGTAGGTACAACATGGCGTGGGAAAGGCGTAAGAAAATTATAGCGTAGGAAAGACGTAGGAAACAAACCAACGGATGGCGTAGGTAGAGCGTAGGTATTTTATTAGCTACGCAAGTTTTACCCACGCCAAAGTTGACGTAGGGGTTACGTAGTTAATGCATTTACCTACGTCCCGCCTACGTCATTTTGGCGTAGGTAAACTGCAGTTTTCTTGTAGTGAACAATTTAAAACAAAACCCAAACTTGAAAGAATGGGCCTGAACAAGATTAAAATCCAAACTTAGAGAATGGACACAAATAATTAAACATCGAGAAGAGCTCCAGCCTCCAGTCACTTCTCGATGCAACTAAGAAAGCAAATTCAAAGGTTTAAATCAAAGGCAAGGAAATGGAAATTTTCCAAAAAATGACTAGGAGGATGCACCCCCTTACCAAAAGTATACCACTAGAATATACTTGAGAACTACGATAACTCTCGAAAATCTTCAAGCCAGACCCTGCCAACCTTTACTGAGAATTCGAGTATTTCACATCTTAGTGTGCATATAACTGAAGCCAATCTAGAGTAGATGTGATAATACCCTAATGGAGCAACCTACATAGCTTGGCCCCCACTAACGCTTTGGTTTTAGTCATTTCCAACAAAGGATATCAACGCTCAAAGTGAGCAACAAATCATCTTAAATTGATGATACACAAAGAAGAATGCTGAATTGATAGTCAATAAATCAACTATCGGGAATATTTAAAATGATTGTATATGAATATTAAATTTCACCACTACTTGTCGATTTCAAACTTGTACTATTTTTGGGCTGAAAATGAAGTCGGACAAGTGAAGGTAGTGTTACCTCTCGGCATTACCTTGATAACGTTTTTAACTTTCGAGATAAAGACGAGTTTCCATACCTCGACGTTTAGTGCTAAGAGTATGTCTAAATCCTTTCCATATAAGCGGTATCGTTTACGAAAATTAAATACATTATCCTTTCCGTAACCGAATCAACTTTTAAATTTTAAAGTCAAACTTGTGCTGAGACTACGCATTAAAAAAATTAACTTTAAACAACATTATTAAAACCAGTTAATTTACTTTAACCATGATTAATTTCTTCAATTATCATTATTTAAAATGATTTGTTAACTTTAAACATGAGTAATTACTTCTAACATCATTATTTGAAATGGTTAATTAACCTTAATCATCATTATTGTGGTGATAAATCAACTTTAAAACACCATTATTAAAATGATTAATTAACCTTAAAACATCATTATTAAAATGATTAACTAACTTTAAAACATCATTATCGAAATGATTAATTTACCTTAAATCATCATTATTAAAATGATTAATTAATTTTGAACCATCATTACTAAAATGATTAATGAACCTTAAAACATCATTATTAAAGTGATTAATTAATCTTAAAACCTCATTAATAAAATGATTAATTAACTTTAAAAACATCATTGTTTAAATGATTAATTAACCTTAAACATCATTAGTTAAAATGATTAATTAATTTTAAACATCATTAATAAAATGATTTATTAACTTTAAACTCATCATTATGTGAAAAATTAATTAATCTTAAACATCATTATTTAAAATGATTAATTAATTTTAAATATCAATAATAAAATGATTAATTAAATTAAAAGACATCATTATTTAAATAATTAATTAACCTTGTAAAAACCCAAGCACACGATTAAACCAAAAGATTTCAAAAGAGATGATATTTTAAGTGCCGATATAGCGATTGTCGCTAGGCGGACACTTCCATAAACACTTTCATATGTCATTTATTTATCCAAACATCTCATATACGCATAAACATATGTACTAAGGCAAATAACATTCACATAACATAGAGAGAGCATCACTTGTAATCATTTACTTAAACTTTTCGACTAATCTTAAGTAATTTACTAACTACTAAAGACGTCGTATTTTTAAAGCGGAAACCAAACCAACAATCATTATTTTCCAATACAAATAAAACAAGCAATTTACATATATTATCACCATATTAATAAAGGTTATACTTTCTTTTAAAAGTGAGGTTTACTCACTTAAACGAGCACGGACTTCGATCAAACTTGCAACCGACGCACGGATAGAGTTTTCCTTTGAAAAATCTCAACTTTAAGACCTAGATAAGGTCTAAGGGTTCGGCCTAGGTGGCTATACAGCTTGGCCAAGTTGAAAAACGGTGGCTTGGGTCTTGTTTTGGTGGAAACAGTGATGTAGTGAAGAAAGAAAAGAGTTTTGGTGATTTTCTTTAAGGAAATGGTGAAAAAGAAAGGATTTTTAAATTTCAAAACTTTTGGAAGCCATGGATGGAAGCTTGAAAAGCTTGAAAAAGAAGATGGATGTTTTTAAAATAAGAGAATGAAATGGAAAGTGAGAAAATAAAAAAGAAGTGTTTTTATATAAATTGAAATAAGAAAATTACCATTCTACCTTTAAATCCTTACCCTCCACTCAAATTTTTCCACATCATCACCTTCCCCCTAACCTATTCCACACACAAGGACCACCCTCCTCATCATGTCCATCACTTCACTCCCATGATGTTATTTTATAAAATGACATTTCCTTTTCATTTTCTTTTTCTTTTTAATTTTTGAGAAAAGTCACATCTTGCTTTTCTTTTCTACTGAAGTGAATAAAATTTTACCATACATAATTTAACTATACATATATTATTTAGTATATGCATACTAGAGGGTACACAACATTTCTGATAACTTTTATACGATAAAAAGTCAAAAATCCGAAAAACAATTTCTGGTCACATTTTCTTGAAACTAATTATTTTTGTAAACCAAATTTTAAAACAACATCATCGTCATTTGTTATTACTGAAAAGAGGTTTATTTGAGTTATAAAATCCATTATTTAAATATTTAAAAATATTTTAAATATTTAGAATCCAAGGATTAAATTACGAGTCATTACATCCTCCCTTCCTTATAGGAAATTTCGTCCCTGAAATTTATCATACACAGCTAAAGATCTCTAAAGAAACCCAAATGATATCATTCAATAAACAAGTACAAAGAATGTAATTCCACTACAACTGGTGAGTACATTAAAAGATATAACAAAATACAACCAATTACGACAATAATTCATGATAAGAATCTCTAATATAATCCTCGGTTTCCTAACTACAAGCCGTATCATCCGCACTCCATTGAACCTTAACAAGATTCACATCCTTCGTTCTCAATCACTTTTTATCTCAAGCAATGAACGAATAGGCCACCTAAGAATGGTTAGGTTAGGTTGAACTTCCAAAACCTCTTATTGTGCCGGTTCTACTATCGTCGAGGGGTCATGTATGTACTTACCTAACTGAGATACGTGAAATACATTGTGCACATCCGATAGTCTATCTAGTAACTTCACTCTATACACAAGTCTACCAATCTGATCCAGTATGGGAAAAGGGCCAATAAATCGAGGGGCTAGCTTCCCTGATTTCCTAAACCTTAGACCTTCACAAACACCGAATCTCCAACCAAGAACTCAAGATCTCTACGCCTTCGATCCACATAACACTTCTACCGATCATGTGCTTCCTTCATCTTCCATTTTCCATCAGCTACCTTCTCACTAGCTTCTAAGATCATGTCGGGCCCAAAAAAAATTCTATCACCAGACTCAACCCAACATGAAGGAGAACGGCATGGATGACCATATAGAGCTTCGAAAGGGGCCATACTAATACTCTTGATAGCTGTTGTTGTAAGTGAACTCTGCCAAGGGTAAATGATCTTCCCAAGAACCTCTGAAGTTGAAAATGTATGCTCGCAAAAAATCTTCTACGATCTGGTTCACTCTCTCCGTTTGCCCATCTGTTTGGGGATGGTAAGCTGTACTCAGTCTCAGCTCGGTCCATAAGGCAATTTTTAGTCCCTCCTAGAACCTGCTAGCGAATATCGAATCTCATTCACTTAAAAACTACAAGGAATACCATGGAGCTTCACAATCTCCTTCAGATACAAACTTGACAGACTTTCAGCAGTTCTAGTCGGCTTAACTGGAATGAAATAAGCACTCTTGGTCAGCCGATCGACTATAACCTAGTGATCTGATAGGTTAAAAACTCGGAAATAAAATACCGAAATTGTGTTTGAGTTGTTCTAAAATGAGAAAATAGTGTTCCCAACCCAATAAAACCTTTTAATTTACTTTTTTATCAAACTATACAAAAATTTGGAAATTATACAAGCAGGTAAGATGACATGGAAGTTCCATGTAAGAAAGCATCAGGTGGCATTAAGTATGACACTTAAATAAGGGAGTGAAACATTAGCTAATGATGTGTAAGCTTATAAGATCACCATACTTATTAGGGAGAAAATCAATGGGGAATGTGTCATTGTCCTAATATTTTCTAGGAATAAGAAGGGAAAGTGTCCCAATTTGAAAAGACCAAAGTATCCCTGAATAAAGGCTATAAATAGAATAATAATTCCATTTGATTTTTTATACTTTCATTATTCCAAAATCATGCAAAAGTAAGAAAAGAAAAAAAGTCTTAAAGTAATCCAAGGGGTTAAGCCATATGCCGAAACTATAATCATTTAGGTCAGGAAAACATCTATTTCCAAAATTTCATGCGAATTCATAAAGTGACCTGTGACTTATAGTATGTTTAATCTATATGTTGCACTATTTTAACCGGTATTATGGGGATATCTTTTGCTAGGTTTAATATTTTTGACATCAACCAAGTGCCACGGAAAGATAATTTAATGTCGTACAACTTTTGTGTTTACCATTTATTGAAATTCGAAAGTATGATGACCTGAATCTTAGTTGTAATGTGAAAATTTGAAATTTGGATTGAACAGTGGTCCCTAATTAAACCCCTTTGATTCTGGCTTCATAACTCTTGATTTTCAAACCCGATTTGTAATCCGTAAATTTTACAAAAAGAAAAGATTGTCTACTAAAACTTTGTTCTCACGACCTTTGGTAAATTTGGAGAGTAAATGATTCAAAAGTTGGTTTTACCGAACTATAGGCAAATTTGTAATGAAGTTTAAAAATATATTTTCTTTCCTAAGGCCATAAGTTTTGTGTCTCTACTTGGATTTCTATCCAAAAAAAATTGTGGTTAAAAGCTTATTTCATTTTTATAGCATTGTGCTAAATTATAAGTTTAATAATTATGGAATTTCAACAAAATGACTTATAGTTTTAAAAGATGGAAGGATGATATTTTCGATAATACCCAAGTGTATATGATCGATGCTTTAATTCTTTGAAAAGAAAAATAACCTATATTTGTTTATGATAAAGTAAATTGCAAAATACTTATATATATTTATGAGTTGTGATTTTTGACTGGAACATTAACTATGTTGGCTTTCAGACAAATGTAGTAAAAGACAAAAGGTCTAGGATAGTGTACTGTCACTTTGTTTACATACTGTGTGTTAGGAGATAGAGTACATCCATACTGCGTGTTAGGATGCCAGCCATGATGTGATAAAAAGTTTCCAAGGTCTAAATCCTTACTCCATGTTTGGATAGAACCATGTGCAGTCTAATTGATTTTTCATGGATTTCAAATTTTGTTATATTCCTAGTTTACAAAAGATATTTATATATGTTGAATGAGTTTGACAAATATGGTTGGAGAAAATTTACCTATTTTACTTATATAATGCGCTAGTATATTTTAGAATATGGTTTGGACATCTTGGATAAATTTTATGACATGATATTTTAAAATATACATATTGATGAATGCTATAAATAAGTGCTATAATTGGTAAAGATGTTTTTTGTTAAAATTTTATAATACACCCCTATGACATGACATGAGATTTGGATTAAATATCTACCTCACTGGGTCCGTGTTGCTCGTGATGCTACACATAAACATTTCAGGTTTGGATAAGTATAGTAGGAGGTGGAACTTTTCATGGACAAAGTAGAGTGAAGTATTTTGATAGCTCTCGTTTAGTATTATAAACTTAGATGTAAATATATGTATGAAGATGAAAGCAAGACCCCATGTAAATTACATTGTAAAGAAAGTATGAATGTATGACATGTCTTCTGCTTGAAATCATTTACTCTGAATGATTTAACATTTTGGCATTTACCTTACAAACTTGCGACACTATTATGATGGCACACATTTTGAGGGTAGCACTTCAAAGTTCACCCAAAAGTGTCGATGTCACGACCTACATTTTCGAACCTCAAAAGTCGACAGTAATACATTCATGGTATTCACATGCCGAGCATCCAAGTATCGAAAAGACAGATTGTTTGGATAAAAGAAAGAAAAGATAGAACAAAATCTCACATCGTGACGAGTAATATGTGATATTTAACAGGTCTTTATAAAAGAAAACTGTAATATACATATATCAATAAGAGTAAACTAATCTATCATCGGCTTGGACAATTATAACAACCTGTCCTCACAAATGTTGACAAATATAAAAAAAATACAACGGAAATAAAATTTATGGGAATACGTCTTGGAAGCATCCAGCTCGTCTCCTAAAGCTCCAAAGCATCCATACTAAATCTAAAATATACTCGGTCTGATCCGAGCATTATAAGAAAATAATGCCCGGATCACTTTGGTAAACCAGCGTGAGAAACACACATCAAATGGATTCTTAATGTTATAAAACCTTTCAAAATAAAGTATCTCATAAGACCACGCTTCACATAAACACAGGCAAGTTTTTACCTTACAATAACCAAATGATTTCTATAAGAAATCCAGTGATATTATAATAATATCTATGGTTTGAAATAAATATTTAATCATAGCAAAAATGGTTACATTAACTACATTCTAACATATTAGGTATACAACTAAGTCCGTAAGGCACTTATTGGAGAATGGATTCCATACAATGACAAGGCTACTGGGGTACCACCTATCACGGTACACCTCTAGATAAAATGTACCGAGGGCCTCACACGGACCCCCTACATGGCAAGACCGGCCTGCCCAGTCCTGGATAGTACTAAATATGATCATCATCTGGGTTGGTTCCCAACCTTTCCTTTGAGAGCTCTCATGCACATACCAAATCCAAAAAAATTCGTTGATGATCTAGAAAGGTGATGACCGTACCCTAATGAGTGTGAACCACACAGCCTTGTGGCATATCCCATATTTTAGTCATTCCCAGGTTGTGAGGCTTAAGGCTACGTTTTACCTTTTTAGCAAATCCCAATTGGAATGCTAACACTGCCCTCCAAGAAACAATGCAATGTCAAAATTAATTCATATGAGTTGTTCAGGATATGAACAAACCGAATGCATTACTTCTACTACATCCTTTTTGGAATCACCCTTAGGATTACTAGCAAATAGCCCTTGCACTTCATAAAGCTCCTTCTTCGATTCCATCATCTTCAAGATGTCTTCAATTCTAATGTTAATGGCAGTTTGAAGTGGTTTTCAGATTATATATCTGATCTCGATCTCTTCGAACCGACAACGATAACTTTTAAACCGACCAAGTTTTGATAGTCAGTTATTTAACTATCAAATAAACAAACAATTCAACCAGAGATTTAATTCCATATAGAAATAAAACATGGTTAAGCGCATAAGCAACTACTGAACCTCTATAATTAATCCTTTCATCAATTAAAATCACTTTTCAAATATTTATATTAAAATACCTTTTACAAAAGATATATTCACAAACCCTTCTCTACTCTTTTCAATACTTTTCAAAATATTGATATACTTATCTCAACCATATAAGTATACCACAAAACATTTCATTTTCAATACTTGGAAAACTATTCCATATACTTATATCAACAATATAAGTATATTCATAAAACACTACATTTTCAAAACTTAGGAAATGTACCCGTATACTTATCTCAACGGTATAAGTATATTCATAAATCTTAAGAAGATTTCATGTCTAAAACCATTTTTTATTGGGTTAAAACAATTGTCATTTAAAAACATTGATAACAATAAACCCAAAACACTTTCCTTTTGGTGTAAGTAAACAGGTCATATGGAAATTAAATCAAATATATTTACTACCACTTTCTAATTTCAAACAGTACCATCCCTCGATTAACAATGTAGTCGGACGAGTTAGAAAACTAACCTTGCATCGACACATTCTTAATTCTCGAGACAAAGATGAGTTTCCATACCTTGGAATTTGGTGTTAAGTATGAAAAGAATACTTTCTATACCACCATAATTTTAAAATAATCGTTTATTGAAATCAAACCTCATTTTCTTTTATACAACTCCTTTTATAAATCTCCTTATATAGCTACAAAACTCTTTTCTATTAATAAAACTCTTTTATATTTATAAAACTCCCTTTATAAAACTTCAAATATAATTATAAAATTCCTTTTATAAAGTATCGTTTATAAATTTCTTATATAAAACATTTTTTTAAATTTCTTTTATAAAACTTCATAAATGTGATTTATTTTCCAATTTATCAAAATGATATAATTCTTCCTTTTTATAAAACACCATTTAAAAATATATTCTTTAATTTATAAAATACTAACTATAAATCTATCTTTCTATTTATAAAATACCATTTATAAATCTCCCTTATATATAGCATTTTATATAAAACGTTTCACAGGTATTTATTTCAAAATATTTCTTTCCTCTTTAAAATAGAATCACCAATATAAAAGATAAATTCCCCTTTATTTTCCTTTAAAATAATCATTCATTATTAAACTAACTTTTCTATAAAAATAAGTACTTTCCGAAATACTTTTAAAACATTTCCAAAAATGGTTGGAGAAAAATAGAAAAGTTCATAAACCATTTTTAAATAAAATGCCATAGAAAATTCAAAAAATCACATTTAAAGACCCATTCTCTGAATCAAAACCAATTTCAAATCCAAGTAGGAAATAATAGTATTTCAAAATACTAAATTGAGGACAATAACCACCATAACACTTAACCAATGCTATTATTACCTTCATCACTAAAAAGGTTCAACTTTTAAGATATATCAATGTCGTATCAAATATGGTCAACCACTAAACTTTTAGCATTCAACAATTTATTTAACAAGTATACAACTGAAATTTAAAACCAATAGCAATAAGAAGTCCGGATTCCTCTACAAAATTCCCTATATTTCGTTTTAAATATTATTGGCTTTTAAAAGCGGAAATTCAACCAATAAACCATTCAAACGCAAATACAATAATTTATAACTACTATATAATTGTAATATTCAATCAGAGGTGAGTTAACTCACCAAAATTTCAGTGGATGCTTAAGCACTCCGATTTTGTAACGACTCGTATTTTTCGGTAATTAAAATATTAAATTTAACAAGATTTTGAAATATTAATATTGTAAGAAATTAAAATTTATGATTTGTAATGATAAATCAATTAGAATGTAATATAGTAATGTTGATTTAATGTAATTGATAATCATTTTAATCCATTTTCTATCAAGGGATATAACTGTAAGGTTATTTGGTTATAATTGTAAATAATGAAATAAATTAAATGATGCATTTAATGATGAGATTATATGTAATTGATTGGAATAGGTTAATATAGAATATAAAATCATTTTGTTATAACCCTTGGTTGTAATGATAAGATAATGGATATGAACTATTATTATAAACGATGGTTGTAATTATCTTCTCATTAATTTGTCCGTTTGAATATTAAATGGGTAATTAATGGAATTAAGGCAATTGAATGTTGGAATTTTATGTTGTTAATTGAAATTGAATATAATCAGTGATGTGTAAGTAGTCATAACATTTGTCGTAGATAATAAACTTATAAATATGATTAAATTACTTAAAGGTAACAATTGTTCATTTATCATCTTATTATTTAATATGTTTGGAATTAATTTGGAAATCAATGAAAATTTATGTAATTAATTATTGCAGTTAATATAGTAAAAGACGTTAATGGTAAAATAATGAATGTAATAAAATGTGAACTTATGTTAATATAATTCATAGGGTATTGTTGATTGAATAATAAGGATGATAACATAGGTTTGAATGTAACTGGATGAGAATTGGATGCGTAGTTAATGGCATTTAACCTTTTAAATATGATAAGGGGAAACAAATTAATATTGTATTAATTGATATTACATCTTTTAATTAAGATAAAGTGTAACAATCCGTAACTTTTTACAACTTTAAAAAGGCAGTATTTTGAATTTAAATAAAATTAAATATTTTTTTTGAATTTGTGATGTTGAGTGTTTTATTTGACCAAATTTAATAGAATAAATTTTTTGTGAAATTTCAAATTTTGGTCACTTAGTCAAAGATTGACTTTTGGTTGAAAAATTTAAATTTGAATTTTAAAATTTTATTCTTCTTATATGATACTAGACTGAATTCCGATCTTCCCTCCACTTTTCATTTCGTCAAAATCAAATTCCTATTGCTCTAAAAATTTGAATTACTGTGAAAAATTAACATGAATTGGTAGTGTTTAGTTGTGTTTTATTTGGCTAAGGCATATCAGGTTTGTTTGGTCTAATGGGCCTTGGTTAACCAAGAGACTCTAGTCAGTCGTGTGACCATTCCTTTGCCTAGGACCTTATGTTTCTTATCTGATAACATCTACATACATAAATTTTCTCCTGAGAAACTTTCTCTGCACACTTCTTCTTTCTCCTCAAAATCTACATAGAACTCTAGATCTAAAACTCCATAAACCTCACAAATCAAAACTCCTTTCCTCCTCTCCTTCAACCCTTCCTCCCCTATAGCCACCGCCCTCTCCACCATCTCTAAGGCCATCTCCTTCAACCTTCCCTCTTCTCTTCTTTCTCCTTTTTCCCTTCTTTTTCCCTTCCCTATTTTCCCTCTTTCTTCCCCTTATTTCCATGGCTTCTATATTCCACTAAACTACTCAAAATCAAATAATTTTTTTGAAACCGTGTATAATTTCAATTGCAACAACTTTGTTGTTGAACCCTTCTTCCCATTCCGAATATTTTTATATCAAAATCTCCATTTTTCAAATCCTTTCTCGGGTCCAGTTTTGGCTGAAAATACCCTATATTGTATCAATCATATATCCTTCAGGAATGAACCAAATTATGTGATTCTTTTTTCCAAACCATTTATTTTTCTAGTGGCTTCAACTTTATTTTAGATTAGTTCTTCATCCTTAATTTGCTATGCCAAAAACTCAAATCTTTTCGAAGTATTTTTGTACTCAGATTTTCAACTCAGAAAACAACTCTGTTTGTTTTGACCATAACTTCCTTAAGGCAGAAGATTTTTGAGTGATTCTTTTTTTGAAAGTGGAGTGAAAAGAATTTTTAATAACTTTCTGGATAGTCACTTATACAGATTCAGTAATATTCTGGTCCGAATATTTTCTTAAAGATGTCCTAGTTTCAGGTTTGTCCGTAGTTTAGATCTTGGGTTGTTTGGAAGTTGGAAGTAGTTGAAACTTGTTTATTGATTCTTGTTCATGTCTAAGCTTTGTTGGGTTTGCTTTGCATTTGGATCTTTGCTAGGAATCTCCATATTGCTCCATTTTTATCATCACCTTCATAGCCACGAAAGGTGAGCAAACACTCACAACTACTAGATTTTCTTATGTTAGTTAAATTGAATTTATGATGTGATTAGAAATTGATTGGTTGGTGTTTAGTATATTTTAAATTGTCATTCCAGTTAAACCTGACTTTTATTGAATTTACTTGCCATTTAATTTAATATTGAAATTTAAATTGCCAGTTAAATACCTGTTAATGATAACCAGTAAATTGTTGGTAGTTATTGGTTGATTTCAATGATGATTGTGTTGTATCTTCACTTGTTGATATTTGGGTGATTGGATGGATGTTATTGGTTGACATTTTGGATGATTGGATGTTATTTATGTCTATGTCTCTATTATCCCTATGGGTTGAAATGATACATACCCGAACAATCTTATAGATTAGGGGAAAATCGTTATGGATTGAAATGATAAACCTGAGCGGTTTTCATTGATTTGGAAATGTTGATTTTTGATACCGGTTGAAATGACATATACCCATATAATTTCTTGAATTTGGATTTTATTTGGAATTGAATTATTTGAAGGGTTTAAGTTAATTCAAAGTTCGGATTTGTTTTAATTAGATGATTAAGATTGATATTTCGAATTATTTGAAACACTTTAAATAATTATATTCACGTTGTACACTTGATAGGAAATGAAAATCCCATAACATCTATGAAACCATTGCACTACTATTTCATTTTACTTATTTTGATCTGACTTACGTAAGATCTTTTATTTCTCACTTGAGTGTTTTGTCTTTTCATTACGCTCGGGTCAGTCTGAGCTTTTTAGCGTATCGAAGACCATTTTCTGGAGGACGAAGACGATGATTCAGTATATTATTGCTATTTATTATTCCGCTGCATTCTGTGTTCCACTGCATTATTTGTTTATTTCTGATGTATGTATAACTCTAATTTGAATTGTAAAAGTGGAACCAAATGTTATTTGTAAAACAGCTTCATGAACTGTTTATTTGATTATTATATCTTGTTGTTTCGCTGCGAGATTCTATGTTTTGTTTTCCTTTTTTTCTTCTTATTTACCCCATTAACAATCCTCCCTTTTGAATGGTTTGAGTTTGACATGTGTGGTTTATTGTCAATTTGAACCGTCCAAAAAGGTGGGTCGTTACAGTTGGTATCAGAGCTAGGTTTAGACATACCTTAGCCTGTTGGGGTTAACTCATTAGAGATATGGTAGTAATATCCTTGAATGAGTTGTCTGAGTGTATATACGAGAGTGCGTATTTGTTAGTGTTATAAAATGTCTGTATAAGTTTTGAAATGAAATAATTTTTCCTAATATTATATGTTATATATAAAGGAATAAATTTTTATAGGGTACTTTTGGCACATGTCCTTATTAAGGTTCAAAATACATGAAAAGTCCTTCACTAAATTTTAGTGTAAATTACGTCCCTGTTTTTTATTCACGATTATTGCAGAGCATGATGCAACTTTTCATAAAAGTTGCTTACATTTCCGCAACTTTTCTGTACACTGTGAACACAGTGTATGAAAATTGCTGAAATATTAGCACTTATTTATAAAAGTTGCTGACATTTCAGCAATAATTTTTCTTTGTTTCTAGAAAATAGAGACCGGATTTACAATGAAACCTTGACAGGGAAAGCTGTTGAAATATCAGCACTTATTTATAAAAGTTGCTGACATTTCAGCAATAATTTTTCTTTGTTTCTAGAAAATAGGGATCGGATTTACAATAAAACTTTGACAGGGACCCGCTTTACAATATGAAAGTATGATAGGGATGCCTCCCTAATTTCCACTTTTTTATAACTATTATAGTTATTTGTAATGTGTTTGATTTGTGAAATGGTAATATTTAATTATTATCATTTATTGTTGATTTGTTGTATTTAGTTATAAGCATTGGCTAATTATTATTGATTTAATTTATGGACTAAACACTAGTTTAGTAATAGTGTATTAAAGAGAATAAAATGAATAATTAGGATATTTGGTTATGAAATTGAAATGTTTGGTTGTGAATATTGTTGTTTGTTGATTGGTAGTTTCAACTATTGAAATAAAATGGAATATCTGGATATTTTGGATAGTCAAAACTTCTGAATTAATATATGAGTTGAAATGTAGAAATTTTGTTGAATTATGCAGTTGAATTTTGTAACCTTAAATTGAAAGCAAGTGAAACAAGGTTAAATTTGTTATATCTATGTTGGTAAATGAATATAATTGTTGTATACTTTATTGCCATGTAATGTAATAATATACAAGTATGAACTTTAAGCCTTGGCATGTTTAAATCGAAATTGTGATTAAGGAAAAGCTGTAAATGAGATTTAAAAAAAGTGTTATTAACTTAATTAACTTTATGAAATGTGGCATAAGTAAATTTGAAAAGTAAGTGAAAACTAATTGGATAAACGAATATGAACTAAAAGTGAAATGATTTTAAATAAAGTCACGACTTGTAAATTGTTTATAAAATAAATGGATGTTGCAATAAATGTAGTATTAAATGAGAAATATTACATGTGTAATTGAATTTAATTTAGAAATGAAGAGAAATACAAGCAATGTTATGAGAATGAATATATTAATGTTTTATATTAAATGGAGAAATTCTATGAAACAAATATTAAAGTATGAAGTGATATTTGTTAATCAATGAGATTAATAATGAATTTAAATCAAAATGTAATGGTGATGAAACAAATTGGAATAAGTACGTAAGTTGTACATATATTGTTTTATTCACATAATTAATTTGATCCGGATTTGAGTACACAAGTTCGAGGTGACTTACACCATTTCGTATTATGATTTTTCATTCGATTCTTGACGGTGAATATTTGATATGGATTTTTGATTTGATTCTAAAATTCTCTATCATTGTGTATGGCTATGAAAGGAGAATGATGGTTTCTAGTCAAGAAACCTTATTGAAGTCCGCATTAGAGCAGTCGAATGGACAATACTAGTTCGAAAGCGAACTTGTGTGATCAAGCAAGCAATCGAATGTGATTTTGCGAAATGTTGACATATGTACATCTTATGTTCTAATACTTTTGATATGCTTTGACGTTGAAATTGGAAGTTGTTGGGTTGGATATTCTTTGTAATTTAAATTGGAAATTTTCTTTTATGAAAAACTACTATTAATTTAAAACCATTTTACAAAACCATTTTCTTTTATTTTTCTTATACAAACTAGTTTATTCTATTTTATATACAAAACTATTTTACAAAATATTTTTTTATAGACTATTTTATATACAAACTATTCTATATATACAAAACTATTCTAAATTCAAAACCTTTTATTAAGCAAAGATGTTCAATCCCATATGGCTCTTCATATAGTGAAATTGATTTTGGGAAAATTTGATTCTTATATAAGATGTACTTTATATAAGTATATGGTGATTTGGAAGACTATTGATTTTGGAGGGTATTCGATCCGAAGAGATAAATCTTATATACAACGGAATTTGTATAAGAATGATTTGATATATTCAAGACTATTGACTTTGGAAAGTACTATATTTGAAAATGAAATCTTATATATAATGGAATTTATATAAGTGTGATAGTTGAAGTTATGATTTCCAAAGAGTACTATATATGGTATGTTAGTATTTTGAAGTAAAAGGAACGGGGAAGTACCCTCCGCGAAGAAGTATAGTATGATATGCTTCGACCCAGATGGACTTGGGGAATCCAGGATTGGATTCGACCGATAAACCTTAATATACTTGGGTGAATTCAGAAATGGATTCGAACCAATATGGTTGTCCGGACTTAAACTCATGAGTTCCTCGATTTTTTCCAGGGTAGATGGTTCTTTAGTTTACCCAATGGAGGCGCTTTTGATCTTAGGATCTGTTGTTTATGGATCTTCCGAGAAGGAAGTGCATCCATTGCGTAAATCATTGAATCAACATTTACCATTGCAGTAGGGGTCGATGGTCCCTTGTTTACGAGGCTACGATATTTTTCTAGAATCTGAAAGATGGAATGATCTTCTGGTAAGTTTTGTGTCCATTGCGTAATCATTGGATCAGCAGCGGGCCACTACTATCGTAACATCATCATTTGACATCAGATTTTGAGTGGTACTTCTCATACCTGTTTTAAGTATTTTAATTGAGTATTGAAACATGTCTACTAAGTACTTGGAGATTTCTAGTTTTACGCCTGATCAACGTACGACCGGAGTCTGCAAGAACAAGGATAAACCTATTAAAACATCGAGTTATAAAAGTATCTTGATAAAGTATTATATAAAAGATATTTTGGTAATTTTTTTCCATTTCTAAATACTTTAAAATGTTTAAAATATTGTTTATTTATGTACAACATGGTTTAGTAGTATATTATTAGTGTTGTAAATATTATGAGAAGTTATTAATTAAATAAGACATATTTAAAGTTAATGATTATTGATTTATTAATAATGTTTAAAAGTATTTTGAGATTTAAAACTAATAAAATTTATAAATAATGGATTTAAGGTTTTCAATAACTTCTTTTTAAATATAAGTAATGATGTAAATAATTGTTTTCAATAGTTTACATATATTTATAAAGACGTTATTTAAAAAATTTATATATGGTATTTATAAATGAAGTAAGAAATTTTACAGATGAAATTTTTCCGTAAAGTATTAAAGATAATTGATTTGCAAATGAAGTTTTCAAATGAATATTTCAAGTAAAAGTTATATAAGTTTCTTTAAATGTATAATTTAAAGATATTGTATAAATGAAAAAAATGATTTGCGAAGTTTTATTTATAGTAATATACTTGACCAATAAATTTGAATCTCTATTTTGGAACTATGGTTTGAAATATTTACTCGATTTTAAAGCACTTATAGTAAATTTATAGGTTTATTCACTATTTGAATTTTTGTATTAAACCATAATAAATGTTTTTCCACGATTTGAATATTCATTTTAAACAAGTGTGTAAAATTAATTACGAAGATATGAAATTTTATACTTTGATTTGGATATTTAATGTAAGATTTGAGTATACTATTAGTTTCAGTTTAATAATCTAAGGTTATACTTATTTTAAAATAACGAGTCTAATAAATTATCGGATTTAAGGAACTTTATTGAAAAAAGAGCTTATCCTAATGTTTTGATATAAACTTCTAACACTGTTTAAACTTTCTAGAAAATTCTTGCATAATGCTATGAAGATGTTTTAAATATATCTTATATTCTTACTAAGTGAATGAGGTTAAATGTTTTAATTGAATTTTTAGATATATTGAAATATTTCTTTTCTCTTCAAGGGCGAATACCAAAAACTTGTGACATTCAATTACTTTCCTAATATATATATATATATATATAACTTACCAGAAATGTTTAATAAGTTGAAATGTTAATATAATATGTAATGGAATATTATACAAGTAAAATTTAAGTAATGGAAGTGTTCAATGAAATTATTTCTAGTGGAAATTAGCCACAAGGGCCTCTTTAGCAAGTGCAATTAGTTTCTAGGACACACAACTGAAATAATTACTTTTAAGGACAAAATGTAAAATAATTAGTTTCTAAGGCCTAAAAACCTATTAAATTATGTCCTTGAAAGTAATTGGACTACTGACTTTGTCCTTAAAAGTAATTATTCTCCTGACTTTGGTCTTGAAATTAATTTCTGTGGATGTGTGTCCTAGAAACTAATTGGACTGCAAAGTTTGTCCTTCTAGTGAAATGCCCCTCTAGTGGAAATTAGAATTTCGATGTACAAGAAATTTATGAATGTAAGTTAATATTGTGAAATAATTTATGTAAGTACATGAAAGAAAGAAAAAGACAATGTATGAATGAAAAAAAAGAAAAAAAAGGTAAATAATGATGTGAAAAGAAACCAATTAAATAAACTTAAATAATGTGTGGAAATTCTTGGCTATTTTGGCTTATGAGATGTTTGGAAAGGATACTTCTAATTGTTTAAGGTTGTATGGATAGTCTATTGAGTAATTATCAAAGGCTGTTGAGCATAGGATACATTTGATAGTTTATTCGTCACCCTTGTATGATTAAAAGTTTCTGAACTAAACAAACCATTGATTTTGGTTACTATGAATATATGATGGATTCTGTGGTTGCATGTAATGGTTGTATATTTGTTTGTATATGTTTTATAGTGATTTGCTTTTGTTGCAAATTGAACAACTTAAATATTTCTCTTTTTGCATAATTATTAACCTATTTTGGATTATATAAGTGAAATATAGGTTTATGGAAGCAATGGCTACTGCTTTTGGTTTCATAAATAAGTGTTGTTTGCCCGACAAATAGGTACGTTTTTGGATTACGGTTTTCTAGCAATATTATATTGCTTTCCTGTGATTGGGATATTGTATTTTCAAATATGATATATATGGTTATTATTGATATTATTATTATTTTCCAGACCTCTCCATACAAAGGAGAATCTGTCGAAATTTTCTGTGAATTTTAGACTTAGAAAATTTTTGTGGAAGTGAAAATATTTTTTCAAACTTTAGTAAACTTGAATATGAAGATTTGATTGTTTATTAATTAGTATATTTTATTTAAAATACTTAATTATGTTAATTGTTTATAAATTAAATATTTTGAATAAAATATATTAATCCCTTAATTCCTCCTTTTCCCTTTTCGAGGATGAAAAGTTTTGAGTGGGGGAGAGTGTAACGATCCGTATTTTTTGGTAATTAAAATATTACAAGGTTTTGAAATATTAATATTGTAAGAAATTAAAATTTATGATTTGTAATGATAAAACATTTAGAATGTAATATAGTAATGTTGATTTAATGTAATTGATAACCATTTTAATCCAATTTCAATCAAGGGATATAATTGTAAGGTTATTTGGTTATAATTGTAAATAATGAAATAAATTAAATGATGCATTTAATGATGAGATTATATGTAATTGATTGGAATAGGTTAATATAGAATATAAAATCATTTTGTTATAACCCTTGGTTGTAATGATAAGATAATGGATATGAACTATTATTATAAACGATGGTTGTAATTATCTTCTCATTAATTTGTCCGTTTGAATATTAAATGGGTAATTGATGGAATTAAGGAAATTGAATGTTGGAATTTATGTTGTTAATTGAAATTGAATATAATCAGTGATGTGTAAGTAGTCATAACATTTGTCGTAGATAATAAACTTATAAATATGATTAAATTACTTAAAGGTAACAATTGTTCATTTATCATCTCATTATTTAATATGTTTGGAATTAATTTGGAAATTAATGAAAATTTATGTAATTAATTATTGCAATTAATATGGTAAAAGATGTTAATGGTAAAATAATGAATGTAATAAAATGTAAACTTATGTTAATATAATTCATAGGGTATTGTTGATTGAATAATAAGGATGATAACAGAGGTTTGAATGTAATTGGAGGAGAATTGGATGCGTAGTTAATGACATTTAACTTTTTAAATATAATAAGGGGAAACAAATTAATATTGTATTAATTGATATTACATCTTTTAGTTAAGATAAAGTGTAACGATCCGTAACTTTTAACAACTTTAAAAAGGCAGTATTTTGAATTTAAATAAAAATTAAATAATTTTTTTCTGAATTTGTGATGTTGAGTGTTTTATTTGACCAAATTTAATAGAATAAAATTTTTGTGAAATTTCAAATTTTGGTCACTTAGTGAAAGATTGACTTTTGGTTGAAAAATTTAAATTTGAATTTTAAAATTTTATTCTTCTTATATGATAACATATACATACATAATTTTTCTCCTGAGAAACTTTCTCTGCACACTTCTTCTTTCTCCTCACAATCTACAGAGAACTCTAGATCTAAAACTCCATAAACCTCACAAATCAAAACTCCTTTCCTCCTCTCCTTCAACCCTTCCTCCTCCCCTATAGTCGCCACCCTCTCCACCATCTCTAAAGCCATCTCCTTCCACCTTTCCTCTCCTCTTCTTTCTCCTTTTTCCCTTCCCTATTTTCCCTCTTTCTTCCCCTTATTTCCATGGCTTCTATATTCCACTAGACTAATCCAAATCAAATATTTTTTTTTTGAAACCGTGTATAATTTCTATGGCAACAACTTTGTTGTTGAACCCTTCTTCTCATTCCGAATATTTCTATATCAAAAACTCCATTTCTCAAATCCTTTCAGGTCCAGTTTTGGTCGAAAATACCCCATATTGTACCAATCACATCTCCTTCAGGAATAAACCAAATTATGTGATTCGTTTTTCCAAACCATTTATTTTTCTAGTGGCTTTAACTTTCTTTTAGATCAGTTCTTCATCCTTAATTTGCTTTGCCAAAAACTCAAATCTTTTCGAAGTATTTTTGTATTAAGATTTTCAACTCAGAAAACACCTCTATTTGTTTTGACCATAACTTCCTAAAGACAGAAGCTTTTTGAGTGATTCTTTTTTTGAAAGTGGAGTGAAAAGAATTTGTAACAACTTTCTAGTTAGTCACTTTTACAGATTCAGTAATATTCTAGTCTAAATATTTTCTTATAGATGACCTAGTTTCAGGTTTGTCCGTAGTTCGGATCATGGGTTGTTTGGAAGTTGGAAGTAGTTGAAACTTGTTTATTGATTTGTGTTCATGTCTAAGTGTAACAACCCACAGTTCCATACCCTTTGTGTTGATAATAATTCACTCTTGTTTAACCCAAATTGTACGAAAGAGCTAATAACT
The DNA here is from genome assembly GCA_030737815.1 of Allium fistulosum. Taxonomy (NCBI): domain Eukaryota; kingdom Viridiplantae; phylum Streptophyta; class Magnoliopsida; order Asparagales; family Amaryllidaceae; genus Allium; species Allium fistulosum. The sequence goes on from CM060905.1 coordinate 1,200,416,016, forward strand.
AGGGTAAAGAAGAAGAAAGAGATAAATGAAAATAGAACAACAACACAGAATCTCACAAACGCAACGGAATAAAATATAATATATAATAACATATTTTTGTACAAAGAACCTATAACTATTTTATACTTACAATCAACAGAGTACAATAGTCAATACATCAATCTGGACAGTTATAATAACCTGTCTTGATATACATAACTCACACAGCGGAAATAACCAAGTACGTGATATACGTCTGAACTCCTCCAGCTCTTCTCCTGAGCTCCATAGCATTCTAACCTGAATCTGTAATACTCGGTCTGACCCGAGCATTGTAATAAAATAACACCCGAGTCAGTTTGGAAAACCAGTGTGAGAAAAATACACTCAATTTGAATTATTACTATTTTCAAAATCCTTTGAGAAATAAAGTTATCTCGTAAGACCACGTCACACATAAATACGACGGGTTTTTCCCTTACGATAACCAAAACATTTTTATCAAAATCATCTGATATTATAATAATGTCTAAACAAAGTAAATAAAAAATAGTTGAAATGCTTGCATCTCATGTTTCAGCCTGTGCAGTTAAAACGCTCGGCAGATTTAATGCGGCGGAGGTGCAAAAAGTCATAGCGGGGATACCGCAAGGATATAGCGGGATATAGCGGATGACTCTAAAATAGCATATAAAACTCATACTTAATGTTTATACGAATATATAAATGGTAATTAAATGAAACATTAACATTCAATTGAATTATAATTAATACATAAATAATTTTAAATAAAAACATGTGCGAATATACTATAAAAAACGTAAAACTGTTATATAACATAATTGAATTTAGTAGAATATTAGAGTATTTTCATTTTTAAAAATATATTAAAAATTCAATTAAAAAAATTAATTTCAAAATTTTTATAATGTTAAATGTCATTTTTTAATTCATTTCTTTTAAAGAAGATATATCGGAAATAGCGGATTATAGCGGGAATAACAGGATATAGCGGAAATAGCGGGGCTTAAAGCGGAAAGGCTATATTTGGGGCTATATGAAAATATCGTTGCGGTAGAAATCCGCTAGGAGATATAGCAGGGTTATAGCGGGGTAATAGCAGGGCATTAACTACACAGGTTTCAGCATAGTTGGGCACAATCAAAACCGTACGGTGCTTATTGGAGAATTGATTCCATACAATGACTAGGCACTGGGGTACCACCTATCACAGTACACGTCTAGAAACATGCACCGAGGACCTCGCCAGGATCCCCTACAACACAAGGTCGGCCATATCCCTAACTTGGATAGAACCAAATATGTTATCACCCCGGGTGTTCCCACCCATAAAATATCGAGCGCTCACTTTTCCATGCACAACCATATCCATACTTTATATATATATTTCCGAGGGTATCTAGAAAGGTGATAACGTACCATAATTGGGTGCGACCCACTTAGCCTTGATGCATCTCCCCTGATTTTCAGTCATTCCGGTTGATGAGGCTTAAAGCTACGATTACCTTTCAAGAACAATTTCACTTAGAATGCTCCTCGTCCTCCAATGACGATTTCTGATAGCATTCGTTCATACAAGTTATCCTGGGTATGGACAAACCGAATCACCGTCTTCACTATCTTCACGATATCCATTCATAACGTTCAAACCAGATCGAAGTGGTTTTCAGATAATTAAATCCAATCCCGGTCTCTTCGAAACGATTAACGAAATTGGCCAATATTGATAGTCGGTTATTTAACTATCAAATAACACACATAAGCAGTCACTAGGCCATATTATAAATTTTCCAAACGTTTATTTTCAAAATATCTTTACAAAGATATATATTCAAATCTCTTCCAGTATGTTCAATAATTGAAAACCAATTTCAAATACTTATAACTATAATGGGGTATTTAAATCCATACCAACACTTAGAATATTTCTTCAACTCCATTTATAACTCAACCTTCTGAGAATATTTCTGAAATAATGATTGTAGTTAGATATTTCAAATCCTCCCAGTTTAATACTTGTAAAATATTTATAAGTATATTTTCCTAAATCACTTTATTTCCAATACTTGGGAACATTCTCTTTTATTTCATACTTTTCAAAATCCTTATAATCCACTTGTAATTTCCTTAACCCATTTATAACGGATTCGATAAATTTCCGGAATTCATTAATTAATCCCCTTTAAAATTTTCAAAATCGATTATACTCGTCTATAATCTCAATTACCCTTTTCTGACTTCCTTTTTATGAATTTTAATTCATTTCCGAAGTTTCTATATTTAAATACTTTGGAAATTTCCTTAAGTTCCCAGGTTTCACTATAAGATTTCTCTTATAAAAATCATATTCGTTAAACAAACTCCGTTTATAAATCTCGAGAGAATTTATATCTAAATTTGAATCATTTCAAAACTATATACATATATATAACAAACATTTTTAATTAATAATTCATTTTTATAATATTAAGTAATTGTTTAAAATATTAAAACACTTTATATAACATTGATAACCAATTTTCAATTCATTTTTAAATAACTAACTGATTTATAAGGCTGATTATAAAAATTAGAATTTATTTCAATAAATATTTAATACTTGAGTAACCAACCTTTTGAAATATTTTAATCTAAATAATAGTTTTTAAGCTACATAGTATAATAAATAAAAATCTCATTTTAAAATAGTTTTAATTTCTCGACAAAAATCTATTTTTTTTTAAAATCCAATATTGCCAATTTCAATTTATAAATTTCTCTCGATTCATATCCCACGACTACATCTCAATTTTATAATCACTCATATTCAAAATAGATTCCACTATTTCTTTTCCAAAAACGAATTCAATAACTCGATATAAATTCACGTTGTAAATTTATATTTATAATTTATCAACTGATATCATTTCCTTTATTTACAAAACCTCATTTTTGAATTTTTATAACTCATTCGGGTTTAACTTATTAAAATAATCTCATTCATAAAATTCCCTTTTATAAATCCATTTCTTTTTAAATCCTATTTTAATTTCAAATCTATTTCAAATATCGATTTTAACTTCTTCCTCATATTTTTTCCTTCAGAAAATATCATTTTAAAATCTACTATTAAAAATTTCTATATAAATTATTTTAAAATCTCTATTTTAAAATATATTTCCGAATAGCTAGGTACAACCCAAAATCAAAATATTGTTTAATCCAATTCAATTTCTTTAAAAATAATCCAATGTCGATATAATTATTATATATCTCCTTTTTAATTCCTTAAATTACAAAAATAATATTTATGGTATTTAAAATACAAAAATCTACGGCCAGTGCTACTATAGCATCTAATATTTCAAATCATCACATAATCTCTATCCGATTATTTACACACAAATCATATTTCACTATATATGAAATTAAAATCAACATTTTGAGGAATCTAGTTGGATCCCTCCAACCTGTTTCCCTACATCCACAAATGTTAATACAACATAAAAATACCAATCCCACTTCGAGGGTGATATCGCGGTATATAGGGTCATCCGCTATTATGCAGGGCGCATAGGGTCTCATCCGCTAAAAATATGCAGGAATATCAATCCAACTACTAATATATATACTACTATATATTTAACATATCATTCAACAAATAACAATTTATAAATTCAACCAAGCATCAAATAATTTATTTTAACTATTTAAAATTAAATTTGGCAATCCAAATGAGTGAGAATTTCTCACCTTGATTTTTTTCTTTTTTTTTCTTTAGCAGTCCGTTCCAATTTTTATTGCGAAATTCCGACCTCGCATTTAAAATTTATTGGAAATATAAATTTTTGATATTAAATTAAAATCAATTATCACTAATTTCATAATTAACACATAATCACCGTATACCTTCCTTAATCACGCTCGAACATCCTCATGCTCAAACCACGATCTCATCGCCGCTCTGCTTGGAGTCGCTCGGACCCCATCGCCTCACGTCCAGTCTAAGCCCCGAACGCCAACTACCCACGTGAGCCCTAATCGACAAATGAACTCACATGCCATCCCCTGTCCCACTACCGCTCGGCCACTCCTTCGCCTAAGACCGTCGCCGCCCTGACAAACCATCCCTCATCGAAGACCTAAATCGCGTCGCCACCTCCAAGTCGCGACCATTATCGTCATTCGCCTCATTGTGCTCGCGCGCACGTCCAGTGATACATCGCGATTCCCAAAATCCTAATCACGACTCCTCGACCACGCCTTCCTCTTCCCACGTTGCTGCGCTCGAGTCCACCATTTCCCAGAGTCGTCGCGACTTCGAGCCTTCCCCTGGCGATTTGTGATGATGATACCTTCTTTTTTTATTCCGTGAATCGTCTTCCAGAAGAAGGCATGATCGCGATTTTTGATTGCGAGATTATTTTTTTATTTTCAGCTGGTTTCCATTATTGAAAAGAATGCAGTCTCGATTTCGTTTGAAATAGATAAGGGGAACGTGTTTTAATATTGGAGGAAAGGTCAGCTTCACCGAGAAGATTTGACTTGATTTTTTTAAAAAGTTCTGTTCGATTTCGTGAAGAAGGGGGAGAGGGAAAGCCTTGATATAACGTGAAGGAGAAAGGTATGCGTGATTTGAAAAGATTAGGGGCGAATGGATGTTGACTGGTCAATATATAAATAAATTTTCAAAATATCTCGATTTACGCAACTCAAAATTTCAAACCCCTATCGAGGCATGCCTGTAACGACCCCGGATTTTATATAAATTTAAATTGATAATTAATTAATTTTTGAGTATTATTTTCTTTTGTCTTGTATTTATTTTATATATTAACCATCAATTCTAAATTTAATTTATTTATTCATTTTTCTTTCTTGTGTCAAAGTCTATAATTTTTATATTTAATATTTAAACCATTTATTTAAGATTTAATTCAAATTCAATATATATATATATATATATAAGCTTTTAAATTAAAATGATTTAACATGTATTTTATTTGAATTGGGGAAACTCGCTTCAATTTACCGATTTATTTCACAAATTTTATTCAAAAATTAATTAATTATCAATTTAAATTTATATAAAATTCGGGGTCGTTACAACCTTCCCCCCTAAAAGAATTTCGTCCTCGAAATTTTCCAGGGAGACACAAAGATAGATGAAGAATATTCCATCAAATCAACTGAATATCTATTCTGCATTTGTCTCACCAAATCAGAATATCAATGTAACGACCCGTATTTTTTAACGGATCGACAAGTTCGACAGAATTTGGAATTTTAGAGTTTTTGAGCCATTTCAGATTTTAGGCGAAAATGGCAAGTCCTGAGTCGTGAACGACTTAGTGTAAGTCGTGAGTCGTATACGACTTAGGGGATAGGAGCGACTCAGGGATTTGGCTAGTTAAGGGTGTAAGGATAAGTCGTTTGAACGACTTAAGGGGTAGGCGCGACTTAAGGACTGGGCGAGATAAGGCTTAAGTTGTAACAGTTAAGTCGTACCCAAGTTATCTGATGAGTCGTACCCAAGTTATCTGATGAGTCGTACCCAAGTTATCTGATGAGTCGTACCCAAGTTATCTGATGAGTCGTACCCAAGTTATCTGATGAGTCGTACCCAAGTTATCTGATGAGTCGTACCTAAGTTATCTGATGAGTCGTATCCTGGTTATCTGATGAGTCGTCTGACCAGTTGAGTCGTAACCCCAGCTATTTGTTAAGTCGTGACCGACTCAGTAGTTGGCTGCTAGGTTATAAGTCGTAGGATAGTGGAATTTGATAAGTCGTAGACGACTTAGTAGTTGAGTCGTATATCCAGTTAAGTCGTAGACGAGTATCCCAGTAGCCTAGCTAAGTCGTGAGGTTGATAAGTCGTAGCCGAGTTAACTGTTAAGTCGTATGGGATCTGGGTTTTGTTGAGTCGTAGGCACACGCTATGAGTCGTAACCGACATAGGAGATAGCTGTTTTGTCATGAGTCGTAGGCAGATGTGTGTTAAGTCGCTAAGGGTAGTCTGGTTAGATGGTAGAAGCCAGAAGTCGTTGAGTCGTAGGGCTGTGAGTCGTAAGTCGTAAACGACTCATGGAGGCAGACGAGATAGGGATTTCAGCTATAAATAGGAGAGTTTCTCTTCATTTTTGGGATCCGGATTTGGAAGCGACGAAGTGCTGCCATTTTGAGAGCTCGACTTCTACACTTCTTCACTTCTTTTCTCCACTCTAATCTAGTGCTTCCTTCCATCCAAATCAAAGATCAAGATTGAAGATTCAAGAGCTAAAGTTGAAGATCTTCATCTTTTCAAGAGAGATTTCTTCGTTTGAAGCGGATTCGTGATAGATCAAGCTTCATCCTTCGCTGTCCAGATCTGAAGCGTGTTGATTTGGGTTTGTTTTGGTGATTTGGTGAGTGGTGATTATCTCTCACACGGATCCAAAGGAGTATATCGGATTGTTGGCTCGATTTGGTGTTAAAATAGAGATTTCCATGCATTTTCTTCATCCAAAGTGTAGATCCATATAGATCCATTGTTCATGATGATGTTACATCCATTTTATCATATGTTAACCTATGCAAGTTCATTCATCAAGTTTGTAGAGATATAATCCATGTTTTCATGCTTATTGGACTTTCAACTCTTTAATTACGAAAATGCCATTATTGTTATAATTGTCTACTTAGATCATTTTTGAATGCTTGATTGCTTGGATTGATGTTTGATTTGATTGATTGCTATGAACTAGATGATTGATGATTAGATTTAGATCGAAGGTGATTCAAAAGCTAAGGGAAAGGCTCTTGAATTGGGAAAGCTGCTCGTGGCATATGTAGCGGGATGATGAAGCCCGTATGCATAGATTTGATGATGTGATGTTGAGATGAGGCTTTGTGAGGATGTAATGAAGCGAGGCATCATGTGATGAAGACTTGGTCTAATCCAGACGGGATCATTCCAAGCATGTTGATAACTCGGTGATATGATTCGAGTTGAGGATAATGAATGGATATAAGAATAGTCGTCGAGGAGGATGACTAGGAGGTTTGGATAGCATCGTTGTTGAAGGTTCTAGCATGCTCTAAGCAAGAGTACGTTTTGGGCAGATTCGATAGTCCCAACGACTAACTGTTGATGGTCGAGTACTCTGGGCAGATTCGATAGTCCTAGGCACGGGTTGCGACGACGTGCGGGAGTTATGTCTAGAACCGGGGTTTCCATTAGCCCTTGACGGACGGCTGAAAGAATGTGCCGGTCATTCAATTAACGGTGATATCGAAGCAATGATAACAGTGATAGCCAGAGTCATGGATGTTTGGTTGTATCGTCATTCGGACTCAAGAGCGGTATTTTCTGGGTGCTTATCTGATTTAGGCCTTGGTACTTGGAAAACATCGCCCTTGACTCGAGTGATAGTAGCTTTACTTTAAATTGTATGCTCTGCTATGTTTGCTTCTGCTTAGTGTGTGTCTGGGGGCTATCACTGTAGAATGAGGTTGGAGTGGGAGGGTTGTATTCCTATTTCTTTTCCTTTATGCTCTTTTGGTATGTTGTTAGTTAATTTACTGCTCACTAAGACTGTTGTCTGACTCAAGGCTTTATGTTTTAATTCTTATTGCCTTGGGCTGTTCGTCCATTTTGGGACGGGCAGACTAGGCAGCAGGTGATAGGTGCTGTTCTCTTCTCACGATGCTGATATCGAAGACGAGCTTGAGGGTTGCATATTATCTTCTTATTATATGTACTGGATATTCCGCTGTTTTGTATTCTCTGAGAGATATGTAGTGAGGCTTGATGTATTGACTATGGGGATGCTTGTACTCAACTATTATGGAGTTTTATATGATGTCATTTTGTTCTGTAAAGCTTCATTATACATATGTTCTATTGTATTTTGTCCATGCGCTGTGAGTAATACGATAGATTCTGTTGTTTTAAATCTTACCTTGACAATCGTCCATGGTCGCCTGGCACACTTTACAGCGCTCTATCTCTAGATTCGGTGCAGGGGTCATGGGTGGTCGTCACATTTGGTATCAGAGCATTGGTTAATCGATTTTACCCAACGCTCGCCGTCGTAACTACGTATGAGAGACGTAATTGTATTTTGATGGATGATTACTATATATAATATAGTAGCTTAGTAGAGTTTGAGTCCTTTATGCAGTTGTTTCTCTAGATGTTCTAATCATTCCTTTTTATAGATATTGAGAATGAGTCGAAGAGGGAGACCAGCTGCTAGGGAAGGCCGTGCTACTGAAGAGACTGCTGATTATGCAGCCATGTTCGAAGCTATGATGACTTCGATCATGAGGAGGATACCAGTTCCGGGAGCGGCAGTTGATGTTGGAGTTCAAGTTCAAACTCCAAAACCGGTGGATTTTGCTAAGTTGTGTAAGGACTACACTGCTCTTGGAGGAAAGGTTTTCTTGGGAACAGAATCAACTATCGAAGTCCAGAGATGGATAGATGCTTGTAGAAGGATCTTTGGTGATTTGGGAATTGATGATGCAACTAAGAGGAAGTTGGCATCAAGGCAGCTTCAGGGGAGAGCCTCTGATTGGTGGAACTCTATTACCATCGATACTGCGGAGGAAGAGATTACTTGGGAGCAATTCCAAGTCAGATTTGAAGCTAAGTTCATTTCTACAGCTCAGAAGTCTGTTCTGTTCAAGAGGTTTGTGGAGCTCAAGCAAGGTGGAAGATCAGTTCTTGAGTATGTTTCTGAGTTTGAAGCTTTGTCCAAATATGCTCGGTCATATATTGAGTCTGCATATCAGAAGAATGAGAAGTTTGTGACAGGCTTGGACAGTTATCTGGGGAGACAGTTGGTGGATCATTTGGACGATTCATTTGAGAAGCTTGTGGAGAAAGCTCTTAGGCATGAGAGTCTGTTTCCTAAGGAAGGACCTGTTGTTGCTGTTACCAAGGGAGAGTCTAAACCACAGCAGGGTGGAAACCAGAAGAGGAAGCAGCAGTAGCAGAAGGGTAAGGATGGCCAGAAGAAGCCGAAAGGCGAGGTGACTTGCTACAATTGTCAGCAGAAGGGCCATTTCTCTAAGGATTGTAAGAATCCGAAGGTGCCAATGAAGTGTCACAACTGTGACAAGCCAGGGCACATCAGGAAGAATTGTCCAGAACCGAGGAAGGACAAGCAGATTGTGCAAGCTTATGCTTTGGGAGCTGTCCGTCGTCTTCAAAAGCTCCTACTGCTGAAGAGAATGGAAAGAGTGTGGTTGTTCAAGGTATTCTTTTCCTATGTGGTGTTCCGGTTAGAGTTCTGTTTGATACTGGAGCGTCGCATTCGTTTGTTTGTAATGAACTCGTAGGCCGGTTAGGTTTGGCACCGGATATTGTTGATAGGCCATTGGTTGTGACTAATCCAGTTGGGGGTTCGTCTTGTTTGTGTATGTTATGCCGTGGTCTAGTTGTGTCGAGTCATGGTTGCTCTTTTGTTTGTGATTGCTTTGTTCTGAACTTTGCGGGGTTCGGAATTATCTTGGGTATGGACTGGCTTAGGAAGTATGCGGCTAAGGTTGATTGTGAGAGGCTGGAGGTGACAGTCGAGAATGTGGAGGGGCGAAAGATTGTGATACGATGTAAGCATGAGGAAGGCGTCTTCATGAGCTTCATGTATTCGCTAGTTGTTCCACAGGATGGACTGTCTTTAGTGCCAATCGCAAATGGATTCGAGGATGTCTTTGACGAAGTCAAAGGGTTGCCGCCGCATAGAGAGATCGAGTTTCGTATAGATCTAGTTGAAGGAGCCAGACCTGTTGTGATGCCTCTTAGGCGAATGACGCCTAGGGAACAGCAAGAGTTGAGGGTGCAAGTTGATGACCTTTTACAGAAAGGATTCATTCGGCGTAGTGTGTCCGAGTGGGGTGCACCAGTTGTGTTTGTAACCAAGGCAGATGGGTCGTTGAGATTGTGTGTGGATTATCGTGAGCTGAATAAGGTGACTAAGAAGAACAAGTATCGATTGCCGAGAATAGATGACTTGTTTGATCAGCTTCACAAAGCCAAGGTGTTTTCTCAGATGGATTTGGCAACGGGATTTCACCAGTTGAGAGTAGCTAAGGATAGTGTGCCAAAGACTGCTTTTAGGACACCATCCGGTTTCTTTGAGTGGCTGGTAATGCCGTTTGGATTGACTAACGCGCCAGCATATTTTGTGGATCTTATGAATAGAGTGTTCAGAGATCAGTTGAACAAGTTCGTACTTGTGTTCGTGGATGATATTCTGATTTATTCCAGAACGGAAGAGGAGCACAAGACGCACTTGCGTATTGTTTTGGAAATCTTGCGGAACCATCAGCTGAGGGCTAAGTTTTCGAAGTGTCACTTCTGGAAGAGTGAAGTGAGGTTCTTAGGCCATGTGATTTCTGGAAATGGAATAGCGGTTGATCCCGCTAAGGTGGCAGCAATCCAGGATTGGGTTAGACCTAAGAATGCATCTGATGTGAGAAGTTTTCTTGGATTAGCAGGATATTATCGACGGTTTATCAAAGACTTCTCCAAGATAGCTGCACCATTAACAGGATTGACGAAGAAGAACCAAGTGTTCAGTTGGGATGCTAAGTGTGAGCAAGCTTTCGGAATCCTGAAAGAGAGATTGACGAGTGCTCCTGTTTTGACTATTCCTAGTGGGAATGATGAGATGGTGGTTTACACCGACGCATGTGGTACTGGATTTGGAGCAGTGCTGATGCAGAAGGATAAAGTTGTTGCGTATGCCAGTCGACAACTGAAGCCGCATGAAAGGAATTACCCAACTCATGATTTGGAATTAGCGGCGATTGTATTTGCTCTGAAGATGTGGAGGCATTATCTGTTGGGAGTTCGATTCGAGTTGTTTACGGATCACAAGTCGTTGAAGTATCTTTTCTCCCAAAAGGATTTGAATCTTCGGCAGCAACGTTGGCTAGAGTTTTTGGCATCATATGATTTTGGTATAGCTTATACTCCGGGAAAAGGTAACGCAGTGGCAGATGCGTTAAGTCGAAGACATGCAGGATTGGGAGTCATGTTTTCTGAATGGAAGAATCTCGAGTATTTAGCTGGATTTGACTTCAGGCCTAGATGCGAATTGGAACCTGAGATGTTGGCAAACTTATCAATAAGACCCACTCTTGTGGAAAGGATTGGTGAGAGCCAAAAGCGAGATGATAAGCTTGTCAAGATTATCCGTGAATTGGAATCTGGATTGGATCCAGAAAAGGATAAAGGATTCGAGGTCGATCGAGAGGGTTGGCTTCGGAAGCAAGGACGACTAGTTGTTCCCGATATAGATGAATTGAGGAGTGAAGTTCTGAAGGAAAGTCATCACTCGAAGTTGACAATTCATCCAGGTGGAAATAAGATGTATCGGGATATGAAGAGAACCTACTACTGGGAAGGTATGAAGAAGGATGTTGGAAATTTTATTTCCAAATGTATGAACTGCCAGTTGGTAAAAACCGAACAGAAGAAGCCAAGTGGATTGCTTCAGCCATTAGAAGTTCCTACATGGAAGTGGGAGCAAGTGTCGATGGATTTTATCGATGGATTGCCTAGAACCAGAACGGGAAATGAAGGGATTTGGGTCATTGTGGATCGTCTGACTAAGAGTGCAAGATTCATTCCTGTTCGATCGACTAGGACTGCATCAAAGTTGGCTGAGTTGTATGTTAAGTGGATAGTTCGTTTCCATGGTATTCCGAAGAGTATAGTGAGCGATCGAGACCCATTGTTCACTAGTGGATTTTGGAAGAGCTTCCAGGAAGTTTTGGGAACCGAGTTGTGTTTGAGTACAGCTTATCACCCTCAAACAGATGGTCAGACCGAGAGAGTCAACCGAGTTTTGGAAGATCTCCTCAGAGCTTGTGTTTTGGATTTCGGAGGATCATGGGAAGATCACCTTCATTTGGTGGAGTTTGCGTACAACAACAGTTACCAGTCAAGCATTGGTATGGCACCGTATGAGGCATTGTATGGAAGACCGTGTAACTCTCCAACATGTTGGTTGGAAACTGGAGAAAAGCTGATGCTTGGGCCAGAGATGATTCGTCAGACTTCAGATTGTATAGAGATCATTCGGCAACGAATGAAGGCAGCCCAAGACCGTCAAAAGAGTTATGCTGATAAGCGTCGAAAGGATCTGGAATTCGACGCAGGAGATATGGTTTTTGTGAAGATTTCTCCACTAAAGAATGTTATTCGATTCGGGAAGAAAGGAAAATTGACTCCGAGATTTGTTGGACCATTCCCGATCATCGAGCGAATTGGAAAGCTCGCCTATAGGTTGGAGTTACCTGAGAAGATGTCGGGTGTGCACAATGTTTTTCATGTATCATATCTACGGAAGTATGTGCACGACTCGAATACAGTGGGTTCTGCTGATAGCTGTGAAGACTTCGAAGTTGATCCAGTCGATAGAAGACCTCGTAAGCCGCTTCGTGTTGTTGAAACCGACACGAAACAGCTTAGGAGGAAGGTAGTTAAGTTGCTCAAGATACAATGGAGTGACGATGATAATGACTGTACGTGGGAGGTGGAAGAGAGGATGAAGGCAACTCATCCTGAACTCTTCAAGGTATGGCCCTAAGGTGTCGTATCATCTAACAACATTGTAACTTGTTCTAAGTCTTAGAATTCTGTACGCTAAGTTAGAATTGGATGCATGGTTTGCTGATTGTTATGGTTGGTAGGCGTACAGAATAGTCTTCGATTGCTTTGTTTGTTTGGAATTTCGGGGGCGAAATTCCTAAGGGGGAGAGAATGTAACGACCCGTATTTTTTAACGGATCGACAAGTTCGACAGAATTTGGAATTTTAGAGTTTTTGAGCCATTTCAGATTTTAGGCGAAAATGGCAAGTCCTGAGTCGTGAATGACTTAGTGTAAGTCGTGAGTCGTATACGACTTAGGGGATAGGAGTGACTCAGGGATTTAGCTAGTTAAGGGTGTAAGGATAAGTCGTTTGAACGACTTAAGGGGTAGGCGCGACTTAAGGACTGGGCGAGATAAGGCTTAAGTTGTAACAGTTAAGTCGTACCCAAGTTATCTGATGAGTCGTACCCAAGTTATCTGATGAGTCGTACCCAAGTTATCTGATGAGTCGTACCCAAGTTATCTGATGAGTCGTACCCAAGTTATCTGATGAGTCGTACCCAAGTTATCTGATGAGTCGTATCCTGGTTATCTGATGAGTCGTCTGACCAGTTGAGTCGTAACCCCAGCTATTTGTTAAGTCGTGATCGACTCAGTAGTTGGCTGCTAGGTTATAAGTCGTAGGATAGTGGAATTTGATAAGTCGTAGACGACTTAGTAGTTGAGTCGTATATCCAGTTAAGTCATAGACGAGTATCCCAGTAGCCTAGCTAAGTCGTGAGGTTGATAAGTCGTAGCCGAGTTAACTGTTAAGTCGTATGGGATCTGGGTTTTGTTGAGTCGTAGGCACACGCTATGAGTCGTAACCGACATAGGAGATAGCTGTTTTGTCATGAGTCGTAGGCAGATGTGTGTTAAGTCGCTAAGGGTAGTCTGGTTAGATGGTAGAAGCCAGAAGTCGTTGAGTCGTAGGGCTGTGAGTCGTAAGTCGTAAACGACTCATGGAGGCAGACGAGATAGGGATTTCAACTATAAATAGGAGAGTTTCTCTTCATTTTTGGGATCCGGATTTGGAAGCGACGAAGTGCTGCCATTTTGAGAGCTCGACTTCTACACTTCTTCACTTCTTTTCTCCACTCTAATCTAGTGCTTCCTTCCATCCAAATCAAAGATCAAGATTGAAGATTCAAGAGCTAAAGTTGAAGATCTTCATCTTTTCAAGAGAGATTTCTTCGTTTGAAGCGGATTCGTGATAGATCAAGCTTCATCCTTCGCTGTCCAGATCTGAAGCGTGTTGATTTGGGTTTGTTTTGGTGATTTGGTGAGTGGTGATTATCTCTCACACGGATCCAAAGGAGTATATCGGATTGTTGGCTCGATTTGGTGTTAAAATAGAGATTTCCATGCATTTTCTTCATCCAAAGTGTAGATCCATATAGATCCATTGTTCATGATGATGTTACATCCATTTTATCATATGTTAACCTATGCAAGTTCATTCATCAAGTTTGTAGAGATATAATCCATGTTTTCATGCTTATTGGACTTTCAACTCTTTAATTACGAAAATGCCATTATTGTTATAATTGTCTACTTAGATCATTTTTGAATGCTTGATTGCTTGGATTGATGTTTGATTTGATTGATTGCTATGAACTAGATGATTGATGATTAGATTTAGATCGAAGGTGATTCAAAAGCTAAGGGAAAGGCTCTTGAATTGGGAAAGCTGCTCGTGGCATATGTAGCGGGATGATGAAGCCCGTATGCATAGATTTGATGATGTGATGTTGAGATGAGGCTTTGCGAGGATGTAATGAAGCGAGGCATCATGTGATGAAGACTTGGTCTAATCCAGACGGGATCATTCCAAGCATGTTGATAACTCGGTGATATGATTCGAGTTGAGGATAATGAATGGATATAAGAATAGTCGTCGAGGAGGATGACTAGGAGGTTTGGATAGCATCGTTGTTGAAGGTTCTAGCATGCTCTAAGCAAGAGTACGTTTTGGGCAGATTCGATAGTCCCAACGACTAACTGTTGATGGTCGAGTACTCTGGGCAGATTCGATAGTCCTAGGCACGGGTTGCGACGACGTGCGGGAGTTATGTCTAGAACCGGGGTTTCCATTAGCCCTTGACGGACGGCTGAAAGAATGTGCCGGTCATTCAATTAACGGTGATATCGAAGCAATGATAACAGTGATAGCCAGAGTCATGGATGTTTGGTTGTATCGTCATTCGGACTCAAGAGCGGTATTTTCTGGGTGCTTATCTGATTTAGGCCTTGGTACTTGGAAAACATCGCCCTTGACTCGAGTGATAGTAGCTTTACTTTAAATTGTATGCTCTGCTATGTTTGCTTCTGCTTAGTGTGTGTCTGGGGGCTATCACTGTAGAATGAGGTTGGAGTGGGAGGGTTGTATTCCTATTCCTTTTCCTTTATGCTCTTTTGGTATGTTGTTAGTTAATTTACTGCTCACTAAGACTGTTGTCTGACTCAAGGCTTTATGTTTTAATTCTTATTGCCTTGGGCTGTTCGTCCATTTTGGGACGGGCAGACTAGGTAGCAGGTGACAGGTGCTGTTCTCTTCTCACGATGCTGATATCGAAGACGAGCTTGAGGGTTGCATATTATCTTCTTATTATATGTACTGGATATTCCGCTGTTTTGTATTCTCTGAGAGATATGTAGTGAGGCTTGATGTATTGACTATGGGGATGCTTGTACTCAACTATTATGGAGTTTTATATGATGTCATTTTGTTCTGTAAAGCTTCATTATACATATGTTCTATTGTATTTTGTCCATGCGCTGTGAGTAATACGATAGATTCTGTTGTTTTAAATCTTACCATGACAATCGTCCATGGTCGCCTGGCACACTTTACAGCGCTCTATCTCTAGATTCGGTGCAGGGGTCATGGGTGGTCGTCACATTTGGTATCAGAGCATTGGTTAATCGATTTTACCCAACGCTCGCCGTCGTAACTACGTATGAGAGACGTAATTGTATTTTGATGGATGATTACTATATATAATATAGTAGCTTAGTAGAGTTTGAGTCCTTTATGCAGTTGTTTCTCTAGATGTTCTAATCATTCCTTTTTATAGATATTGAGAATGAGTCGAAGAGGGAGACCAGCTGCTAGGGAAGGCCGTGCTACTGAAGAGACTGCTGATTATGCAGCCATGTTCGAAGCTATGATGACTTCGATCATGAGGAGGATACCAGTTCCGGGAGCGGCAGTTGATGTTGGAGTTCAAGTTCAAACTCCAAAACCGGTGGATTTTGCTAAGTTGTGTAAGGACTACACTGCTCTTGGAGGAAAGGTTTTCTTGGGAACAGAATCAACTATCGAAGTCCAGATATGGATAGATGCTTGTAGAAGGATCTTTGGTGATTTGGGAATTGATGATGCAACTAAGAGGAAGTTGGCATCAAGGCAGCTTCAGGGGAGAGCCTCTGATTGGTGGAACTCTATTACCATCGATACTGCGGAGGAAGAGATTACTTGGGAGCAATTCCAAGTCAGATTTGAAGCTAAGTTCATTTCTACAGCTCAGAAGTCTGTTCTGTTCAAGAGGTTTGTGGAGCTCAAGCAAGGTGGAAGATCAGTTCTTGAGTATGTTTCTGAGTTTGAAGCTTTGTCCAAATATGCTCGGTCATATATTGAGTCTGCATATCAGAAGAATGAGAAGTTTGTGACAGGCTTGGACAGTTATCTGGGGAGACAGTTGGTGGATCATTTGGACGATTCATTTGAGAAGCTTGTGGAGAAAGCTCTTAGGCATGAGAGTCTGTTTCCTAAGGAAGGACCTGTTGTTGCTGTTACCAAGGGAGAGTCTAAACCACAGCAGGGTGGAAACCAGAAGAGGAAGCAGCAGCAGCAGAAGGGTAAGGATGGCCAGAAGAAGCCGAAAGGCGAGGTGACTTGCTACAATTGTCAGCAGAAGGGCCATTTCTCTAAGGATTGTAAGAATCCGAAGGTGCCAATGAAGTGTCACAACTGTGACAAGCCAGGGCACATCAGGAAGAATTGTCCAGAACCGAGGAAGGACAAGCAGATTGTGCAAGCTTATGCTTTGGGAGCTGTCCGTCGTCTTCAAAAGCTCCTACTGCTGAAGAGAATGGAAAGAGTGTGGTTGTTCAAGGTACTCTTTTCCTATGTGGTGTTCCGGTTAGAGTTCTGTTTGATACTGGAGCGTCGCATTCGTTTGTTTGTAATGAACTCGTAGGCCGGTTAGGTTTGGCACCGGATATTGTTGATAGGCCATTGGTTGTGACTAATCCAGTTGGGGGTTCGTCTTGTTTGTGTATGTTATGCCGTGGTCTAGTTGTGTCGAGTCATGGTTGCTCTTTTGTTTGTGATTGCTTTGTTCTGAACTTTGCGGGGTTCGGAATTATCTTGGGTATGGACTGGCTTAGGAAGTATGCGGCTAAGGTTGATTGTGAGAGGCTGGAGGTGACAGTCGAGAATGTGGAGGGGCGAAAGATTGTGATACGATGTAAGCATGAGGAAGGCGTCTTCATGAGCTTCATGTATTCGCTAGTTGTTCCACAGGATGGACTGTCTTTAGTGCCAATCGCAAATGGATTCGAGGATGTCTTTGACGAAGTCAAAGGGTTGCCGCCGCATAGAGAGATCGAGTTTCGTATAGATCTAGTTGAAGGAGCCAGACCTGTTGTGATGCCTCTTAGGCGAATGACGCCTAGGGAACAGCAAGAGTTGAGGGTGCAAGTTGATGACCTTTTACAGAAAGGATTCATTCGGCGTAGTGTGTCCGAGTGGGGTGCACCAGTTGTGTTTGTAACCAAGGCAGATGGGTCGTTGAGATTGTGTGTGGATTATCGTGAGCTGAATAAGGTGACTAAGAAGAACAAGTATCGATTGCCGAGAATAGATGACTTGTTTGATCAGCTTCACAAAGCCAAGGTGTTTTCTCAGATGGATTTGGCAACGGGATTTCACCAGTTGAGAGTAGCTAAGGATAGTGTGCCAAAGACTGCTTTTAGGACACCATCCGGTTTCTTTGAGTGGCTGGTAATGCCGTTTGGATTGACTAACGCGCCAGCATATTTTGTGGATCTTATGAATAGAGTGTTCAGAGATCAGTTGAACAAGTTCGTACTTGTGTTCGTGGATGATATTCTGATTTATTCCAGAACGGAAGAGGAGCACAAGACGCACTTGCGTATTGTTTTGGAAATCTTGCGGAACCATCAGCTGAGGGCTAAGTTTTCGAAGTGTCACTTCTGGAAGAGTGAAGTGAGGTTCTTAGGCCATGTGATTTCTGGAAATGGAATAGCGGTTGATCCCGCTAAGGTGGCAGCAATCCAGGATTGGGTTAGACCTAAGAATGCATCTGATGTGAGAAGTTTTCTTGGATTAGCAGGATATTATCGACGGTTTATCAAAGACTTCTCCAAGATAGCTGCACCATTAACAGGATTGACGAAGAAGAACCAAGTGTTCAGTTGGGATGCTAAGTGTGAGCAAGCTTTCGGAATCCTGAAAGAGAGATTGACGAGTGCTCCTGTTTTGACTATTCCTAGTGGGAATGATGAGATGGTGGTTTACACCGACGCATGTGGTACTGGATTTGGAGCAGTGCTGATGCAGAAGGATAAAGTTGTTGCGTATGCCAGTCGACAACTGAAGCCGCATGAAAGGAATTACCCAACTCATGATTTGGAATTAGCGGCGATTGTATTTGCTCTGAAGATGTGGAGGCATTATCTGTTGGGAGTTCGATTCGAGTTGTTTACGGATCACAAGTCGTTGAAGTATCTTTTCTCCCAAAAGGATTTGAATCTTCGGCAGCAACGTTGGCTAGAGTTTTTGGCATCATATGATTTTGGTATAGCTTATACTCCGGGAAAAGGTAACGCAGTGGCAGATGCGTTAAGTCGAAGACATGCAGGATTGGGAGTCATGTTTTCTGAATGGAAGAATCTCGAGTATTTAGCTGGATTTGACTTCAGGCCTAGATGCGAATTGGAACCTGAGATGTTGGCAAACTTATCAATAAGACCCACTCTTGTGGAAAGGATTGGTGAGAGCCAAAAGCGAGATGATAAGCTTGTCAAGATTATCCGTGAATTGGAATCTGGATTGGATCCAGAAAAGGATAAAGGATTCGAGGTCGATCGAGAGGGTTGGCTTCGGAAGCAAGGACGACTAGTTGTTCCCGATATAGATGAATTGAGGAGTGAAGTTCTGAAGGAAAGTCATCACTCGAAGTTGACAATTCATCCAGGTGGAAATAAGATGTATCGGGATATGAAGAGAACCTACTACTGGGAAGGTATGAAGAAGGATGTTGGAAATTTTATTTCCAAATGTATGAACTGCCAGTTGGTAAAAACCGAACAGAAGAAGCCAAGTGGATTGCTTCAGCCATTAGAAGTTCCTACATGGAAGTGGGAGCAAGTGTCGATGGATTTTATCGATGGATTGCCTAGAACCAGAACGGGAAATGAAGGGATTTGGGTCATTGTGGATCGTCTGACTAAGAGTGCAAGATTCATTCCTGTTCGATCGACTAGGACTGCATCAAAGTTGGCTGAGTTGTATGTTAAGTGGATAGTTCGTTTCCATGGTATTCCGAAGAGTATAGTGAGCGATCGAGACCCATTGTTCACTAGTGGATTTTGGAAGAGCTTCCAGGAAGTTTTGGGAACCGAGTTGTGTTTGAGTACAGCTTATCACCCTCAAACAGATGGTCAGACCGAGAGAGTCAACCGAGTTTTGGAAGATCTCCTCAGAGCTTGTGTTTTGGATTTCGGAGGATCATGGGAAGATCACCTTCATTTGGTGGAGTTTGCGTACAACAACAGTTACCAGTCAAGCATTGGTATGGCACCGTATGAGGCATTGTATGGAAGACCGTGTAACTCTCCAACATGTTGGTTGGAAACTGGAGAAAAGCTGATGCTTGGGCCAGAGATGATTCGTCAGACTTCAGATTGTATAGAGATCATTCGGCAACGAATGAAGGCAGCCCAAGACCGTCAAAAGAGTTATGCTGATAAGCGTCGAAAGGATCTGGAATTCGACGCAGGAGATATGGTTTTTGTGAAGATTTCTCCACTAAAGAATGTTATTCGATTCGGGAAGAAAGGAAAATTGACTCCGAGATTTGTTGGACCATTCCCGATCATCGAGCGAATTGGAAAGCTCGCCTATAGGTTGGAGTTACCTGAGAAGATGTCGGGTGTGCACAATGTTTTTCATGTATCATATCTACGGAAGTATGTGCACGACTCGAATACAGTGGGTTCTGCTGATAGCTGTGAAGACTTCGAAGTTGATCCAGTCGATAGAAGACCTCGTAAGCCGCTTCGTGTTGTTGAAACCGACACGAAACAGCTTAGGAGGAAGGTAGTTAAGTTGCTCAAGATACAATGGAGTGACGATGATAATGACTGTACGTGGGAGGTGGAAGAGAGGATGAAGGCAGCTCATCCTGAACTCTTCAAGGTATGGCCCTAAGGTGTCGTATCATCTAACAACATTGTAACTTGTTCTAAGTCTTAGAATTCTGTACGCTAAGTTAGAATTGGATGCATGGTTTGCTGATTGTTATGGTTGGTAGGCGTACAGAATAGTCTTCGATTGCTTTGTTTGTTTGGAATTTCGGGGGCGAAATTCCTAAGGGGGAGAGAATGTAACGACCCGTATTTTTTAACGGATCGACAAGTTCGACAGAATTTGGAATTTTAGAGTTTTTGAGCCATTTCAGATTTTAGGCGAAAATGGCAAGTCCTGAGTCGTGAATGACTTAGTGTAAGTCGTGAGTCGTATACGACTTAGGGGATAGGAGCGACTCAGGGATTTGGCTAGTTAAGGGTGTAAGGATAAGTCGTTTGAACGACTTAAGGGGTAGGCGCGACTTAAGGACTGGGCGAAATAAGGCTTAAGTTGTAACAGTTAAGTCGTACCCAAGTTATCTGATGAGTCGTACCCAAGTTATCTGATGAGTCGTACCCAAGTTATCTGATGAGTCGTACCCAAGTTATCTGATGAGTCGTACCCAAGTTATCTGATGAGTCGTACCCAAGTTATCTGATGAGTCGTATCCTGGTTATCTGATGAGTCGTCTGACCAGTTGAGTCGTAACCCCAGCTATTTGTTAAGTCGTGACCGACTCAGTAGTTGGCTGCTAGGTTATAAGTCGTAGGATAGTGGAATTTGATAAGTCGTAGACGACTTAGTAGTTGAGTCGTATATCCAGTTAAGTCATAGACGAGTATCCCAGTAGCCTAGCTAAGTCGTGAGGTTGATAAGTCGTAGCCGAGTTAACTGTTAAGTCGTATGGGATCTGGGTTTTGTTGAGTCGTAGGCACACGCTATGAGTCGTAACCGACATAGGAGATAGCTGTTTTGTCATGAGTCGTAGGCAGATGTGTGTTAAGTCGCTAAGGGTAGTCTGGTTAGATGGTAGAAGCCAGAAGTCGTTGAGTCGTAGGGCTGTGAGTCGTAAGTCGTAAACGACTCATGGAGGCAGACGAGATAGGGATTTCAGCTATAAATAGGAGAGTTTCTCTTCATTTTTGGGATCCGGATTTGGAAGCGACGAAGTGCTGCCATTTTGAGAGCTCGACTTCTACACTTCTTCACTTCTTTTCTCCACTCTAATCTAGTGCTTCCTTCCATCCAAATCAAAGATCAAGATTGAAGATTCAAGAGCTAAAGTTGAAGATCTTCATCTTTTCAAGAGAGATTTCTTCGTTTGAAGCGGATTCGTGATAGATCAAGCTTCATCCTTCGCTGTCCAGATCTGAAGCGTGTTGATTTGGGTTTGTTTTGGTGATTTGGTGAGTGGTGATTATCTCTCACACGGATCCAAAGGAGTATATCGGATTGTTGGCTCGATTTGGTGTTAAAATAGAGATTTCCATGCATTTTCTTCATCCAAAGTGTAGATCCATATAGATCCATTGTTCATGATGATGTTACATCCATTTTATCATATGTTAACCTATGCAAGTTCATTCATCAAGTTTGTAGAGATATAATCCATGTTTTCATGCTTATTGGACTTTCAACTCTTTAATTACGAAAATGCCATTATTGTTATAATTGTCTACTTAGATCATTTTTGAATGCTTGATTGCTTGGATTGATGTTTGATTTGATTGATTGCTATGAACTAGATGATTGATGATTAGATTTAGATCGAAGGTGATTCAAAAGCTAAGGGAAAGGCTCTTGAATTGGGAAAGCTGCTCGTGGCATATGTAGCGGGATGATGAAGCCCGTATGCATAGATTTGATGATGTGATGTTGAGATGAGGCTTTGTGAGGATGTAATGAAGCGAGGCATCATGTGATGAAGACTTGGTCTAATCCAGACGGGATCATTCCAAGCATGTTGATAACTCGGTGATATGATTCGAGTTGAGGATAATGAATGGATATAAGAATAGTCGTCGAGGAGGATGACTAGGAGGTTTGGATAGCATCGTTGTTGAAGGTTCTAGCATGCTCTAAGCAAGAGTACGTTTTGGGCAGATTCGATAGTCCCAACGACTAACTGTTGATGGTCGAGTACTCTGGGCAGATTCGATAGTCCTAGGCACGGGTTGCGACGACGTGCGGGAGTTATGTCTAGAACCGGGGTTTCCATTAGCCCTTGACGGACGGCTGAAAGAATGTGCCGGTCATTCAATTAACGGTGATATCGAAGCAATGATAACAGTGATAGCCAGAGTCATGGATGTTTGGTTGTATCGTCATTCGGACTCAAGAGCGGTATTTTCTGGGTGCTTATCTGATTTAGGCCTTGGTACTTGGAAAACATCGCCCTTGACTCGAGTGATAGTAGCTTTACTTTAAATTGTATGCTCTGCTATGTTTGCTTCTGCTTAGTGTGTGTCTGGGGGCTATCACTGTAGAATGAGGTTGGAGTGGGAGGGTTGTATTCCTATTCCTTTTCCTTTATGCTCTTTTGGTATGTTGTTAGTTAATTTACTGCTCACTAAGACTGTTGTCTGACTCAAGGCTTTATGTTTTAATTCTTATTGCCTTGGGCTGTTCGTCCATTTTGGGACGGGCAGACTAGGCAGCAGGTGACAGGTGCTGTTCTCTTCTCACGATGCTGATATCGAAGACGAGCTTGAGGGTTGCATATTATCTTCTTATTATATGTACTGGATATTCCGCTGTTTTGTATTCTCTGAGAGATATGTAGTGAGGCTTGATGTATTGACTATGGGGATGCTTGTACTCAACTATTATGGAGTTTTATATGATGTCATTTTGTTCTGTAAAGCTTCATTATACATATGTTCTATTGTATTTTGTCCATGCGCTGTGAGTAATACGATAGATTCTGTTGTTTTAAATCTTACCTTGACAATCATCCATGGTCGCCTGGCACACTTTACAGCGCTCTATCTCTAGATTCGGTGCAGGGGTCATGGGCGGTCGTCACAATCAATTATAGATATAAGAACGAATCTGTTTAACACTTCACAAGGTACTCGGGTTATCCTGATCTACGAAGTATGCAGGGGCATCGGTTAGTTCGAAAGGATAACTAACCATGCGTAGAATATATCCGGACCCAAAGAATAGACAGATATATGGATACAATTTCAAAACTTTTAGTTTAGAAACTAAAGTATACCTATGAACCATAGCAACCAAAGCAACCAATACATCAAAAACAAACAATTTTGGTCCATCCGGAGTTTATGTCCCATATTAATATATCAAATTTTCTTCCTGGAACTACCAGGAACTATCGAAGAACTGAGAAGAGAATGCTGAACAAAAGAGATTGATAGAGAAAGGATTGTTTCCTTGTTGTTACAGGGTATTGACCATTTATAGTCGTATTCCCCTATCCCCTATCTCATCCTCTTCTTACACTCATACTTACTATCAGTGGATAGTAAGAGAATTTACTGAGGCATACGGACGGATATCTTAAGGATTACTCATTCTAGGGTATACTTCACCCTTTCTCTAATGAGCTACTGAATGTGTTATACTCCATAGCTAAAGTTCAACCTTAGCTCTGATACCACTTGTAAAAGTCCGAAGACAGTGGGGACCGGTAGGCTTTGCAACCATCCCAGACCCACCGTGGCATACAATGGCACCTCGCATTTACTTTTACGGCCAGCCTCTCAACTGTCACAACCAACCCCTCCCACTCAGGGACATGTAGGGGTAAGAGTCTCCCGTTCGCCACCAAACTGTGAAGCGAGAACCCCGTATCATGTTGTAATATAGCAAATGCGATCCATACCAGAGATGCGTCATGCCACGACACGCTGTTTCCCCCTAGTGCGATCACACTAAGTAAAACTGAAGTAAAATACCATTTAAAACTCAAACAATAATTCAACTTAAAACAAACAAGCCTGTCACAAGATTTCATCTTCAAATTGCAACCTGGAATCAAGTTTGAGTCATCATTATCATGTTCCAGTTGAACAATCAAGTTTCAAAGCTATTCAGTTTTAAAGAAATTAAGTTCTTTGCCTCTTTGATCTGTGAGTAACATTTCTTTAAAAAAAAAACTTAAGTATAAGGAATCTGTTTGCATGTTAACTTCTGAAAGAAAGTATGTTTGTGTGTATATATATATGTGAGTTTCTGTATATACATATGGATGTATAGATATATGTGCATGCCTGTTATCTGTGACCTCTCTGTTCTTTGTTTTCAAGCTTAGATTTTAATCAAAATTCATTATCTCCTTATCTGATCTCTGTTAGAACTTAGGCTATAAACAAAAGTTGTTTGTTTCATCATAAATTAAAGTTTAAAATTTGATTTAGGTTAAAATGAATGTAGAATTGTTCTGGAAAATAAGAAGAACAGTGGAAACTTGATTTTATCAAAAATTCCAACATGATTAAATTGTAGATTCAAGTTTGTAATCTATTGTATCTTTGAAAACTAGGATTTTTAAAATAAAAATCAAATTTTTTAGTTAAGTATTGAATGTGCATTTTTAAGTTGACCTTAAAATGGGTTTTTTGCTATTTCGAATGGTCGGAGGGACTATGGTGATCGGGGCTTCGAGCGAAGATGCAATGATGATCGGAGACTTCAGCAAAATTATCAGGATGGCAATCAGAGCATTGAGGTGTCAGAGGTGATTGATTTTCATCTATAACCCTAGTTTTGATTGGGTTGAGTAATTGGATCGGCGGAGCCTCGATGGTTGATCGAGTTCGAAGATATTCAGGGAGGTGTTGGCTTGAGGGTTGTTGAAGGCATGGTTGAAGTTTCAGGGATGCTAGTGGTCGGCGTCGACAGTTCGAGGCGATCTTTTGGGTGGCCTGCTCGTTCAAATAGGCTCGATCGAGCTCGATTTTGAGATTCTTATCGTTTCGATGATCTAGGTGATTGCGTTGACTAAGGAAGTGGTTGTCGACTTGTTGGCCACAACGATGATGGTCGGAGCGAGGCTGAGCCATGGTGCATGTGCACGCATGAAATTGTGCATCTGGAAATGATGTTAGATTGGGGAAGAGAAGGATTCTCAGGGACGAACTCGAAGGGATTCACGAAATAACCCGAAGCAAGTTTTAAACAGTTTTAAAAAGGGTTTTATAAAGCAAGTTTTAAACTTAAATTGAATCTAGTTTAAACTATTATATGATAATGTTTTAAATTATTTGATTAAAGGAAGTTATAATTTATTTAACCTAATTTTGCTAAGTTAAATGTTTATTTTAAAACTGAAATTTCATGATTTAAGTAAGTTAATTATAAAGGTAAAATGTTTTTAAATATGTTAATGATGGGTAGTTAAAGGATGATTACTTAATGAAATCAATTAAGTATAATTACTTAATTTAATTAATAAAAGATTATTACTTAATTAAAGATAATTACTTTATGTAATTACATTAAAGGATGATTAATTAAGTAAAGTTTAATTAATGATAAGTGATTAAAGGTAACTAATTACTTAAAGATAATTACTTAATTAAAAGCAATTAATTAATGATTTAAAGTTGATTAATCAAGTGGTTAAAATTAATTTGTGATTTATTAATATAAGTGATTAGGGATAATCAGTTATTGTAATTAATTAAGGATAATTAATTAAATGGTAATTAATTAAGGGTTAATTAATTAAATAATTAAAGGATAATTAAATAATTAAAGGATAATTATTTAATGATTAAAAATTGATTGATTTATTAATTAAGGTTGGTTAATTAATAATTAAAGGCTAATTAATTTATCATTAGAGGTAAATTAATAAGCGATCAAAGGATAATTAATCAAAATGGTTTGTAATTAATTTATGTTAATTAACCAGGATTAGTAATTTATATTCATAAGTAATTAATCTGATTTAAATTAATCAGATAATTAATTGATCTTACTTATGGATGTTTGGATTATATTGGATGTTGAATTGTTTGATATCCCTGATATGTGATGCTTTGTGATATATCCTGATTTATGTTGTGATCTGTAATGCAATTAATTATCTGTGATGTAAATCTGGAATTTATATATCTGTGATTTGTGATCTGTGAATAAAAGATAAGCGTTATAATTTATACCGCTTATCAACTATATTTCTGTATTCTGATCTGTGATGATTAGATGATGTTGCACTACTGTGTGAAACCCCTGGACCACACTATACACACACAAATATGGATTGCACGAGGAAATCAGTTAAGTCACAGATGATTTAAATTTAATATTTTTGAAACTGAAATTTTAATTTCAATTGATTTTGGAAATGGATTTGGGTTAAATATTAAAGCTTTTGAAAAGGAGTTTTTTTAAGAGAAAAACTATTTTGAATAACTTGGTAAAGTTTTTCCAATTTAAATAATTTAATTTAAATTTGAATTCAAAATTTGGAATTGAATTCCATGTCTGGAAATTATGGTTAAGATGTTATAAATGTGTTTATATGAATTTAAACCATTTTAAAAGTATGGTTTTGAGAATTTCAATTTAACCCAAGGACTTTAACTCATATAAATGAATCAGATTTTCCGAAATGGAAACTAATTGTTTTCAAATGATGAAAGCTTTCATATAAGAAATGAAATTCCAATTTAATTAAAGGAATTTCATATTTGAAATGAAAATGGTTTTTCTGAGTTATAAATAATCCTTTGTGAAAGATTACTGAACTTTGTTTTGAAATTGGAAAGGTGTACCTTTTGTATAAAAGATCGAAATGGAATTATTTTGAAAGCTATCAATTAAATCTTTGTTTTAAAGATTGGATGAGTTAATCCAATTGAAATGGAAATCGATTTGGAAAATCTGTGAATAGATCTTTGTGAAACTGGGTGAACTTTGTGAATTGAATCTTTTTGTTTAAAAAGATAAAAATGGTAATGTGTTTAAACCATTTGAAGAAAAGTTTTGGGTAATAAATTGTGACTTAATTGAAATCCCATTATCCATATGTTTTAAAATACTACGCTCATTATTCGGTTTAGCCGGGAGAGGACCTTTGCGTCATATAACCCATTCTGAATAATGATACGTCGTATATGGATTGCATTCGAAGACCGGTGGTGAAGACCGGGTATTTTCGAGAACGATAGGATAACCTATCGATTGTCTCTGCACTGAGTCACGCCGGTATAGAGATTTCCTAAGTGATGGGAAATCCGATCGGGATTGTGAATACCCGGATTGCAAGGGCTTCTTAGGAAGTGCCTTCGGTTCTGTTCGAACCCAGAACAGACTTGTATGGTTGTATGTCTGACACAACACTTTGAGATATAAAGCTGATTTCTTTCAAATACATTTCTGTTTGTTGGCAGAGAATTTATTCTCTTAGCTTAACACCCTTCTCTGAGACGTACGAGCTCAGAGGTTATGTAGTTGAAGGTTATCAGTGATATACTCCCAATTTGGTAGTGTTCCATGCTAAGTGTTGCTGTGTGTTGATGGTCATTTGCTGATCATTTGTTGATCAAAGCATGGCTTTGTGAAAAAGCGTAGCTTTGTGGACGAGACCTCATCGAGCCTCACAGACCGGAAATGGTCGAAACAGGAAAGATGCGGTAAGGTTTCAGGGGTAGCTCCCCTAGGGTATGACCATTCCTTCTGGAAAAAGGTGGTATCATGGTATGGAGTCCAGATATTTACCTGTGTGGTTGCTCCAATCTCATTTACTCTGTGTGATTGTTGTTGTGTGACCGAGGCCTCGGATAAAGGTCCCAAAGGACCGGGGGTGGCATATCTTAGGTTTACTACCCGGGAAGGGGGGTAACCGGCCTTGTGTTGGCAGAAAGTAGGTTGTCTCTCGGGGCAACCCGCCAGAGGCGTTCCTATGTGGCATAGGAAGTTCCTTAGCCTGACCATTTGTTGGGAAATCCAAAGAAACAATATGAGCCCTTTACGATTGCAGTTGTATAACCTGTCTCCTCAAGCGGCGGCTATAGCAGGCATAATATAATGGTACCTATGCTGGCTAAGATTAATATTGTATTTTCGAAATGATTTTGTACACTATGCACTAGTAATAATATCAAAAGAGTTTTCTTTGCGTAGTAAGCATATTTGACTAACATAAGAAGAAATTTCCTCCAAGTCTGCGATTGCATTGTGTGTGTGGTGGGAGGTCTTATGGTAGTTTCATTTTCCAAAAGCATTGCGGATTTCAATGTTTAAAATTCTTTTGTTGTTTGTTTAAAGATAAACTGTTTTTGTTGCTCACACCAGTCCCATGACTGACTCGGAGTTTATTGTTCCCTTCCTAAACTCTGGGTGCCCACAATTTCCCACACGGGCAATCTAGAGTTGGGATTTTCAGATATTCGGGTTTAGTAGACTAGTTGGAGCTAGTTCAGTGTTTGGAGTTCACTGACGACTGACGTTGCTTATCTTGGTGCAACGTGATGGTGGTTCGAGCTTGATGTTGGAGTTGTTGGAATCATTCTCCTTTGAGGACCATTTGGAGTTAGCACTTCTGTTATTTCCGCTGTAGCATTGTATCATATCTCTGATATTGTTGTGTATTATTGATATCATTGTTGTATATCATTCTGGATATTGTATTCATTGGAGTTGTATATGATATCATTGATTTCTTTATTCCGCTGTGTTGTTATACTTACTGTGTTATAAGCTCCGGGAAGCCAGATTCGGCGTTTGAATCTACGGCATTTGAGTACAAGTGAAGTACGGGTGCCGATTTTCGAAGGCCGAGTTTTTGGACTCTCACATTAATTACAAATCATTTGATATTAATTAATTTCATTAATTAATATCAAATGATTTGTAATTAATCAGGATTGGGTAATTAATTCATAAGTAATTAATTAGAAATTTAATTGGATTAATTAGGGATTGAATAATTAATTAATCCTACTTATAAATGATTATTGAATGCTTGGATTGCTTATGAATGCTTGAATTGATTGTTATCCCTGATCTGTAATATCCTGTGATGTGAATTATTTTGAATTGAGCTGTGTGTGTAAATTATTTATCTGTCTTCATCATCCACCAGTCGCTGGTGACTTCGACGATAAACCT
Organism: Allium fistulosum; assembly: GCA_030737815.1. NCBI lineage: Eukaryota > Viridiplantae > Streptophyta > Magnoliopsida > Asparagales > Amaryllidaceae > Allium > Allium fistulosum. The sequence goes on from CM060905.1 coordinate 1,200,445,084, forward strand.
AACCGCCTAGCTCCTTCTACTTCGCCTGAAATTAGAATCAAGCGATTCAACACTACCTGGAACCAAAACTGACCCACCAAATCCTCCTCATGCTGCCACCAAAGACCACCGAAGGTCATTCCATCCATACCAGAGATGCGTCATGCCACGACACGCTGTTTCCCCCTGGTGCGATCACACTTGATCCACCATCGATGATGAACTAGCCCTGTAAACCACGTTGACCAAGTTTGCTACTAAAACCCTAAATCACCCTCGACGATCCTCCACGTTCATTTGAAAAATATCCACCTATTATTCCTAGGATTCCTAACACTTCAGCCTCCTCCAACAATAATCTCGAGACCAATCATTTAGCCGATCATCAGAATTTGATGCAAATGTCATTTCCGTTCACCCCCAAACTACTCCTAAAATACTAATCTAAAAATCACAATTTTTTGTTTAAAAATCCTAACTTTTAAAATGGATTCAAGTTATAATCTTAAAATAGTAAATTAAGATGATTGATTTTTTACATGTTATAAGATTTTTAATGTAAATCTTGATTTCCAGACACTATATAAATATAAACATGTTTAAACTATTTTTAGATCCAAGTTCAAGTTTAAACAAACTAAATTTGTTTGAAACTAAGGCCTATCACAGGTCAGACGAGAAGAAAGTGGAATTTGAATTTGAATTAAATGTAAACTCTGTAATATAAAACAGAGAAGAACATGAATATAACAGACATGTACACATGAATACAATCATATATCAGAATTCTACACTTATTTATACACATGCAGGCATCATTATCATAGAGATTTCATAGCAACCTTTATTTACCTACTTAACTTTTAAATGAAAAAGTTTACTCACCTGAAACAATGTTTGAACAGAGAGTAGATTTTCTGGTTTTTGAAAAGCTATAAGCCTGATTTTCTTAAAACTAAAGAAGCTTTGAAATGTCGAACTGAAATGAGAAAGTTGATGTATATAGAAAATGAAGTTTACAGGGTATTGTTTTTGGTTTTGTACAATATAGGTGATATTTGTATTTGTTTGTACAAAGTGATATTTTTTCTTTCTCTCTAGTACAATATAGGCAACGATATTTTTCTGTTTGGTGGCTGAGATGATAAAACTTTGGCTTGCATTAATTACCTTTGTACTAATATATTTGTAAAAAAAATTCCATTTCGACTGGTAGATATTTGTATGGGGCCGAGGGATATGTATTTGTGTGCTAAAGGACATGGCATTAATTAGTTTGTACAAAACTATATTTTCTTTCATTTCGTTTGTACAGTGCATGAAGATAATTTTTGTGGCTTCCTTTACAAGCTTACATATATGTCTTATGTCTTCATTTGCGGCTGTACATATATAGTTGCTGTCTTCTTTTATACTTCATATTTCATTCTACTCCTTATGTATTTGTATTAGTGTTCATACTTATATATTTGTTTGTTTGTATTAATACATATTATAAGAGAATGTTTTGTGTGCTACAGATCTTTATATTGAGTGTTATTTTCTTTATTTTCCCAAGCTTACATACTTATATTATGTGTTCATATTTTGAGTATTATTTTCTTTTATCTTGTATTTATTTTATATATTAACCATCAATTCTAAATTTAATTTATTTATTCATTTTTCTTTCTTGTGTCAAAGTCTATAATTTTTATATTTAATATTTAAACCATTTATTTAAGATTTAATTCAAATTCAATATATATATAAGCTTTTAAATTAAAATGATTTAACATGTATTTTATTTGAATTGGGGAAACTCACTTCAATTTACCGATTTATTTCACAAATTTTATTCAAAAATTAATTAATTATCAATTTAAATTTATATAAAATCTGGGGTCGTTACAATGCCGCTAGGCGTTCATAATGTTATACCCCTATTCCAAACCCAATGGAACAAGTTTCGAGTCCAAATTTGGTCGTATGGAGAAGATAGCTTTTTAAATCGCCTATTTAAATTAAATTCAATTAAATTATTTCTAGGTGTTTCTAGATCGTGCGACCACACGGTAAATCCAAATGCTACGAAATTTGAAATCCGATAACAATACCATATTATGGATCCTATGGAACTGGTTTCATCAAAATTCGAGATTGTGCCCCGGATCGCTATTTTAACGCGTCGATTAAATCGACATTCAAATATTTACAAAATCGCTTGAAATTTTCAGTTTTAAAATCTTACTAACTAAATTATAATCTCAAATCCAATATTTAAAACCATTTAAATATTCAAAATTAACCGTCGAAAAATTCGGGTCGTTACATTCCTCCCCCCTTAAAAGAATTTCGTCCCCGAAATTGCTAAGGTAGGACGAATGATCCAAACCCATTACTTTTCCAAAACCCACTTAGTGAAAATTCGATACACTTTTCTAATATTTTAGTTCTAACAAAACATTTAGTTTCCATTTCTGATTCAAAATCCTTTCTTCCAATTTCAATTCAAAACTCAGCCTTTTTGAGTTAACAAAATTTTTTCCAAAAATTTCTAAAATTTTTCTAACAACCTAAATTTCCGAATTTTTTTGGCGAAGTCTCTCTTGTACGGAGAGCCTTTTGCAATATGACAAGAGAGATAAAAATATATACATCGACCCACACGGTCGAAAACAAAATATATATCAATATTTATAATTTTGCGACATTTAATCCGAAAACGTACCTTATATTTGCATATTTTTAGCATTATTAAGCAAGCAAGTTTACTTCAAAAGCAATTTCGTAACCCAAATCTAGCCAAATAGTCCCTCTGTACCTGTACTTACTCAATTTTAAACACGTAAGTACCAAAACATGAAATTCTAGTAACGTTTCATTTATTCAACTAGTTAACACATGAATTTCATAAGCAATACATGCTAAACATATATTTATAAGCAATTATAAGGTTCCAATACCAATTTAATTACCTTCAATCAATCCATATACCATTTCATTCAATTCAAATGATTTACAACTCCATTTTCTTGCATTCACTTCATAAACACACACATTATATTTATATCCATTCCAAATCAATTCTAAATCAATCTATTCACTTCCCACACATATTGTATAATTTTATTTACTTTCGTTTACGTCAAAACAATTTTTCTATGCAAATTCGACGATATTCATTTAAATAAATAACCATTTAAGCTTATAGCTATTTTAAATTTATTCCGACTCAATTTATATTTAACTCTATTCCATTTCAAATTGATTCTCAATCAATTCACTTGCATTCCATCCATATCTACTTTCATTACATTCATATCCATTTTATTTAGCTCGGAATCACCCCATGCTACTTCATTAATAACCATTTCACAAATTTATTTGAACCAAGCTTCCATTCAAAATATTTACTTAAGTTAATCCGTTTAGTTTAAATTATTTCCAATTAATTCAATCATATACTTAGGCTTAATTCTATTCAATCAAATTCCATTTCAATTTTAGGTTGATTTTTCTTCAATCAAATTCTATTCCATTCACTAATTAATTTGATTAGTTCATTTACTTAGTCCACTTCAAATTTTAATTCCAAGCTCGAATTCATTTAATTAGTATTCCAAGTCATATTCAATTTATTTATACTTGAATTGAGTTTTATTTATAACTTAAATCATCAGCATTTCAATCCAATTCCATTTTTTTCGACCACATTTCCAAATATATTTAATTCGCTTACATTTTAGTCGAATTTTATTTATACCCAAGTTCCAATTCTCATACTCACTTTTAATCTACAATCCAATTTACTTAACCAAGTTAAGTTTAATTTCCATATTCAATTAACTAATTAATTCATCTAATTAGTTCACTCCCAATTTATAATTCAATACCTGATTTTTATTTCAAAAATCACTTCATTTAAGTTACTTGAGTTCAAGTTCATTTTTATAATTCAAGTTTGGATTTTATTTCCTTCACCAAAATATCAAACCATTTTCTTTTGGGTTTTCTATTTCACTTTTCAATTTTATAAGTTTTTCAACTTATTTTTCTCATTTTCACAATTCTATACTCGAATACATTCACCATTTATTTTTAACTCAAGATCATACATTACTTTATAGCCTAAGTATATTTTATTCCACTAATTCAAATATTTATAAGATATATAAACTTATTTATTCACCATTCCATAATTCTTCCCTTAAATTTTATTCCATTCAAAATTTTATAGCTTATAGTTATATAATCATTTTACCACTCACAATTTTTATTCACTTCAATTCGATTTTATTTCTAGTCCAATCCTATTTTAATTTAATTTAAATTCCAATTTTTTTGACCAACATTTCAAAACCATATTTGAGTTATCAATACTTAAATTAAATTTCACTCCAAACAAATTTATTTTTAATTTATTCAATTTAATCAAGTAAGAATTTAATTCAAATTTCAGATTTTTCCACACTTCCTTACTTATATTTATTTGTTCATTTCACTTGCACATTCATATGCACTTATATTTAGTTAACTTCATCACATTCTATTCATTTCATTCTATTTATTATAATCTCTTCATTTAATTTATTTTCTTTAACTTTTGCTTAAAATTCCAATTCCTACAAATTTTCTTTCACAAATACAATTTATTTAACTTGCACAAGTTAAATTTTAATTTCATCTTGAAGTTCACATTTTCCAAGTTTTATTTCCAAAAACTTATTCTCTTCTTATTCCACTTCTCATTTAATTAGAAATTTCAGAATTCAAGCACCCGGTTCTTATTTCAAATCATTTGAAATTATATATATATATATATATATGTATATAAATATTTAACTCCATTTTTAACAAACCATTGCCTTCAAATTTCAAAAATCAACATTATTTTTATCCAAAACAATTTTCTCGGAATTTCCAAACAACACCTGTTTACCAAACACAAATCTCCATATCAAATTACTATGTTAGCAATCCGTCACCTAGAAACTCGAAAATGAATACTGATGATGCTGCAGT